>CP139509.1:89754191-90354191 GCA_021014915.2 Artemisia tridentata subsp. tridentata
AATTAGACAAAATCTAAACAACCTAATATATAAAACACATGCGCATGAATACGTACCTTAGCGGAAATAGTAGGAGTAGGATGAAGATGATCATCAGAAATAACAACATAATCACCAACAACAACAACGTTATTATGTATCTCTTCAGTCACACACTTATTCCCCGATCTAGGTAAATTCAACCACACACCTTCACTTCTTTCAACCAAAATAAATACCATCATCATCGTCATCCCTAACAACCACCTTGTTTTTTCCGTCATTTTTAATTGCACTCTATATGCTAAAAAAGTACACAACCTATATACTATCAGATTTTATGTTTTGATTGATTTTTTGTTTTTGGATCTGTCATGCGTTATTTGTGTGTGAGGATTTTGGTAATTAAGTTTGTAATGAAATAATATTACGTGTTTACAATGAATGCAAGGATTTGGGCTGCATGGGTTATTTACTTAGGATTATATTATTGGGCTTTTTCGAACATCAGTTGCAAAGTGAAAACTAGGGTGTGCAGAATTCGGGTTTCATCCGCGTAAACAGAAACCGAACCGAACTGAAAAACACGAACTGAATTGAAGTAAATATTTAGTTATCGGTTCGGATATGGTTATGACACAATAAGTCGAAAACCGAACCGAAATCCGAATTCATATAAATATATATATAACTTTTATATATTTATATTAAAAAATAGACATTTAAAATTTTTCATAGTATAAATATAATATTTTTCAGTTTGAAATTTTTTTTGTTGACAAAAATATATATAATTATATAAATAAATAATTAAAAATATGTAATTCGGGTTATTTAGTTTGGTTTCTGGTTTTCAGTTATTCGGTTCGATTTAATCAAATTTGAATTCGGTTCGATTCGGTTCTCGGTTTTACCCAGAAAATCTTTTAACCGAACTAACCGAATCGAATAAACCGAACAATCCGATTACCGAACCGATTAACACCCCTAGTGAAAATTCTGTTTAATTGTTTGATTTAAAAATGGATGCATATCTCGAAATCCTTATTGAGATAATAATTAAATAATAATAATAAAAAAAAAAAATAATAAATAAATAAAAAAAAAAAAAAAAAAAAAAAAAAAACTTTCTTTTTAAGCATATGAGAACAAGAATACAAAAAGATCATGTATTTTTCATATATTAAAAGGGATATGATACATGGACCTAATAGGAGGCCTAAAAACACTTGGCAGCATCCTGATGGGTTGTAATATAAGTGGGTCCCTGTCTGCAGCCATCAGGATGCTGCCAAGTGTTTTCAGGCCTCTCATTAGGCTTCCCATTAGTTTCCATGTATCATATTCCATATTAAAATGATACCAAAGGTTTTGTTAAAAAACATAAACTTTTTGACAAATAATGGGTAGTTAAGAACGGTTTAAAAAGGGTCATAACCTTTCACCAACATACATGTAGGTTGGGGTTTTAGAGAGGGGGGGGGGGGGGGTGGTGTTAAGTTCCCATGAAAAACGTTTAGATTTTAAGGCGTTGCCCCTTGACTTAGCAAGGGGCGCTACCCTTTGTCTTAACGTATAAAATGTTGGTGATTTTAGTACCATCAATTAATGTTAGATAATTGTGATTTACTAGAGACAAAAAAGACTCATATTATGCTCTTATACGAGTTAGGGAAGTGTGAAGTAAAAACTCGTTTGAGCTAATATGTTTCCTACCACGATAAAGATGCGGGGTCAATGGGGTACCCCCTTGTAGGGTTAAGGAGCAGCGCCACTTGCATGAGGGTTTGATGAATCAACCGATAAATATTTAGAACCCATAGTAACAATAAGCAAGTAAGCCATCAATCGAACATGGAACAACCGGTATTCTCAATTTCTATATCTCAACTTTTGATCTGTTAATGGCCATAACGATTGAATACACATAGTTTTAGTGAGATATAGAAGTGTTACGAAGGAAGGTTGGTGAAAAATATATTTAGTAGGAAAAAAAGAGGGCGAAATGATGCCGTTTGCACCCTAAAGCATGAGACGACGTCGTGCGCACCATAAATGCACAAAACGGTAAGATGTCGTTTTGACCCCAACATCAAATGACATCGTGTGTATAGTGACTGTATAATAGGATAATAAATTAAGCCAAAAGAGCTTATTATTACAAGCCAAAAGCCGCTTACCAAATTAATTATAAAAATGATCCCAAGCACTCCCGAAATCAAGGGTATGTTTGGTGAAACGAGCTATGGTAGTTAGCAGTAGCAGTTAGCAATAGCAGTTAGCAGTGGCAGTTAGCAATAGCAGTTAGCAGTGGCTATGTGTTTTACTAAAATGCGTTTAATAATGTAACTGTAATTCTAAATGTAGCATTTAGAAAAACAAAAATGCTAAATGCTTGAAAATAATCATTTTAAAAAATAGCATTTAAACAAAACAAAAATAATAAATGTTTTTTGCTAAACAAACTTTAATTTTCAAATATTAAATGCTAAATGCTCAAAAAAAAAAGTTGAGGACGGTCTGAAAACCTGACTATACTGACCAAAACCGGACCGGATCAAAAGCCGATTTGGCCCAAAATATCAAACCGAGGATCGGACCGAAGATCGAAAATGATTAAAAAAGTAAACTGAGAACTGGACCAAAATATATTCGGTCTGGTCCGGTCCGGTCCGGTCAGCCCAAACCAGGAGTGTTTCTCGATTGGATCCAATCAGCGGTCTATAATGTTCTTAAAAACTTGTCGACAAACATACCCAAATCTAAATCTATCTATTGGACCCAAAACGTAATACATAGCAAGTAAGGAATCTTATCTCAAAAATATATAATAAGAGGCCGTGAAGATCAGTGTGACCCGCACGTCTTCTCTCTGTACTTCATTCATCCCTTTGATTCGATAGCGAAGGCATCCCTCAAATCATCCATCATCATGTCTCAGGTAATTAATTAATTTATTAATATACTCTATTGATTTTCAATCATATTCGTTTTGATTATTATTTATTACTATGTAGGTGAACGAGAAGGAACCAGAAGTTAAGCCCACAACTGCCACTGGTACTTTTGTTTTTGTTTATCTTTTTATTTTCTTAAATTTTTTAGTTATAGATTTTTGAAGATGGTAGAATTATTTTGTTTTTGTTTTTTAGGGGGTGTTTGTTTAAGCTTATATCATAATAAACTTATATAAGCCCACAAGTTTAAAAATTAAGCCGAAAAGTTGGGGCCTATGAAATCTAAGCCGAAAAACAAATAAGCTCATAAGCCACATATAACCCTTACTTTTTATAAAGTAGTGTCTAGATGTGTAAATATGTGATGTATGTTTCGTTTTGTAGATAAACAACTGTTGTTTGTTATGTATAATATGTGTTTGAAGAGAATAAATATGTAAATTGGTGGGGAATCATTGCACCCCTTTTGGTTGCCGACTGACCCTTCCTTAGGACCTAGCCCCAGCACCTGTTCTAGTGACCTTTAGCCGGGAGTTGGGATTGAAGCCATGATCTATTTCTCCAAAACCCTTCCTTGACTAGTCAACTGGATGTTACTTAATCGGAAAAAGTAACACCCTCTTGACTTTTTTTTCTATCAAGTCATGCTTCTGGAATAAGTTAGTAACAAACAAACACATACTCACTTAATAGATTAAGAAAATTTCTCAATTAAGACTAGTCGAAATCAAACGACGAATTTGAATAAGGTCATTATGTATAGGTATTGTCTAGGTTTAAGCTAATATGGATAATAGATTTATGGTAATAATAATGAAGTAAGTTTACGCGATAAGGAGGAATTAATTTTAGATGTGTAATGTGTTGTTAGTTAATGAAACATGATGTAATTCTTAAATATCTAAAAGTGTCTGAACTTTTGGCTAACTAATCCACAATCCAAAATTATTTGCTGTTAATGAGTTTAGTTAAGCGAATTATTATTTTTAAATTGATAAGACTTTGGGTATTATATTAATGTTATGTTTTGAAGATTTGATGAAGGAAGTAGTTTGTGACTATCACTTTAAAATGTGTGAGGTCTCAAGTTTAATTCCTGCTAGGTGCAAACAACCTTAAGTGGCCATGCCAACCTCCCGAAAAGGGAGGGCTTTACCTGGTTTGAGTCTGTGTGGCGGTGGGTTCAAACCCCGTGGATTAGTTGGCCAAAAGTCAGAAATCACGGTTACCAAAAAAAAAAAAAAAAAAGTTACGTTCTTAGACTAATAAAGTGAATTTAATCTCATTTAGTTCTAAAACATCACTTGTTTTATATTTTTTTGTCATTTATCATTTACATGAATACAATTTAAAAAGAATGGCAAGCACGTGTTGGGTGTTAGTGTGCTGTTTTTGACTTGAGATCTTTTGTATTTTTTCTTTGTTTGGTCGTCCAAATATTGATTTGTTTAGGCGATCGAATGTGTAGGTTGTAATCAAGAAAAACCTCAAATACAATTTTAAATTTTTTGCAGATGAAACGACTGATCCAGCCGTGAAGAAAACATCAACTGAGTCAAGCTCCTCAGATGCCCCAGCTGGAACTACACCTGCGATACCGACTATGCCAGGAGCTGGATTTCCTGCTGCTCCTTTTGACTTCTCATCTATGGCTGGTCTACTTAATGTATTCTACTCTCTTGTTTCCTCTTTTTTTGCATATTTATCTACATGCATGCCATTCATTGAGACGATGCTTAGTTTTCTACTGCTATTAGCTATTAATTAGGTCTGGCATCTGTATTTTTGTATATCATAAAATATATACCCAAAGTACATCTTTTACTATTGCATTGTAATCTTTTATGCGTTAACTGATAACATATTACTGTATCTCATGATTGAGTTGGCTATGTGGATTTTTTCTGAAACTCTCCAAAATGTGTTTTTGATACTTGAAAGTTTTATTCAGGGTTGTAGGATCGTTATTATTTGTCATAAGTCGACCTTGGACTGTGATTGAATGTTTGTAGAGCCATTGGGTATAATGCGGAACAATGTTCTATTTTAGCATCTAAGTTTGTTAGGTGTCATTATCTTTAGGTACAATTGACGTTGCTTGGTTCCTTTTTGTTAGTGTAAGTTTTGATGAGTATAACAAATAAACAAAATGAGAGTTTCATATTAGTTACCGTTTATTGTTCACATAGGTGTCCTTGCTTCTCCTTGGTCAGTAGGTTTGCTGCTTATATGGAGGTTAAACCTGTTTTTTCAATTACAAACTGTCACCCACTTTGACATGTCACCGAACCTGCTTTACCGCCCTTTTTTCACCCTTAATCTGCATCTTTGGTACCTCACAATACTAGATCATGCTTTTTTGTTGCAGTGGCAACTTACACAGCCATATTCTTTTTTCTTGGAACTTGCAGGACCCAAGTGTAAAGGAATTAGCTGAGCAAATAGCAAAAGATCCGTCATTCAACCAAATGGCAGAGCAACTTCAGAAGACCTTCCAAGGTGCTGATAGCGGGGTCCCCCAGTTTGATACACAACAATACTATTCGACGATGCAGCAGGTTATGCAAAACCCTCAGTTCATGACCATGGTTGAACGCCTTGGTAGTGCCTTGATGCAGGTATGTAATATTACTAAGCTTGTTGTTATATGTTGTTTCTCACTTAATACAGCACAACTGATAGCTAAGTTATTTCATTTATTATTATTATGGTGCAGGATCCGTCGATGTCTCAGATGCTTGAGAGTTTATCTAATCCAGCACAAAAGGATCAGCTTGAGGAACGGATGGCTAAAATCAAAGAAGATCCATCCTTGAAACATATTTTAGAAGAAATAGAAACTGGTGGTCCAACTGCAATGATGAGGTATAGGCTTTCATATCAAAATTACCATACATTTATTTTTCAATCCAGATTGTAAATAAGATGAAGCTTGTGCACGTTACGAATTAACTTCACATCAAGCATAAGTAAGCATTCTACTTTCTATTTCCAGTTATTAAAAGTCCCCACCTGGAAGAAGACATAACGGAAAATATAAAATCACGATATTCTAATACCTTAATTCTATATTTTTGCATCATCTAGCATTTCTTCGTACTTGATTGTTTGTCCATTTTGTAGCTCTACTGTGTCTGATATGAGAATTATGATTTTTAATTTGTATCTTCTGAAATGTTGCTATATATCTCATCAGGCACCTTCACTTGTTTGACTCATCTGTTTGTGCATTATTATAGGTACTGGAACGACAAAGATGTGTTAGCAAAACTTGGTGAAGCAATGGGCCTCCCAGTTACAGGAGATCCTACCGCTTTTGCTGGAAATTCAGGAGCAGGTGCTGAAGAAGAAGTAAATGAGGATGAGTCTATTGTTCATCAAACTGCTAGCACTGGTGATGTGGAGGTACACATTCTTAAAACGCTCATCTCTACTATTACTTGACAATCATTATATTCAATAGTAGGTTAATAAAAAACGATTGTAAAATGCTTGTTTTTATTGTGACTAATGTTGTGATGTTACTTTATAGTGAAATGGTTCACACTGTAGCTTACTAACTATATTTTGGAACTGTGTTATTTTGTATTGTTTGTCTTCAATAAACAGGGTTTGAAGAAGGCATTAGAATCTGGTGGTGATAAAGATGAAGAAGACGGAGAAGGAAGGACTGCTTTGCATTTTGCATGTGGATATGGCGAAGTAAGCTTTGATATCTTTAATTACAGTGCTTCATATATTTGATCTTCGTACTTGCCCTGGATGTTTTCAGTTCTCTCTGGCCTAGTAAAAACTCGCATATTACAAATTTTTTCTTTTGCTACGAAGTTATACAAATAGTCTTGTAGGTTGGCAGGGACACCTCAACCCTGTGTACCTACTAGGTACCCATCACCCCTACCCGGCAAAGGTGTGAAGCCTGTGAAGCCTGTGAAATGCCTAACTATGGTACCAAGTGCATGTTGCGGGTCGAACCCGCGCCATTTTTAAGGCCATGCATTAGCCCAAGCTTTAACAGGCAGCCGGTGGCCATCTGCGCTAAGCAGATGGTTTGCTACGAAGTTATACAAATAGTCTTGTAGTTATTCAAGTACCTGCTAGAAAAGGTTGACTCTGCTAGTTCTTTTTACTAGCTCACTAGTTTTTTTTATGTTTGTCCAGGTGAAATGCGCTCAAGTTCTCCTTGAGGCTGGAGCTAAGGTTGATGCTTTAGATAAGAATAAGAACACAGCCCTGCACTATGCTGCCGGTTATGGTAGGAAAGAATGTGTTGCTCTTTTGCTCGACAACGGTGCTGCTGTGTAAGCTTTTGAACCATCATTCACTGATTTTTCTTTCTTGTTGATCCTTTTTCCAGTTTTCAGAATGGTCAATCTATAGGTGGAAAAAGGTCCTGGTTGGGAGGATTGGGTAACATGTCAAATTAGGTTAAAATCCGAACGTGTATCTATTATACGGGTTGAAACGGGCCATGTCAGGTTGGACCCAAAACGCTTTCTTGGCCAATATTCTTAAACAAATACTTAGGTGTTTCAAATATAATTACAACGCTAATTTATTTTTGGTTTCAATGAAGCAAAAGGGGAGGTTCTATAGTTACACTGTTACAGTATGGCGACTTTCAACCCATTTGACCCGGTTGGCTTTGTTTTTTTTTTTTTTTTTTTTTTGGTGACCCATGATACATACAACAAAACCCAGATCAATGCGTTCATAACCAAACGGTTGGATATTGGTACCTGTAGTCAAACCCGAGCATTGTCACAACAACATTTACCCAATGCAGTATAAGTCACAACTTTTGCTGTTAGAATTCTGGTGCATTTGTCTAAAGCTGTGTTGTTAGTAACTAGGCTTTTATCATTGAAGGGTCGAAGGGTATATGCTTTATTTTTTCACGATTTTGGTTTTGATTGCGTGTTTATTGTATGTTTCGGCAGCACACTACAAAACATGGATGGCAAGACACCTATTGATGTTGCAAAACTGAACGACCAGAGCGACGTATTGAAGCTACTCGAGAAGGATGCTTTCTTGTAAGCTTGAGGTTGTTGTTGGTTAGTTAAATGTTTGTGTTGAAGAGGAATTGGTTTGCTTCCCATCCCAACTTGCGTTATATTTTGTGGTATTGTTTAGTCAAATTACTTGTTTGAACTCTTCAATCTTTTGTTAATTATTTATAGAGTAATATATAACAAAACAATGAATTTTTCTATAACTTGCACCTGGTTAAGCTATACTTTGTATTTGTTTCTCCTTAATCAGTCTACTTTTATACTTTTCCTATTCGATGGTATGCTTTTATCGACATTGCAAAGTAAGGTATCTAGAGATGGAGTGTTGCAAGCTGCAACATAGTTGCACTTTAGACTACTCACACGAATTCACAAAGCATAACAACTAAAGTTGTTTAGTACTGTATATCAAACCGACACTTGTAAGTCTACTATTGACGGTGTTGCGACAACCGACTCATGTTGCAACACATCTTTGTGTTACAGCACTGGGCTTTGTTTATATCTGCTCCTATTACCTCAATTACCTGTACTATGCTAGGTTAACTTATCACTACCAACAATGACTCCCCTAGAAAGATGCATAATGAGTTTCCAAAGACTTGGTAGGCAGAAACCCATTGCGGATCCATGGTGTTTGGTCACGAGTAACACAAAATAATATGCTCATTGGGTTTCTTTGACAATCAAAAGGTATTTAATTTTAATGTTTTTGGTAATAGTCCATAGCTAATCAATTTAGAGCCAAAGAGGAATAGAAGGGAAACCAAGTGTTATAAAACTCTCAAATGATTTGTGTTTTTGAATAAGTTGGCTCACACTGTACCAGTTTAGAAGTCTGTTAAGCGTCTCAGATTGTTTGCGATGTGATAGAAGGGAAACCAAGTGTTATAAAACTCTCAACTGATCACTACCATCACACTCTGTAACGACTTTTAATCTCTATTAAAAAACGCCTTTATGTGTTCATTTTGAGGAAGAGTCCCTCACCAAAACCACCATAAATAGCACGCATGAACATGATGCTAACCCATGTTCACCTCCTATCTCTTTTTTTAGTTTTCTTGCTATCGCCAAGTGCATCGGGTTACCTTGCTCACTGCCGATTATGACCTCTCAAAGACCTTAAACGACAAGGGCCACAGCGACATCAAGAGCTCTATTTCACGTTTAATTAGCTGCAGTGACATAAAAAACCCCAACGTGCTAAAAAAGATTACACCAATTATCTTATCAAAGCTGTAATCAAACAACCTTTTCTTTTGGTAAATCACTTTGAAGGTATTATGTTTTTTTAGCATCGAAGAAGATATATTATAGAAACAAAACGCTAAGTACTATGCTTTAGGCGACCAGCTGAACGTCTTTCACCCGCATTTCATTTTCGTTAAACCATATTGCTTAGCCTATTTGACATATTTTAGATGGAACATAAGTCTGCATCATTTGTTTCCATTCAAGTGGATGTTAGATATACAGCGTGTTTAAGTATTTTTCTGCGGATCAGAGAATGCTTCGGAAATGTCCTTCGGCCTTGAGATCGTCAAGTCCTTTGGACAACTGCTAAGAAAGTAGACGCGTTAGTCTCGCCCCGGGTGTGACCCCAGGACCCGACTCCGGCGTGAGAGTAAGTACCGAAAGGTGGGTAATAAATATATTAGTAAGATAATTACTGTGTGTAAAAGTGTGTTACCATTACTGTGGAGATTACTCCCTTATATAGGAGACCTGTTTTTGTCCCCATCGGATGAGTCCAAATCTGATGGTGACACTTTTGGGCGGCAACTGGGACTTTGCCCTGTTTGGGTCTTTCTTCTGATCTGACATGGCTCCTGCACTTCTGTCATATACTACTTATATCAAGGTTGACTTTCTGACCTGGCGTTAGCCGTTGGGCCGAATGGCCGTGTGATCCGTTCGGCGGTGGTCTTCGTCCGGATCACATCGTTCGGACGTATGTGACCGAGGTTTGTCCTGGCTTAGCTATACGCTAGGCCGGATGATCTGTTAGGTTCGTCCGGCTTAGACCCTTCGGCCCTGTACGCCGGAAATGCATACTCTTGGTCTTGTTATATTTCTGGAGTTGTTCGCTGTCCGAACGACAGAAGTCGTTCGGTTAGGCCAGTCGGCCATATACGCCGACATGTCCCCCCCAGTATCATAGTATCGTAAAGCGATAGTGTGATACTTTTGAAAAATTTTATCTCTCGGTCTGCCGACATGGTAAGTCCGATGGTTCTGGTTCAATGCTATTCATTCAAAAAACGCCAAAGGTCATTATTGTTTCCGTTTATTTGGGCGCCGTCGTTTTTACCGTGCTTTTTGAGGTCGTGACACGTGGAAGTATGTGTCATTATACGGACCAGGAAACGCCACGTCAGCGTCTGACGTGACGCGACGTTTCGCACCTTTTCTTGTCTGTCTATAAATAGCGCCCTTCAACTCATTTTACCCACTGTAACTTATTTCTCATTTCTGACACATTACCCATTTGTCCTTTCCTAACGTTTCGCATTTGCTCGTTTTGCCGTTCGCCCGCATTATAGGTACGTTTCACATTATTTTTGTGTTGTTATCACTTGTTCTTCGGCTATACTCTTCATACCCTTTGGTGAAGCGATGTCCCGCCGGTCCGGTTCCTCCCGAGAGGATGACCTTCCGAAAACGGAGAACTTCGTTCCGAAATTTGATATGCGAAAGTATATTAGCAAAATGGACGAGACAGATATGACCATGTTGCTAATGGAGAATCACATTCCGGAGGATCTTCATCCGAGGCTCCCGCCAGCTGATATGACGATAGATCGATTGCCTGCCGATGCTATAGGATTGTACTTAGAGGATTTTGCCGAAGGTGGCATTACTGTGCCCTTCTCATCATTTTTGTTGGACGTTATCAAGCATTGGCAAGTCCATATCTCCCAGATGGTTCCGTTGGGCTTGCATCGGGCCACTCTATTCGAAGTATATTGTAGGAGTTTGCACATTGTCCCGACGACTCCCCTTTTCCGAGCATTTTATAAGTTGAGTAAGCAGGGTGAATGGTTCTCGTTCGAGAAGAGGGGGGGGGGGGGAGGGAAAAAAAGAGTTTGCTTTAACGAGATTTTAACCGGATTGAAAGGATGGAAGACGAAGTTTTTTTTTTTGATAGACCGAAGAGCTATTCCCTTTGCCATGCCGTGGCGACATCATTATTCAGATATTTCCGATCCTTTTCCTGCGGAAGAGTTTTCCGTTGCCGATGCTGACAGACTTGCCGAGCAGGTGATTGACCTTATCCAGATTCCCCGAGGGTTTCATTATGCACTTGGGCTGACATCCCATTGGGAGCATTCCGGATTTCGGGCGGCGCTTAAAGACGCCGAAGGAAAGGGTATAGCCTGCCTTTTATCTTCTGTTTTGTCGTTTTTTTTTTTTTTATTTGCTGCATATCTTCATCCAAGTGATATATGTGGTTTTGACTTGTTTGTTTGTAGATTTAACCATGGCAGAATATCTACGTAAGCCTGAGCGTCGAAAGGGGGCTGTTATGGGTAAGGGGGACCCTCTTCGTGAAGGTGAGACTCTGCCGTTGCATGTAACAGCGCCTGCTACATCTAATGCGGACATCCCGGACAAAACCGTTGCGATGCTAGCCGTCGAGGTACCAAATGAGAGAGTCTTGGAAGCAAAAAGGAGAAAAGAGGTTGTTGCGCGCTCAAACCAAAAGGCGAGAGGGGAGGGTGACGGGGGCAGCAAAGGGCCTCCAATTTCGGGAAAACGCTCGGCTGGAGAAGGTGTCACTTCTCGGCAGTCCAAGAGGAGCAAGATTCATGTCGATACTCCTATCATAGAGTTGGATTCCTCCAGGCCTATCTCGGCACCTACTCCTCTTCGTTCCTTCCCTCCGGGCGGTTCCGCCGGTCAACCGGAAGGAGAAGAAGGGGCGAGCAGCCAATTTGTCTCTGGTGAGGATGGTATGTTGCGTGTTCTCTTCTCTTTTGTGTATGCATCTCTTGCATGTGTGTTCCGTCCATTATATATTATCACTTACTATCTTATTATTATTTACACACATTTTTTTTTGAAAAATAGTAGGAAGCCCCGTGGTTTCGCATGGACGGGGAAAGAAGAAATTGCATGTGGAGGGCCTTGACGAGATGGGTGACGATGAGTTTACTCTGAGGAATATTTTCGTGCCCCAGTGGACTGTTACGGCGGATGCCCGCTTGACAGGTTCTTCCGTCTGCCGAGATCTGATGGCTCATCTGTCTACTCCCCGAGAGGAGGAGTATTTGGCAAGTCTATGTGATGAGGATGCTTGTAATCGTGCTTGGATGCTGCTTGGGAAGAGTTCCGTTGCCCAGTCTGATATCCTTCTTCGGTTTGAGACCTTGCTTGATCAGTACAACACTCTCACAGCTGTCCATGAGAAATGTGCCGAACAAAATCCGGCGGAGTTGGAGAAGCTGAAAGCCGAGAACGCAGACTGTCAGGTTACTATTCAGGGTTTAACTGGGCGAGTTTCTGAATTGGTCAGGGAGAAAGAGGGGCAAGGAGAAGTGCTCAAGTCTTTGGAGGCTGAGTTGAATAGAACCAGGCAATTGTTGGCCGACGCACAGAAGGATAATCAGGAATTAAGGAAGGAGAAAAAGGATTTGGTGGTCCGAGCCGGTACTACGGACATGGAACGCATCCGAGTGATTAAAGAATTTCTTCCGGAAATGGTCCGACGCCTTCATGGCAGTCATGAGTATAAACAATCCTTGGCGGTTCCTTTCAACCTTTCGTCTGACGCTGGGTTTATAAGTGGGATCTCTGTTGACCGCACTCCGGAGCAGGCCGCCGAGATTTTAGCTGACTTTGAGGGCTTAGACTTGGATGCCGAGACAAAATACAGGGCTTTGTTTGATCAACTTTTCATCACCGAATACCCGTATATCCGAAAGGTTAGCGGCGCTTGTTACAGGCCGATGGCCGAGGTTCTGGCGCTCTATCCGGATCCTGCTCCTTCTGGTCCAACCAAACCTTTGACTGTCGATGGGTCTGCTGATAAGAATGTTACAACTGAGAGCGCAAACGTTGGTGTTGTTGGTGGGAGTGGTGAAGCCGGAGGGTCTGTGCTGGTTCAGGGTCGTTTGGTTACCGTAGCCGAAGTGAATGTTGCTGGAAATGCCGGAGGAAATGTTGAAGAAAATGTCGAGGGAAATGCTGAAGAAAATGTCGAAGGAAATGCGGAGTCCTAAGTTAGTTTGTTGTGGGTCCGGACTGCCTCCATTTTGACTATGGATCAAGGCTGTTCCGGATGCCTTTTGAAGCTTTTACTCAACCCTTTTACCGTTTGGAGACAATATTTGTCGATGCGCCACATGTGGCTGTTTTATTTTGTTATGTAATGAATTATAATAGATTTGGGTAGGTCCTATCGGAACGCCGGTGATAGTAGCTTGTTTTGGTCGGAAGACCATCTTTGGTCCTTTTGCTGATGACCATCTGTTTACCTTTGTTATATTTAGTCTTGTTATTTATGCATGCTTCTTTATTGTTTATCCGTGTATACTCTGTAAGATGTGCTGTATGATCCTCGCCACTTGTCGTATGGCCTGCCGAGTGCGCCCGGTTCCTTGTTTTTAAGCTTCCATTTCTCCGTTAAGGACGGATTTACTTTGGTGCGCTTCCTCTTTATGGTACGGATTGAGGGTTGCCGATCAGGGTGCATATGATTTTTGTTGTGTTTATTCTGTGTTTTAGGCATGTACCTTGCGGATCTTGTTGTATGATTGCTTCCTTATTTGCCGTATTGTGTTGTTGAGCGTACCTCGAATACTCTTTCGACTTTGGAGATATCTTCTAAGTTCATAATTTTAGGATCGACTGTTGTCCTTATCTTTAGGTTTTTAGCATCAACTGTGGCCATTGGGACGGATACGTATCGACGCACCCCTGAGGATTAATTACTGCCATTAGGGGCGGAAGTGCCTCGGCCACATTTTAAGAACTAACTATCGCCATTGAAGGCGAATACGCCTCGGCCATATTTTACTGTACAATCATTGCCGTTAGGAGCGGATACGCCTTGGCTTGGTTTTAATGTATAATCATTGCCGTTGGGGGCGGATACGCCTCGGCTAGATTTTAATGTATAATCACTGCCGTTGGGGGCGGATACGCCCCGGCTAGACTCTAATGTATAATCACTGCCGTTGGGGGCGGATACGCCTCGGCTAGACTCTAATGTATAATCACTGCCGTTGGGGGCGGATACGCCTCGGCTGGATTTTAATGTATAATCACTGCCGTTGGGGGCGGATACGCCTCGGCTGGATTCTAATGTATAATCATTGCCGTTAGGGGCGGATACGCCTCGGCTGGATTTTAATGTATAATCACTGCCGTTGGGGGCGGATACGCCTCGGCTGGATTTTAATGTATAATCACTGCCGTTGGGGGCGGATATGCCTCGGCTGGATTCTAATGTATAATCATTGCCGTTAGAGGCGGATACGCCTCGGCTTGGTTTTGGCTGCGCGGGCCGGATGAGGGTAGCTAATCCTCATGGTTTTGGCTGCGCGGGCCGGATGAGGGTAGCTAATCCTCACCGGAGCCGCCCGACTGCCTTGTCTTGGTTTACAACAAAAATGTGGGAAAATTTTCTCCTCTTTAACTCGAAGGAGAATATACAATACTTCATAATGAGTTTTGTTCACAGTGGCTCATGGCCTTACATTAAAGAAAATACTTCCTTAGACTAATTGTCACACCCCCAAATCGGGTCCAGCGGAAGCATACATGTCGCTGGGGTGCAACTCAATTGGTATCATAACGCAAGTGCAAAGAACGGTTTTCATCTCATTCATTTAGAATAAAATAGTTTAACAAAAATGTTGATTTACATTGTAAAAAGTAGTGCGGAATTAGGCCCTTGAAAATATCATTTAAAACGGTCCCTTATGAATATCAGAGTCTTCTATGACCATGCCGTGCCCTGCCAAAACCTCCAGTAGCGTGCCTTTGCTTAATACCTGAGAATACATGCTAAAGTGTCAACACGAGGTTGGTGAGTTCATAGAGTTTGTATTAAAATAGTTGAAAAAGCCTTCAAAGAATGTTTCCACAGCAAAGGCATTGTAAATCCACTCAGTTCCAAGCCCCGGCCATACAAGACTCGCAACCTGTGTGTTTACAACCCACTGCTAACATATAGTATGATTAAGTCAAATGTGTATACGATATATGCACGCTTAATGTAAAGTTTAATAGCCTACTGAACCTCACGACAAGAATAAGCAAGAATGCTTCATAGCTGGATTATATTCACCCAAGGCCATGAATCGCGGGCCAAGGGTGGGGGTGTCAACCCGATAGTACTATCAATACCTCTCCGTCGGCTCCATCCAGGAGTTAAACAGTGGTGAAAGAATATAGCGTATAGAATAGTTTTCACACATTAAGTCACATATCGTAATAAAACTACACATCATGTTTAAGAGTATGAAAGCATAGCATAGCATATGAGTAAAATTGTCTTGAGTAATAGCAAACAGTTTAAGCATGTATCTCCCCCAAAGAGTTTATAAAGCAGTTAAAATGAGTAAAAGTGGGGCTATGAAACTCACCTGGTGCGATAGCTACGATGACAAAAGTGGATACACTGAAATGAGGCACGATTCTCTAACCGCGACCTAATATGAATGAATGATATGATTCACTTAGATTATGAGGGGTGAGATGAATGCATATGCACATGAAGCCTATACCACTCGAAGCTTAAGAATAAGTGTTAGCGTTGAGTTATAGCGTTGCCATAACTTAGGAAAATATGTCCATACTAGGCTTGCAAAACTAGTCGTATAATGAAATGTATAAAACGTTCGTGTTAGTCTTGGCGTTTTGAAAACCTTTGAAGTCATCTCATTGACGCTCTTGACGATACGTGTCTCAACGGTTAAGGAAAATGGCTCTTCTATCGTCGTTACTTGGAAAATACACTTTTAGTACGTAATATACCTTTTTATTAAAAGCTGTCAAGAATAATAAGGAATATCTTGTTTAAAACGTGAATATCTTGGTCGTTACAAACTCGTTTTCTACGTTCTTTATATCCATGGTTTCGTATAAATATATACTAACACATTTTTAGTAGCTCGGTTCATCTAGGTTTCGCCAAACGCCTCAAATAGGCCGTCGAATGTCGTCAAACAGCAACCTTTTTCCGGAAAAATAGTTTTTAGTCGTTAAACTCGTAAAAATCATATCTCCTTCGTTATTTACTCGTTTTTATCCCCGTTTTCGGCCACGTCTTCGTCTCGGAATGTATTTTCTAAATATTTGGCCAAAAATAACCCTAAACTTACTGAGTTGGCCACGTTTTAAAAATGGAGACAGTAGCATAATTATTGTTTCAAAAATGGGTTTTCTTAGTTTGTATCTAGTCCAAAACCATCCAAACTACAACCAAACAATTCTCAATCCTACCATACACCTTCTTAGGGTGTCATGGGTTCCTAAACATCATCCATCAAGTTAATCTACCAAGGATTTACCTATAACCCATCTCTATGGCTCAAAAGTTAAATAAATGTAAATGGAGTGGTATAGCTTGCATATGCATATAGATCTACTATGGAAAGCATATAATCATGAAGACAACTTGAAGAAATTATGAAAAAGAGTTTGACAACTTACTTGTGATGATTATCAAGAGATGGTGATGAAAACCCATTAAATCTTTGTGGTTTTTATTTCAAAACCCTAACTAGATTATTACTAAGACTTGATTAAGCACTTTAGCTTCAAAAATTGATGGATCTTGGGTGTTCTTCCTTGTTGACCGATCAAAACAAGAGAAAAAGGGAGAGTATGATCTATTTTGGTAGTTTTATTTAGTATATACTATGTGTAAATGTTTATGGAATAATACATGTACTAACTTGCATTAATTCTTGTCAACTCAATAAAGTAACTTGGACTTTTCTTTGGGAGCAAGTTGGCGTGGAAATGGGGCAAGAATGGGAGGGTAGATTTTATGTAAGACATGTAAGAGTTTTGGTAGGATAATGTTAGATATTTACTGTTTTAGGGGATACCGGGTAACGAGTTTGCTAGAAATGAAGTTTAACGGTACCATATAAAATGTGACGACGTTGTAAAAATTATGAAATCATGTTACTGATAAAAATCGGGTGTTAAAATATTTGTAGGTTTAAAATATCGCAAACCGACGGAGTTATACGCGTGTACCGGTAAGTATAGCAACAGGTCTCAAAACACCGGGTAAATTAATAATATAAACTTTATATTATTAAAATTAGTATGAAAATATATTAGGATCATTGTCTGGAGTATTTGAGTATAATATTAGTAGTAATGACTGAGTGGTAACGTTTAATGAACATACGTAAATTGAAATGATGCAATCCCGTGCATAGTAAAGACTCGAAAATGCGAATTGTGACACTAATCTCGTGCCATTTTCTGGGGCATCATTTTCCTTCTTCCATCTTCCGTCCTGCTTGGGTCGTGTCGGGAGTGCTTTGGTTATTCGGCATGAACCTTCCCCGTCCGGGCTTGACTTGCCTTGGCTTTTTTGTCTTCCTCATTCTTCTGACTCGTGAACTTCCTCTTCTGTGTTCCGAACCGGATCTTCCTCCTTGTCGCCTTTTCCTTTCGTCCATGTGGTCGGCCTATGTTTGGGTGTTTCTCCTTTTCGGCCAGTTTCTCCTTTCGACGAATGCCGTTTCTGCCGGTGTTTTCTTGGGATACCGTTTTTGTCAAGGTGATTACCTGCTGAGCTTTCAAGGTGGCTACTCCCTTGGGAGTTGGGAATTTTAACATAGCGTGTATGGTTGAAGGGATGGCCCCTAACGTCTTCAATCCTTTTCTTCCGAAGATGATGTCGTACGGGGAAGGGGCACGCACGATGGTGAACTTTATGACGACATCCCTGTATAATCCGCCTTCCCCGACTGACACGCCCAGCTCCACCTCTCCTAACGATTTGACTTCCTGTCCATTGAACCCGATAAGGCCCTTCTGCTTGTGCACTAATTTGGCTTTTATTTCAGGCCTTAGGTTATTGAAGCAATGTTCGAACATAACTTCCACAGCCGCTCCTTCATCCACGAATACATTTCTTACCAGATACCCTTCCACCATGGCTTTTATGATAAGTGGCTCGTCTGACCTCTTCTCCATGGGTATGGGGGGAAAGGTGATTGGGATCCTCATCCATTTTCCTTCATGTTCTTCTTTCTCGTCTTTTCGCTGATTTGGTTTGATATCAATCACGTTGATAACCTTGTCTTTGGCCGGCGCCTCTCTTTTTGGGGCACCTCTTCCCCTTTGTCTCACATCTTTTATCAGGTGATCCAACTTTCCCGATTCCAGAGCTAACTCCAATTGCCTCTTTAACTGGTAACAATCATTTGTGAAATGCCCCTTCTCCCCGTGGTAGTCACAATACTTATCCTGATTTTCTTTCTTGGGTGGGTCTCGCATTGGCTTAGGCGGAGGCAACCGTAGCTGGTGTTCTGTAGCTAAGATCTCTTTTGGCGGTTTTGTGAGTGACTCTAGCGTCAACCGATGGGTATTTCGACCCTGATAATCGTTTCGCGCCGGTAGGTACGGCGCCGGTCGGTCACGAGGTTTACCCTGATCATAATGTTCTCTGCTCGGATAGCCATATCGTCCTTCACTTCTGCTTTCATTTCCATACCTCCGGTGTGCCATGTCGTCTCTTCTAGAGGGTCCGATGGGTGCTCTTCTATATCGATCCCGACTCTCTCCTTGAGGCAATTCAGTGTTAACGAATGCTTCTTCTGCTCTCACGTAATCATCTACCCGGATCATCATTTCGTCAACCGTACGCGGAACCTTGTCGGAAAACCGCTTGGCTAGCTCTGGGCACTTGCAACCATTCATGAATGAGGAGATTCTCATGATTTCGGGGGCTCCCTGTATGAATCCAGTTTCGATGGTCCATCTTTCCTTGAAGGCGGGTAATGTTTCATTAGCCCTTCTCACGATCTTTGTTATCTCGGTGGGGTCTTTGGTGCATGCTTTATGTAGGGAGAAGCGCGCTTCAAACTGAGTCCGGAGGTCTGTCCACTCGTCCACACTATTCGGAGGGAGTCGATCGAACCAGCCTCGAGCACTCCCGTCCAACGTTTGTTGAAACATTCTACACCACACTGGCATAGGCCATTCTCCTTGCCCCGCCGCCCCAGTGAACCTGTTGAGATGATCTTGGGGATCTGTTGACCCGTCGTACAACTTGATATGAGCGGGCATCCTATGTTTTGGTGCGGAAAACTCAATTAGACGCCGAGTGAAGGGTGACTTTCGAACTTCCTTGAAAGGTTTCCCCAAGTCTGAGTCTGGTATCTTATCTCCCGTAACGATCCCCTGTTTTTCCTTAGCTACTCCAGTCTTATCCGGGCCGTCTGTTTCAAGGAAATCCAGACGCATGGGTTGGACAGTGCTTGTTCGGTTGTGTTCCTGGATCATGGACTTGAGGGTCGAAACATATTCTTCTATCTGTTCCCTGGTGACCGAAGGAGTCTCGGTGTTTTTGCTTCCGGCATGATTGACGGGTGGAGTTTCAAGATTCTCTCCTCCCGAACCTTCCGGATGTTCAGAACTTGACATTCTATAGCTTCGGTAGATTGAATGCCGGTCCCACGGATGGCGCCAATGTTTAAGTATTTTTCTGCGGATCAGATAATGCTTCGGAAATGTCCTTCGGCCTTGAGATCGTCAAGTCCTTCGGACAACTGCTAAGAAAGTAGACGCGTTAGTCTCGCCCCGGGAGTGACCCCAGGACCCGACTCCGGCGTGAGAGTAAGTACCGAAAGGTGGGTAATAAATATATTAGTAAGATAATTACTGTGTGTAAAAGTGTGTTACCATTACTGTGGAGATTGCTCCTTTATATAGGAGACCTGTTTTTGTCCCCATCGGATGAGTCCAAATCTGATGGTGACACTTTTGGGCGGCAACTGGGACTTTGCCCTGTTTGGGTCTTTCTTCTGATCTGACATGGCTCCTGCACTTCTGTCATATACTACTTATATTAAGGTTGACTTTCTGACCTGGCGTTAGCCGTTGGGCCGAATGGCCGTGTGATCCGTTCGGCGGTGGTCTTCGTCCGGATCACATCGTTCGGACGTATGTGACCGAGGTTTGTCCTGGCTTAGCTATACGCTAGACCGGATGATCTGTTAGGTTCGTCCGGCTTAGACCCTTCGGCCCTGTACGCCGGAAATGCATACTCTTGGTCTTGTTATATTTCTGGAGTTGTTCGCTGTCCGAACGACAGAAGTCGTTCGGTTAGGCCAGTCGGCCATATACGCCGACAGTTAGATATACAGCGTGGCAAACGTCGGTATCAGTTATATGGTGTTTTTGTTCATCACTTTTCTTAGATAAATGTTTAAAAAAACTTACTCCGTTTTAGATGAAAAAATGGTGGATTTGTGGCCCAATATGAAATCCTGGGCCTATAGATAATTGATATAAACCTTTACTCTTGCCAGTTGCCATCAATGCATTCTTAAATAATACGCAAAAGAGTAGTCTTTGCGCTACTACATTTCAAATTTAAAATGTATAACTATTTTTACGTTGGATCATGTAAAAATATAAAAGCTAAAATATGATAGTACGTCTTACGTAAGGACTAAGGGTGTAACTGACTTGAAACAACTAGTTAGATATTTGAGGCCGAGACATAAAAACTCACTTGGTATAAACTCGAGCTCAAGCTACCTAAGTATACTTTTTAGCCTGAGTTTGATTATAAAAAAACATGGCTCGTAAAGATCGTGAGTCTTATCAAAGCTGCATGCACTATTTTTACATATTTACTCTTTTGTTGTACGTTTATATAATTACATGATGATCTTACTATCTAGACTAGTATGCTCATACTCGTAAGACCATGTGTAATGGCATATCATGAGACGCATCCTACTACTCATGTGGCACGAAGTGGACGCGTTATTGTTGTTACGGCGACCCAAAATGGACACATTCTCGAGGCATAATGAAGAACTCGGTCGCTTATGTGACCGAGTTGAAAGGTAAAAGAACAAATATTGTTTGTGTACATAGGTGTTTATTAATTGACTTTTTTAGGATATGTTTTTGGTGGTGTCCTCGATCTTTTTATTACACTAAGTCAGTCATAAAGTTATCCATAGAAAAACTGATATGTCAAAAGTTTCTTCGATCTCTCGATAGTGACCATTACGGTAGCCTAATAGTCGATATACGCAATATCTCTACAAAAATCTTTGCCATCTTGTGTTTGTGGATTCTAATTTGAATAAAGGGTAAATGGGTAATTTCAAGTTGGCATCTGACAACAATAAGTTTGCGTATATGTGTCTATCATTAAGACATCATTGCCCTTTCGATGTCGCGGGACCAGCGCTGGAAGTTATCTTTCCTATGAAATACGTGGGTCCCACTTCTCCTGGAAGTAATTGGCTGTTATCGTCTCCACCAAACCTTACATTTATTCCTGTACCTACGTGGCTCATTTACATCCGCATGATCACATCTACCATATATTTACCGTCGATTATTCAAACCAATCTAAATAGCATCTTGCTTTTTTGTATCTTGAATGATATTACTATATTTTTCCTCGTAATATAAATGCTCGTGATTTGCTAATTGAGTGGTGATAGACTCATAGTCACGTACAGTGTTTTAAAACCTGGGTTGACCCGGCCTGTTGAACCATGAACCGGTCAGGTGATTGGAAGCTCGCTTGAGCCAAAAATCTGGTAAAACTGCCAGTTGAACCGTAACTTGATAGCTTGACTGAGTGTCTGAGTCAATTAGAAAACCAATTTTTAAAACATTGGTCATGTATAACTCGTAGGCTTAATTGTATGCCCAATAATGAAATCTCGTCATATGAAAAAATGAATGAGTAAATTGATAACTTTTTTTTTTTTTTTTTTTTTCTTAATACGTATTGATTGGTTAAATCTAAAAATCGACAACTATTTTGAAAATATGAAAATAAAAGCAAAGGGTGTCATGACATGTCAAAACACTCTTTTTGATGTCATGTCGTGCTACTCCACTTTCACACCCTCAAATCACTCTTCTTCATAACATGCTATAACATCACCTAGGATCAATTAATTTTTTCCATTTTTTAAAACTAACATATTTTTCATTCAATAAAATAATTAATACGAATTACATAAACAAAATAGAAAAAAAAAAAGAAAAAAAAAAAGAAAAAAAAAAAATGTTACATAAGCAAAACCAATACACACTTTAAGAGGGACTAAATATGTTTTTCATGGACTAAAACTAAACAAGAGTTGAGATCAATATAAATCTCATATTTGTCATATATTCAAAAAAACAAATCTTAGCAATTCATTTTTCATCTAAATTAATAAAAAATTATTTTTCACATTTAAAAAAAAAAAAAACATATCTTGCAAACGGTAAATCTTCAAGCTACAAAAAATACAACATCGCGACGAGAATTAATTTATCTATCTATAGATATGCACTTCTCTATACTTTCGACGAACTTCTTTTTTTTTCAAAATTTCCGTCTAGAAAAATCACACGTGATTTGTAAAAATCACACGTTATTTGTAAAAATCACACGTGATTTGTAAAAGTCACACGTGATTTGTAAAAACCAAATCACATGTGATTTTAACAAATCACATTTGTTCTCTTCATATTAACCAATCAAAATTTCAATTCCACCAATCATAGGTGTAGGTCTATTTTTAGGCAAACCATTTAGGTCTACAAATCATTTTTCTTTTACAAATCACGTGTGATTTTTCTGAGCGGTAATTTTGAAAAAAAAAAAAGTTCGTCGAAAGTATATAGAATTGATTATTAGCGAAATTAGGAAAAAAAAGACAAAAAATCATCTTCTTCAATTTCATATGGTGCACACACAATCACACACACCAAAAGTACACATGTGAAACATCAAACACACAACAAACACAAACACGACACAGATATAACATAAGTTCAAAAATTTTATGCAAAAAACATATCTTTACGTTATGACGTACGTCAATTTGGTGGTGTGCGTTATAGCGCAACATCTTGGCGCGGCATCGGGGTGTCATGACGTCGGTTTTGGAGCACGTTAAAGGCTTTGGTGCAACCCTTAGCGTTACGGTACGCTACAATCTAGAATGGAGAAAATGTATATTTAAGTATATAAATACATGTTACTTAAATTAAAATTTGAAAAAAACATGAGAAGAGTTCGAGTTAAGTTTATAAAATGAGTTTAGTTGTTACATATTTTAGGCTTACTTTCAATTCTCGAGCTTGATGAAACTTGACTTTGAGTAACTTGAACTGGTTAATATAAGCTCAGCTTGCACCAAAAAAATTTATTTTGCCTAAAATGTGTCGTCAACGACATGGGGTGAGCATCAGGCCGAAACCAACCCGTCCCGACTCATCCCGAAACCGATAATCTGGAATTGTCTAACCAAGTCCCGACCCGAGTATAGCTCGGTTTGTCCCGACTCCCGACCCGAGTCCCGAATTCTCATTCGGGTGTGTGGTTTTTTTTTGTGTTTTGTCGGTTTGTCCCGACTCCCGAGTCCTGACCCGAGTCCCGAGTATAACTCGGTTTGTGTCGGTCGGGGTCGGTTTCGGTCAGTTTGTGTCGGTTTTCGGTCGTCGGTCGGTTTTGCTCACCCCTAAACGACATGTATGTTGTATTTATTAAATTCAAAACTTCTTTATAAATAAAAATATTATTTTAATACACATTAGGTTTCAACTAAAGGTCATGGTGGAAAAATATTATTAGCCCGTCATTTTAGATTTATGAGAGGTTCAAATGTTTTATCTTATACCAATGTGTGATAGGTTGTCTCAAAGTCTATCTCTTAAAATTTTAGAGATCTTCGTAAGATCTACATAACCAGTATTCATACCACAAAAGATGCGTACGCTTCTTGTCCATCATCACACTCCGATAAAACTATTGCTCGCCAAAACTGTAAGCAAAGAATTACATTTAAGAACAAAAACACGATGAAAAAGCTAACATATTAGTTACCCACTATTTTAAACTCATAAAAGACTTAAATGTTATTCTCCTAAAAGGTTATGGTACGAGTTGTTACTTGGTATTAACGTTAGACTTTTAATCATATTTTAGAGTATCTATAAAAGTTAAATTACTCCGGGATGTGTTAGGCTAACATCTTCTATGCATGGGACCCCTTTATTTTTGATAGAATGTACAATCCGACAAAGCAGACAGTACAAGCGGCGACAGCAGTACAAAGTCAACACACCCCCTAAGGGGGTGTTTGGATATACTGACCCAAGTTTCTATAAAAGTTAAATTACTCCAAAATGCATTTTGTTGTCATAATTACTCCGTACAAATTTGGAAAATAGGGGCGTGGTGTACACGTGAGGTTGAGGGCGTGTAGGTTAATTGTAGGATTGAAGTAGTCATTTGGTCATTATTATTCGGGCCATTAATTTGGGTGGGCGTCATTCCCGGATCCCCCGGTTACGCTGACATACCCGAAATTACAAACATCCCCTATTTTTAATTTTTACACTTTGGTCAAATATAGAAAAATTAGAAGAAAAAAAAAATAATATTAATAAATTAAAATATTACACGTTTGGTCCTTGTGGTTTGCTCAAATTTCATGTTTAGTCTCTAAGTCATTTTAATTACACCAGAAATACCTATTTTTGAAACCTTGCACTCATTTAGTCCCTATTTTGGATGGGCCGTTAGTTTGACCGTTAAGTGTTTAAATAATATTTGTCTGTTAGTCATTTCGTTAATATTTTTTGCACCGTTATTCCAAATTTTCTAAAATGGATTAAAAAGAGCAGCATGGCTCGAACTCGGGTCTTGTTACCCAAAAACTAACACCCTACCAACTGGACTAAGTGTCCAGTAGTGTAATTATATCAAAATAAATTATATTTAACCTTTCTTTTTGCTCAAACTCGATTTTATCCGTTTTCGTCCGTTTTTATACGTTTTCGTCTGTTTTGTTTACGTTTTCGTACGTTTTTATACGTTTTCGTCTGTTTTTTACAATTTTGTCCGTTTTTTAGGTTCTCGTTCGTTTTTTTACGTTTTTGTCAATTTTTTTTACGTTCTCGTCCGGTTTTTTACGTTTTTATACTTTTACGTCCGTTTTTTACATTATTGTCCATTTTTTACGTTCTCATCCGTTTTTTTTTACCTTTTTTACGTTCTTGTCGATTTTTTTACGTTTTCGTACTTTTATTACATTTTTGTCCGTATTTTTTTTACGTTTTTGTATGTTTTTTTATATTTGTGAAAACTTAGATGGTTTATGTGTTTGTGCCATAAAATACAAGGTTTTTATGTTGGACCATAAAACATAGCGGGAGTGGTTGTACCCTTGTAAATGAACTTCCATTGATATGAAGCCTTCAATGGATGAAGATCACAAGTTTCCTAAGCTTGTTGTGATGGATCTTCATATATGCATGCATGTGGAATGTACTTCTTGAATAAGAAGTCTTCAAACATGGAGGATGTCAAAGTGGCCTTGAATCTTCATATGTTGATATGCTTTGATGGATGATGACTTCAAGATCTCCAAGCCTTTTGGTAGATCAGGAGGTATGCTATGCTTGTGGTGGATGATGACTCAAGATCTCTGAGCTTGCTTCACAGGATCATTGCGGTAGTATGCTTACAACATAATGAAAGTTAGTAACATTATGATCATTATGATAAGGGTGATTAGTGTATGTTACTACATGTTTATCTACTAATCTAAGTGTATGCAAAGGGTAGAGAGAATGTATGTTCAAGTGATTTGTAAACATGAATGAGTGGCCTGCTATTTATAGGCAAATAGATAAAACAGGCCACGGATTGGGCATAACCAAATCAAGGGTTCCGTCCCTTATGTGATTTGGTTCCGCCAGTTTCCTGACAGCAAATCTTCAAATATCTTTCCAAATCTATCCAAGATATTACCATATCCAATTCTTTGCTTGAAGATCTTTCCATGATATTCTTAAGATCTTCAAGATATCCTAAAGATATCAATGTGATGTATGCAATGATGTCATTGTACAATTTTCATTTTTAGAATTAAATTGTAAATGAATGTAACATGTATATAAATAAGTAACTTGTATATACTAGCTAACTAATATATGTTCACCAAGTTGTATCATGTTAGTTTATGTGTTACTAAAGATGTTAAACTACTTATGCTATTATGTCATTAACATCATTTTCATGAGTAAGCACATTTGTCTTAGTTTGACACCTAAAGAGTACTTATCCTATTAAACTTAGGAAACATGATGTACAAGTAAAAGTACTTGTATATGCAAAATGTAAAATGAGGTTCTAAGTAGAATGGTTAATCTTTTAAAATACTGAATGACCTAAACGTATTTTAAACATTCTAAATGGTTTGTTAAGGGTTTGATCATAATGCCACATAACAAACATGTACGAACCTGTGTTGTATCATACGAGGACTCGAGAAGTCGAGAGGTGTTGAATGTATGTTGAGACAAAATAAGATTACAAGTAACTTGTACATTTTACGTTATGTATCAAGTTACATGTTTGTCATCAATCAAAACAATTGAAACTGTATAGATTAAATATCTTATTATTTGCACTAACAATCTCCCCCTTTTTGATGATGACAAAATATGTAAACGTGATAGAAAGTAAAATGTAAAAAGTTACTTGTGTCCGTACTACCTTTTACATTACCTTCTTCGTTTACACTTTTCTCCCCTATTACTTTCTCCGTTTACACCCTTCTCCCCCTTTTGTCGAAACAAAAAGGGTGTGTCCTTGGAGTTAACTTCAATTCTCCCCGAAATGGCGAGCTTGCATCATCCCTAGTGAAGTTAAGTTTTCTACTCCAATCCCCTATGGTTGTTGCGTTCCCTAGGTTGTTAGTGGATCTATGGATCAAATTTAGATCCTTAACCTACATCAAGGTTAGTGTTGTGCAACAAAACAAAAAATATATGAGAAATGCATGATGAATAAACGATGCACGTGGGTAAGCTATATTGGACTATCTCCTCCTTTTTGTTGAAACACAAAGGTGTGTCGAAGAATGAGAATTATTATGAATGCGTGCATGCTCCCCTTTGACTGTTGCTCTCCCTTGGTCAATACTCCCCCTTGTCAGGGTGTCAAAGTATATGATGCAAGGATTTTGAGTGCTGGAATATCTCCCCCTTGGACAATACTCCCCCTAGTTGGAGTGCCAAGTATATGATGCATGAAATAAGAAAGCTACGAAAACAAAGATTAGTGCATGATTAGCTCCCCCTTGATCAATACTCCCCGTTGCTAGGGTACCAACGTATATGATGCAAGGATGAAGAATGCTACAAAATAAAGGTTAGTGTAAAACAATATTTGTCCTTGGATGAGTATATGATATACAACAATGCGTGTATATGATGCATTCTAAAAATGTTTGACGGAAGCTCCCCCTTGCTCTAGGGCATCACGATGAACCTATAAAACAAAAATTAGTACAGTAGAAGCTATGTCTTAAGATAGATATGTCATATACGACCAATGTGTATAGATGATGCAATATGATTGCTAGACAGATAATCCTCCTGTTTTGAGGACATCAAAAAGCACCTACAATAAAAGAAGAAAAATAATCGATGCAAACTTCATCCTTAGATGAGTATGCTATATACGATCGAATGTATATGATGATGAACCTACAATGAAAGGGTTAGTGCAATATATTTCATCTTAAAGAAAAATAAGATGTATATATATGATGCGTGGTCTACAAATATATTAATGATATAATCACAAACAACTCAAGACAGAGAACTATGATTATCTAGTAAACCATGTTATAAAGTGTAATCTTCTAATAAGAATTACATTTACAAGAAAAACAAGAATATAATATGATAAAATCCTACAAAATAATGCTTAGAAGGAAAATATTAAGAGTGAGTGGTGCTAGTGTTGGTGTTGGTTTACTAGTAGGTTTTTCGCTAATCCATGGGGTTGATGATTAGTGAAAAAGGTGATGAAAGGTGATGGTTATAATGAATTTAGAAACTCGTATGTATAGCAAATGCTATAAGAGTATTGAAGATTGTTAAGGTTATGACATTATCATCTACCTAAGATGATATATGCTCGAATGGAATTAAGAGGAAGTGAAGACAATGATCACTTAGGAATAAAAATTCCATGTGCAAAAATTAGAAATACTAGATACCTATATGAGGATGAAAATGACATCATATGATGGGAGAGTGTTGGTTGGACCAACGTGTTGAGAATGATTATTTTGATATATCGTTTGCACAGAAAATGACGTGCTTGATATGTATCAATAATGAAAAAAGATGAGATCCTATGATGGTGTTCTAGATAATGAAGTTGTGAGATTAAAAAGAAAATCCTAGACTCGTTGGTTGTGAGAGGGTTGTTTGTCTTAAGTGGTTAAAAACTGAACCAGGTAGCCACGGATTGGGCAGAACCAAATATTTGGTTTCGTCCGTCTTATCACAGGGTACCTTGAGACCATAATTTGATTTGGTCATGTTTTGTCATTTTTGATTAAACGATGGTTCGAGCTAAGATCTATCTACTTATAACTACGGATTAGGTTCCATTTATCCTAGTCAAAGTCTAAGGAGACTCAATGGTTCTCATTTAAGAGGTTTGTTAAACACATGATGTGTTTTTCACTTGATGAGGTATTGGTGTAAACATGTGATGTTGGGTTAATAAAGTTTGAAACACTTATGATTTAGTGAGCTGATTTCAACTGAATGGTGTGAACCTATGTGTATGAGACATGATTAAGTGTTTTTTAATACAAAAGGACAATTATGTGAATGAATTTCTCTCCCCTTTAATCGGTGGACATTCAACATAATGTGTAATGTATTGAATGGAGAATGACAACAAAGTGTTGCAGGTTAATGAGAGCGATGAACTTGGTAATGTTTTTGCGGATGTTTGGTTAGTATACAAAGAACTTTATCCTTGAAGTTATGTAGCTCTTCTCTATCAATGTGAGATGATCGTATGACGAGGCATGTGGTTTCCTCATGAGAGGTTTATTGTTATAACTAAAAGGTGATTGAGATGTTTTTGGGAAAGCGGAAGCAATAATGAGATTTGGAAAGAGGTCGATTGAAAGATACGTAAACACAAATTTCAAGCCTCTAAAACTTAATCCTATTAGCTTTAAAAAATATATGCAAGTGAATGGATCCCATAAACATATTACTAATCTACGTATTAACACAATGATCTATGTGATTAATTTGTAGAATAAAACGACTTCTAAATGTTTATCATACCAAAAGCACTTTGACAAATTATAGGTGCATACAAGGCAAATAAATAGTGTGACAAAGTCACAAAAGAAGTGAGATGACAGATTCATACAAACCATTATAACATTTTGGAGCATGCATCATTTAGGCTATCCTACGAAAAGGCTCAATGTATGTCAACTAAAGACAAGAGATATCCAACATCATGTATTAAAATGACATATCATGAGTTAACAAGAAATATATTAATCGTGCGAAATACCATATAACAAGTATCATGCAAATCATGTTAACATCTAGTAGCACAAAACATATAACCATGCAGATAAAACCTTTCCAAGGTTTACACATTTGACTATCACTCAAAAGTGATAACTTCAAGATACTTAATCATATCAAACAAAAGCATATAATCAACACATGTATGTGTAATGCAAGAAAAAATCACATCTACTATTTGTTTGATTAATATTCCTAAGACAAGATAAAATATCATCTTTTAATACTTACTTTAGGCAAGTATAGGAATACAGATTTTTCAAGTTGGAGAATGAATATGAGACTATTACTAGCGGTGCTCAATTCAGGCTAAACACGACCATTTTTACGGGTGATTCCACATACCTAACTTCTCTCCTAGAAGTAATTTAACCGTTAGGTTAAATTGAGTTTCTAGTGCAATAGGTTATCCAGTAGTCATTCTCATGTTAGAAAGATAGGAATTCCTATTTTTGCCTATTGAAGTATATAAAAGATGATAATTCACCAATACCTGACTTAATGAGACTCAACTATATCTATTAAAACTAAGGTGATGAAGATGTCATGTTATACACGAGAATTTGACAAATATGTGTCAACATATTTTAATCTTGTGTTTGGTATCTAAGGTTATTGCACGATCTAATGGATGACATCTTTTATGTTGAGTTTAAGTATGTGTTATAAAAGTGATTTGATCATCTAAGATCAAGAAATGTGTTTGTGTGTGATAATGAACTAAATTAAGAACGTTCTCAAGAAAGCTCTTTGGAACAACAATCTAAGTAAAGTTACCAACTTTAATAGATCTTGTGTATGCTTTAGATATGTGTAGTATGCACAAAGTTTGAACTAGATTATGAGCAAGGTTTATTTATGATGTATGCTTGAAATGAAATAGATACATATAGTATCTTTCAACAAGTAAGATTATCTCATGGGATAAAGTTATCATGCTTATGAAAACAAGTATGAGGTGTAATGAAATCTCTTGTAACACGACCGTTAATGTCGCAAGAAGAGAATGATGCATATGATATACATTATCCTTTTAACAAGATGAAAACTAAACGCATGATTTCTTAGGCATAATATTTTTTGAAACATCATGTTTTCCTAAATGAAGATATGAATCCAAAGTGTTTGAATTAGATAGACTTATCTTAAATAAACTTGGTCTCAAGATTATAATAACTAGATAATGACAAGAGGAACTCAATCGAGTTTCTTATGTATACTCCTCAAAAGTCATTGTCACTTTGGGTGCATGAGGATGGCTTTGAGATTGCATTTAACATATGTTGTTAAAACGTTGGTTTAAGGTTTAATGAAACTTATGCAGAAGTTTGACGACAAAGTATTACCAATACTTTGATAACTTGTGAAAGTGGTACTACTTAAACCTAGTGGAAATTGATAAACAATGAATGTGAACATCATGCTCATTTGATGGTGAAGGTTCTAATCCTATAGGTGGTAAAGTATGGTTGAGTTTGTTTAACGTGCATTTGATTTGGTACAAGTGTTTGGACGAAGGGCTTTTTGAGCAATGCACTCAAAGGATTCAAATGATGGTAAGGATTGTGGTCTTGTTGTACTATGGGAGTACTTAGGTTTCACAGATGTTGAAGACAACAAGGATGGAGACTAATTCATGTGGTCCATTGGTTGGTACAACTAGTGGGTGATGTGATTTGAAGCTTAGGGCCTGAGACATATCACAGAAGTGATGGGATGATGGTGAAAGAACAAGTGTACTTAGGTGATAGGATTAGTGTTTTAACATAAGTTGTTAAAATACTTGGGTGTTGATTCTTTCGGATATGACTTTTAATGACTACAATCGTAAGTCAAATTTACTTGAATATTTCGGACGAAATACTTAAGTTGTCAATCCTACTTTGTTGAGATTGGATAGTATTCAAGGATAGCAAGACTTGATAATACATCTATAACCTAAGTGTGAGTTATGACTCGATGTAAATCTTTATCGTCTTGAAAGATGACATGTTAACCAAGTAAGGCAACATATGTGAAGACAATATCTACAGTCATAAGTTGGACTTGTGATCTATGATATCTTTGCAAACAATGAGTCTGGATTTGTTAGGAAGTTGTTAATTTACAAATCAAGCTAATGGATGAGTAACAGACAGAAGGATGCAGTGAATGTGTGTAATGATCACAAATACTCAGTGGTTCCCTGATTTCAAGAAACCAATTTCAGGGTTCCTTCCTTTATGAAGAAAGGTACATTGGAGCATTTTCATGAAATTTGAAAGTATGATTGAAAATGATTATCCTATTGGTGCAAGTGAGATGTCATGATCCTAATATGAGTGAATATTAGTGAAAATAATCCTAGTGATAAAAGTGAGTGATCTTGAGTGCGGGATTTAAACAAAAATATAAAAATCTAGCTGTTTGTCTGGCGGAACCATGATTTTTGTTCCGTCTGATCCGTTAAGCTAATTTTGGCGGAACCAACATTTTGAACACACGGATCCCTACTTTTGGTTCCGTCTTATCCGCCAAGAAAAAATTCTAAACAGAGGGCATTTTTCAATCCCCGAAACCTGTTCAAATCCTGTAGTTTATCCTACAACATGTGTAATTAATTAGTTGTGATTGAATAATAACAACAAAACAGGTATTATCACTTGTAAGCTGTTAGCTTTAATTTTAGTGATTAAAGTGATGGTCATTCAATTAAGTTAGAACTTTGTGTTAAGTGGGCTTGTATTAGTTTTAGTTATATGTAAATGTCCAAGCCCATTGGTCAAAAGCCCATGAGCCCACTTCAAGCCCATCAAAAGCCTTTTAGGGCAAAGTGGTTGTGCTATTTAAAGCACTTTATCACTTCATTTGTAAAGTGGTTCAAACTGTGAATGTTGTGTGCTAAATAGAAAAGTCTTTAACTTCTATATTCTCTCTATCTATTATACGATCCAACAAACATATACACAGTCCCATCATCTCTCTTGTGTTAAAAGCCAAATACATGTGTGATAAAGAGTGATTTCTAGTCATAACAAGTGGTATCAACAGCCTAGCTTCGAGGTAGGAGTTCTTGTGTTCGAATCTTGTTGCAAAATACATTTGTGTTGCGTTTTTATTTGGAAAACGTGGACCTTTGTGTCTTTGGTGGCTACTGTATGCAAGGTTGAAGATCAAAGGCAGTAAGTTTGTGGTTATTTTATGTTAGAACAACTTGGTTTGGAAGATTTTTATTGTTGTTCTTGGTTCTTTTGATCGAAATAATTCAAGAAAGAATTATTTGAGGTGTTGGTATAATATCTTTGATATAATATTGGTCCAAGTGGTAAAAGTGGTCAGGAAAGGTTGAAATTAGGTGAAAAGTTGTCAGGGAAATAAGATATCACGTGGGAAGGTACTAAAAAGTCAACAAAGGAGGCGTTTTATCGCATTTGTGAAAATATCAACGTTTTATCGCATTTCAGGACTTTTATCGCATTTGAAAAACCTGCGACTTATCGCAATTGGGGTTTCATCGCAATTGTAGTCTGCCAGGTTTTATCGCAATTGCCCACTGACCAGACTTATCGCAATTCATACACTTATCGCAGTTGAGACTTGTCGCAGTTGAGACTTGTCAAAGTTGTTTTCAGATTTGTCAATTTCAGTCCCTGTACTTTTCAGCAGCCTTTGGGAACTTCCAGAATTGGCAGTTTTGGCCCTCGTACTTCTGTGAAACTTCAAACGGCCATAACTTTTGAACCGTAACTCCGTTTTCAGCGAAACACCTGTCAAAACGACCGTGAGACCGAGGAGAAGGACACGTTGAATAATTTATTCATTCAACCCAACTTTCGAAGCCTGAAAACGCTCCAGAATGAAGTTATTGAGGTTTTAAGTTTCCAGACCAAAATTCCACCGTAACAACTCACATCAACCTAACCAAACTACAACTTCAACGCTCACCAACAACACATCAAGACTTCACAACATCAACCAAACTTAACCTTCAACGAATATCTCCTATTTCGTTGCAAAGATCCTGAATCAACTTTATCGCACATCACAAGAAAAATGGAATCGAGTTCTCAAGAGGGACAAATGTCTCCGGTTATGCAAGACTTTACTCGCTCGAATGAACGATGTCTCATACACTTTAAAGCAATCAAAAGTCTATGTGAGAGACTCACAAAAGCAAAAATGTCAATAGTGCAATCATATGCTTTTGATCGAATGTTTGCTAGATTCCTTGAACCTGAAATGGATTATCACACATTCAGAGAGAAACTATTGCATTACATATTTCGAGTAGAGCACGCAATTGAACGTGGATTTGACTGCACTGAAGCATATGACGCATTCAAGACGCACTTTAGATGGTTTTTCAACTTAGATTTCAGAATAGTCGAAAAACATCCGGGTTATGATTCAAATATCGAAACATGGAGTGACTGCGTCACAAGAGACCTGAAAGCTGAAACGTTTAGAGATCAGCTGCTTTGGAGAATAGACTTGCTGAAATTGCAGCTTAATCAAAGATCATTCCATCTGATTGAAGTGAGGGAAGAGAAGCAAGTGATTGAACGGGAAAGAATTGAAATGGAGAAGCAGAAACAGGAAAGAGAGCGAATTCAAAGAGAACGTCTTTTAAAGGAATCAGAGGGAAATGAGAAAGAGGCAAACGAAGATGAAGAAAAAGTCGATGAGGGTACAACATCTGAAGTTAGCTCGATTTTAACGGGTAGTGACACATCATTAGAACAGCAGGTTGTAAGCAGTACTCCAAGATACGATTCGGATGTTGATGGTTCACACAGGAATGAAGCTGTTTGGGATACTGAAGCTGACCACATCAGACTTTCATCCGACATTGCAATAGGGGCTACGGTACAACATTCAAACGATCATGATAATGTTGATTTATTCGAGAATATGTTTGTTCATGACAAGACACATCCTGACAAGACACATCCTGCGCATCCTGAGTCCATCAGTGACACATATGTGGAGCAAAGGTTTGATAGTAATATCACTCCCACAACCCCAGATATGGATCCTAATGGAGGTGAGCCTGCCCAGGATGGATCTTCTCCTGATCAAGATCATGCCATATTTGCTTCTTTAATCCATAATTTCAAACATGAACTTGAAAAGTGCAAAGAGGACAATCGCAAAACTAAGCAAACAAACATCTCATTGTCCAAAGAGCTTGAAAAATTAACAAAAAGCAAAGACACTGAAATCTCAAACCTTAAATCTCAAGGTCAGAAATATGTGGAGAGAAATTTGGGCCCTGCTAACAGAAAGGTCCAAGAGCTTTTAAAAGAGAATGTTGAACTAAAAATGAGATACTCAATGCTTCAGGAAAACACTTCAAATCTTAAGATTGTTAATACAAAACTTGAAAATGAAAATCAAGAGGTTTTAAAACGTTCAAACAATCTTGAAGAAAAACTTCGAAAAACAGACCAAAGTGCTCAAACTCTTCAAATGATGATTCCTAAAGCTGAGAAAGTTCATAAGGGAAAATCAGGAATTGGTTTTGAAAATACAGATCAGGTTGAACATAAATTTTTGCCGCCTGATGCTCTGTTCATATCAGAAGAAGATGAAAAATTGGCAGAAGAAAAACGCTTAAAAGCCAAAAAAGGAAAAAGCCCACTCTCGTACCAAGGCTTTGTGTATGGTTGTATACAATTGTCAGAAATACCAAAGCCACCTTTAAAAAGAAAAGAAACAAATGTGAAAAGATTTTTCAAAGAAGTTCAACTTGCTACTTATGATGCTAAATTATGGCAAAATAAAGCAAGGAAACAGTTTTGTAATCTTAAAAATCACATTGAGCACACGTTAAAGGTCATTTGGTCAAAACAACAATACACCGAAAGTGACTACAATCGTCTCATGTCATCAGACGCTTGGCTAAAAAGGGAAGTCTGTAAGTATTTAAAAGATGAGATTGAACCTCTTGTGAAAAACATTAATTTCAGTTTTGAACACTTTGAAAAATTTCTTGTCACTGAAATGAGAGAAGATTTAAAGTACGTTCATTCTCTCGAAGATGAATTTGATGCAAAATGCTTAAATCTTGATATTCAAAAAGAATTTTTCACAAATCAAATTGAGTCACTCAAGTCGGTGTATGTCAATCTTGAGCATGAGAATGTGGACTCTGATCATACATATTTTTTGAAATCTGAGAATCTTTGTTTCAAAAGGAAAATGGCCGAACTTTCAAAAGAAGTAGCTGAAGTCAAAAAGGAATTTTCAAAAAGAATTGCTTCTTCTGAAAAGGAAAAGATTCTTGAAGAAAATTGTGATGATGTCAATATCAAGTTTGATTTGGATGAACTTGATACAAAAAATATTGAATTGGAACATGCTGTGGCATCATTACAAAAAGAAAATGAGCATTTGAAACAGACTTACAAAAACCTGTTTAATTCAATCAAGCGTTCACGTGTTCTGAATCAAAAATCAAACACGAAAGAAAAGGAGTCTGAAGTATTGAAGCCTCAAGTTACAAAAGTTTCCTATCCAAATCCTCTGTTTGATTCTAATTCTTCAGATGTTGAAACGGAAAATGCAAATCATGCGCTTCAAACAAAAGTACTTGAGCTTGAAACTCTTTTAGCTCAAAGAACAAACGATCTTGAGGATGCCAAAACTGATCTTTTCAACAAAACGAACAAATTCGAAACATATTTTGAAAAACTTGAAAAAGAAAATATTGTTTTCGAACGAAAATTGGCTCGTAAAATGGATGATTCAAAAGCCGAAAAAGATCATTTTTTGAAACAAATTGCCTCTCTGGAATCTAAATTGACATCTCAAGATCATCTTCAAAAGGAATACAGTGATTTGCGAAGTTCGTACAATGCTTTAAGAGTGAAGTTTGAGTCTCTTAACCATTCAAAAAGAAAAGCTCCCATTTCAAATCACTCAACACCAAAAGTGAGTGTTTCAAAGAAGGTTTACACGGGTGAATCTTCAAGACCAAGACCATTTTCGAAAAAGGTTTCCCAATTTACAACCTATTCTTTGCAAAAAGGAAGGAAGTTTTCAAAGAAACCAAGTTTTTATGAAACGCTCACTCCTCCAAAGCTTTCAAGGTCAAACATGTCTCATGAAGAGACTTCCAGATTTCAAACTCCACAATCTCGCTTTACACGGGTAAGGCAAGTGTGGAGACCAAAGCAAAGTCCTTCAAACTCTGAAAAACTTCCGCTGCAACACAAGGACTCTGTTTTGACAAAGGATTTTAAATCTCTGTTGATTCCGCGAGTGTTATTTCCTGATGAAAAACCAGTTTTCAGTCCTCGTTGGAATTCAACTTCTTTGAACCAGATTGACACAACTTACAAATGGATTGCAAAACATGCTAAACCCGTTGGTGCAGTGCTCAAATGGGTTCCAAAAGTTGTTGTCTAATCTGGTCAAAATGGCTTTTGTTCAATTCAGTTCAAAACCCGCGCTTCATTAATGGCTTCTAAACACATCAGTTTAGGACCCGATCTTCAAAGAAAGGAAAGTGCTTCATCAATAATTTCGAGCACTTATCCTAAAAATCAATGGCTTGTAAGTATTTCAACTTACAACCCGAGCTTCAACGTTTTGGCTTATGCACACATAACAGTGCATAACCCGTTTTTCAAAGAAAGGACCCTGTTGTACGTTTTATTGCAACAATCCTAAAAGATAAGAAGTTTTCATGCAAAGTTTTTCAAATCTAAACTTCTTAATCTTAAGCAAAATTTTATTCAAATATTCTTCAAAAGGTTTTTCAAATCTTTTCAAAAATTTTGCTTAAGATTTTTCAAATCGTTACTCCCCACTTGCTCCAAAATTTTCAAAAATGTCACAACCAATGCAAGGTTTGAGGGGGAGTATTTCAGAAACAATTTGTTCCAAAAAGTTCATGCATATCAGTTTCTCCCTATTAGCTTTCAAAAAACAATGATTTTAATCAAACGGTATCAAAAATACCATCGAAATGCTATTTTTGAGGGGGAGAAAGGTGATTGAAAGGTGATCATGGTTCGAATCTCAAAGGAGCTCATCAGAAAGACTCAGAACAACCCTTGAATTGACGAAACTAAATGTCAGTTATCGAAAAGACATGTCCTGGACGGGTAATAATTTCAAGCTGGTTTACCAGTGATGTAAGCGTGTCTCGCAAAGGACTTGTCTGAGTAGAATGTACCAATTCGAGAGATGATCATTGAATATGACCGGGACGGGTAATAATTTCAAGCTAGTCTAACTAGTGATGTAAGCGTGTCTCGCGAAGGTCATGTTCATTGAAAATTGATCATTTCAAATGTGCGAACTCTACCCATCATGTGCAACTTATTTCAAAATGCATGAGCACATGTGAAGGGGGAGTATTTCAGAAAATGCAAAACTCTTGAAGTGTTAACCAAAAATGTGTTTTATACATAAACACTTTAAGAGATTTTCATAAAAGGTTTTATGGCAAGTGATCAACAAATCTAGGATAATCATGGAGTAATAAGGTGATTATGGTTAGGTAATGTCTAATGATCCGCCAGAACCGGAGGGATCTACCCAAGGACAATTCCAATAGTTTAGAATTAGAAGTCCTTAGGTAAGATTGAAAAAAGGAGCAAAATGAGAAAGGAGAAAGAAGGGGTTGAAGAATGAAAAAGAAAAGTTTTTGTAAGGGTGAAAAGAAATAGCCCTCCATGAAAACTTAGGAAAGAAACCGGGTCAATACATATGCTATCGGTACTCACTAAGGTGATACTGATATTGAAGACAAGACGTCATGGACCCAGTGACGCGGTGCACAAACCCCTCCTAGCCACTCAGATATCTCTTAAAAGATATTTGTTTCATTTCTCACGGAGATCAATGCATAATCTATCGACCTCTCAATCCGAGATGTGTTGATATTGAAAAGGTGGCACTCTGCTCCACGCCTCCGACGACTAAAACCAAAACGCACATAATTGAGTCTAGAGACATGAGATTAATCAAAGATCTCTTAGGAACACTTCCAATAAAATACACTTGTGTTCACCAAAAAGGACATAAGTTGTAAGTGTCATAATGAGATCTGAACCTAGGAAGAGCTGGACGATTTATTGCTAACTGTTTTATGCAGGTACTGAAGAAAGTCCATCGATCATCGTATGTCTCAACATCTACATTGAAAGAAACGACGCTGTTAATACATGAAGATGTTGATCAAGGCAAAGATCAATCCAAAAGGCGATACGATGAAGATCACAATGCATGAAGGAACAAAGAATCACAAAGTTCAAGACCCAGAAGTCTAAAGATCTAATCACGTAGTGCATCTTTTGAATGACCATCCCTTAGGGGGAGATTGTTAGCTTTAATTTTAGTGATTAAAGTGATGGTCATTCACTTGTATTAGAACTTTGTGTTAAGTGGGCTTGTATTAGTTTTAGTTATATGTAAATGTCCAAGCCCATTGGTCAAAAGCCCATGAGCCCACTTCAAGCCCATCTAAAGCCTTTTAGGGCAAAGTGGCTGTGCTATTTAAAGCACTTTATCACTTCATTTGTAAAGTGGTTCACTGTGAATGTTGTGTGCTAAATAGAAAAGTCTTTAACTTCTATATTCTCTCTATCTATTATACGATCCAACAAACATATACACAGTCCCATCATCTCTCTTGTGTTAAAAGCCAAATACATGTGTGATAAAGAGTGATTTCTAGTCACAACATAAGCATATAGATCAATCCGAGGATAATGAACATACTAATAATAGAAGTTATGCCAAACAGTGGCTTAAGATTAGAAAATTGATAACATCAAAATGTTATCGTCCTGAATGACACGGTTAGTTTACGTGATCATTCAAATGTAAGTTATTATCCTATGATAAGACAATTACCTTAAACATCATTGTTAGAAGCACATGTACCAAACACCTTTTTCAAAGATACTACATGTAGTAACACATCTTAACACTTGAACAACATATTTTAAGATACTTAATTAGTATTACTTAATTCTCATTCCTAGGTGAATCATGCAAGATTTTCACATATCATATACAAAGAAAAATATCTAAGTCTATAAGTAATACAAAAATAATTTACCAACTTAGTGCACAAGATTTAGCAAATGTCCTACTGTGCATAGACAAGAAATTAATAAACAAGCAAATGAATATCATGGCAAGAAACTTATGTATCACAAATAAACAAGTGCAATCACAACTTTCAATAAGCAAACAATATGTATGCAAATAACCAAAACAAGCAGTCATATAGCATAACATAAATAAAAATAGTTTTCGTCACTTTGTGTTTAAATATGACGATGTATACCAAGCTTGATTAGTTTCCTTTACACATATAAATATCTCCTATTTTAGCATCATTTCTACTTATGTGACTTATCAAATCATTTAAGAAGGGATTTTTCAACTAAATTTATAGTTATCCCAAACACTCATTTCAAAACCGTATTTTTCATAAATTTGCTTTAAGCACACTATTGACACTTAATTCTTTTGAGAAATATTTTCTTTTGATTTTCCAAAGACATTTTCAAGCTTGTATACAAAGTAACATTTAACGACAAAATTTCTAAGTATACTTAGCGAAACATTTTTATATTATATTCCGCTTCAATGGTAATTTGATACATGGATCATACTCTATTTTAAAAACCATTTGTTTTGAAAATAAGAGTCACGTGGCTCTGATACCAATTGTGAAAACATAGAGGGGGGGGGGTGTATACGTTACCGTTTTAAAATCTTAAAACTTGTTGTATCAAATATCCAATTTAGTTTGTTGTAATATGAAAGATGTCAATTGTAGTTTATGACTAGTATATACTAAACAAGTTGTCACACAAGTATAATCACTAAGTCACAACACAAGCAATCATATAATGCAAACATAAAAGTAAAGCTGTAAGTAAAAGAAAGCGCAAACCGAACACGATGATTTATAGTGGTTCGGTCACGGAGCTCCTCTCCGCCCTACTCCACTCCCCGAGTACCCAACTCGAGAGTTACTTCACTAGATCAACAAGCTCCCTTCTCGGCGGAGAAAACCTTATAATCGTCGCTTACACTTTTACCGGTTCAAAGCTAAATGTCGAGTTCTTTTACAAGGGTACAACCACTCCCGCTATGTTTTCTGGCCCAACATAAAAACCTTGTGTTTTATGGCACAAACACATAAACCATCTAATCTAGTTTGGTGTTTAGATTGTGATGATGCAATGATGTTTACAATGATGATCCATGACATAAACGTCTAATGGATATGAATGACTAATCTAAATGAACTTCCATTGATAGGAAGCCTTCAATGGATGAAGATCACAAGTTCCCTAAACTTGTTGTGATGGATCTTCATATATGCATGCATGTGGAATGTACTTCTTGTAGAGACAAAGATTCACTTTCGGGAGGTCGGGGAAACTCGTGATAAAGTTTAAACATGATCTTATTAATAGATTGGCGGAGGTGTATATGTTTTTCTAGAGAGAGAAGTCAAGAAAAACACATACACCTCCAAAGAACACTGAGAATCCCAAACCCTCCTACACAACTAGGAGGGTATTTATACAAAGATATCTTTGCCTTATTGGCAAGACTAGTCCTCGTATTTACAAACTATGCAATTTCGACATATGACAAAACTTTAAAGCTAACACTTCTTGAATAAGAAGTCTTCAAACATTGAGGATGTCAAGTGGCCTTGAATCTTCATATGTTGATATGCTTTGATGGATGATGACTTCAAGATCTCCAAACCTTTTGGTAGATCAGGAGGTATGCTATGCTTGTGGTGGATGATGACTCAAGATCTCTGAGCTTGCTTCACAGGATCATTGCGGTAGTATGCTTACAACATAATGAAAGTTAGTAACATTATGATCATTATGATAAGGGTGATGAGTGTATTTCTATTACATGTTTATCTACTAATCTAAGTGTATGCAAAGGGTAGAGAGAATGTATGTTTCAGTGATTTGTAAACATGAATGAGTGGCCTGCTATTTATAGGCAAATAGACAAAACAGGCCACGAATTGGGCGGAACCAAATCAAAGGTTCCGTCCCTTATGTGATTTGGTTCCGCCAGTTTCCTGACAGCAAATCTTCAAATATCTTTCCAAATCTATCCAAGATATTACCATATCCAATTCTTTGCTTGAAGATCTTTCCATGATATTCTTAAGATCTTCAAGATATCCTAAAGATATCAATGTGATGTATGCAATGATGTCATTGTACAATTTCTATTTTTAGAATTAAATTATAAATGAATGTAACATGTATATAAATAAGTAACTTGTATATACTAGCTAACTAATATATGTTCACCAAGTTGTATCATGTTAGTTTATGTGTTACTAAAGATGTTAAACTACTTATGCTATTATGTCATTAACATCATTTTCATGAGTAAGCACATTTGTCTTAGTTTGACACCTAAAGAGTACTTATCCTATTAAACTTAGGAAACATGATGTACAAGTAAAAGTACTTGTATATGCAAAATGTAAAATGAGGTTCTAAGTAGAATGGTTAATCTTTTAAAATACTGAATGACCTAAACGTATTTTAAACATTCTAAATGATTTGTTAAAGGTTTGATCATAATGCCACATAACAAATATGTACGAACCTGTGTTGTATCATACGAGGACTCGAGAAGTCGAGAGGTGTGGAATGTATGTTGAGACAAAATAAGATTACAAGTAACTTGTACATTTTACGTTATGTATCAAGTTACATGTTTTTCATCAATCAAAACAATCAAAACTGTATAGATTAAATATCGTAATATTTGCACTAACAACATTTTTTTTCCCTTTTTTTACGTTCTCGTCCGTTTTTTTTTAATGTTTTCGTCCCCTTTTTTTACGTTTTTGTCCATTTTTTACGCTTACACGTTTTCGTCCGTTTTTTACGTTTTCGTTCATTTTTTTATGTTTTTGTCCATTTTGTCCATTTTTTACGCTTTTAGACGTTTTCGTCCGTTTTTTACGTTTTGTCAATTTTTTACGTTCTTGTCCATTTTTTTTACGTTTTTGTCATCTTTTTACGTTTTTGTCTATTTTTTTTTACGTTTTTTTCCATTTTAATCTAAGCGTAAAAAAATGTATAAAAGCGAAAACCTAAAAAAAACAGACGAAAACGTATAAAAACGAACGAAAATGTATAACAACGGACAAAAACGTAAAAAACAGACGAAAACATTTTAAAACAAACGAAAACGTATAAAAACGGACGGTAACATAAAAAAAGGGACAAAAACATACAAAACGGACGAAAACGTAAAGAAAAACAGACGAAAACGTTTAAAAACAGACCAAAACCTATAAAAACGTACGAAAACGTAAAAAAAAGACGAAAACAAATAAAAATGGTTGATATCATAAAAAAACGGACGAAAACGTAAAAAAATGGACGAAAATGTAAAAAAAGAGACAAGAAAGTAAAAAATGGACAAATACGTAAAAAAACGGACGAAAACTTATAAAAACGTAAGCCTAAAGTACGTCGCTAAAAATGTCGCTAAAGGACCTTTTTCTTGTAGTGAGAAAATGAGGTAAAAGAAAAATTAAATTGAAAAAAAATATTTTAATAATTAATAAAAATGAATTTAAAAAAAAGGTAATTATTTTATAACTTACAAATGAGAGAAATGGTGAGTGGGTTAGTAAACTTGGCCCCACATATTGTCGGAAAACCAAGGCTACTGCCCGGGCATTTACACAATACACATTTTTTTTACCATATATCCCAAATTCTAAACCGAAATAATCAAACAAACACTTAATTTTTGGGGGGTGCTTGGTTGGGGGGATAGGAGGGGTGGGGAATGGGAATATAATGATTGATGATGGTTGGTGTAGGGGAATGCAATGGCCCATTACCCGGTAGTGGGTAATGGGGCATTACCCAACAATTTGAGGGGAAAGGGAATGCATTGCTTTGCATTCCCTTTGCATTCCTCAACAATTGAACTAATCAAACGACCCCTTAATTTTTGGATTGAGCCTAAACCCCCCTATAACCCTCAAACCAAACTGACCCTTAAATCTTTATAAGATAGTTGGGATTTGATTGGATTAAGGGCACACAAAATTTTCTCTCTATCTACATTTAAATATACTTAATTTAATATGAAATACTTGTATAAAATTATAAAATAACAATTTATCTTTTTATAATAGATTTTCTCTATCTTATATTAAATTTTAATCCAAATCTAAATTAAAATCCTAATCCTAAACCCGTCTACGAACCAAACGGGCCCTTAATTTTAGTTGTCTTTTCATCCAGTGTAGTTGCGAAATTTGTTTTGTATTAGTAGTTGTGAATAATGACCTAAAGATGTTGAGGGAGTAAATCATTGAAAAACATTGTTTTAGTACTTTTACCACTCAAATAGTACTGTAAAAGTATAGTGTTTTTAACTTTATGAAATGATGTCTAAATTTGAGTTTTCTTTACTACTATACTTATCTATGATGTATATGCTTGATCATTACTTTCACAAATCACCACTAAAACTCTTTACGTCAAACAAAAAATGTATATGCTTGATCATGGTTTTTCCCTTTCAAAAAATTAATAAATTATATAATATTCTAAATAAAATAATTTTACACCGTTTTATTCTAACTTATTTATGTACTCAACAAAATTTCTACTCCGTCTTATATATCATGAGTCTCCATCTTGGACATGTCAAAAGGACCAGCATTTATTTGCTCATAAATATAAGGAGTACTATTATTTTGATATGTAGCCAGTCAACAAGTTAGTCCTTCAAGGCACAATTAAGCTACACACACGAGCATTCGAACAAGCTTGTGTGATTACTAACACTCCTACCATACATACCTAACATTATAAAGAAGACGCACAAGGGCTTATAGACACACCCTTAAGCAGCTCAACGAATCGTCAACATCACAAATTAGACACATTTTCTTCTCAAATAATTCAAGAAATAAATTAGAGTATTATTTAGAATCACATGTATTTTTTCGTTTTAGTTGTGTTTTAAAATTGGCTAATAAGAGACATTCAGCAGAATATTACGTATTTCAGTGTACGTCATAGGCACTTCTGTAAAGTCTAAATTTATTTTGGTAAAATGACGGATTAATATTAGGGATTTGTTATACAATGGCTAGTGAGTAATGATTAAAATAATTATAAAAGAAAATTTAAATGTTATTAAATTAAAAATCACATATATTTAAGATATTTTGTATTTTTATTTATTGCGCATTAAATAAATAATTACTTTAAATATTTTAAATATGTAAAGAATTACATCATTAAATGCACGTAATAATTGCCTAACGGACATTGTATAACAAATCGCTTAATATTAATATATGATTAAAAGTTTAGAACTTGAAGGAGAGTGGCTGTCACGCCCCTTGAGCATGCAAGTTTGGAAAAGAACACATTTAATAAGTTTTAGGGTGTCACTCAAACCCTAGCTAACTCTCTCTATAAATCACGTATGTGTGGCCTTAGGGTTTTCAATACCTCACATCACAGCCACATCAAACCCTCTCTCTATCTCTCTCCTTAAAAACATATATTATTGTGTCTCCCTAAATATATATGTACACACATTAAGCACAAATGAGGAATTGAAGCCTTTGGAAAATGAAGAAAAGACAATTAGTGGTTTGTGAGGGATGTTGACTGGCTCGCTGTAATCACCTTCTTTACAATTGTATACAAAAGGGTCTACAATTGTGCTCGAAAGAGGTGGTTATATCGGACCAGGCTTCATTCCTTTCAAACCCTTTTGTAATTATGATTTTTATTCACTATTCATCCATTTTTCTTGTTGTTTACCGTTTGTCACACGGTGCTAAAACCCATGATTGCATGAATGACAGGTATCATATATCATATTGAATACCACTACGCTAATTGCTTAATTCAACATGGTTATATGTATTAGTAGCTCTCTAATTAAGTTATGTTCTAATTCTATCTTGAGCATTTCTTGATGTGTTTTACAGAGAGAAAGAACGAGATGCACGTGTCATTTAATTGTTCGCCATTATTAGTTTGGATCTATTCAGATATATGAAATTACAGGTACAGTGTTATAAGCTATAGAGTACATGCAGTTGCATGATGCAATAATGATTACAGTGTACAATTGCATGATGTATGAAAACCCTAAATTACTAGCTAAAGACCAAAGTAATTATTTTCCCATCTCGCAACAAGAAGTTCTCAATGAAAGAGAAATGATGCATTAACCATAACTTTTTTAACCGTGGTAAAATATATTAATGCTCTAGCAAGAAGCTAGAGAAATAAGATACATCTGAAATTTACAGCAAATTCGAAACTACCACTAAGGTTGTTAACCCATCGGACCAAGTTGCTGAATATTCCTAGGCCTACATATATGTTCCAATTAAGAAATCGAAAAAAGGACGATGTCCTCAAAAAATGTATTTTTTCTATTGTTCCTTAATCGCATAATGATCCAAAAAATGGTTTGTTAACCTAAATATCATAATGATCCAAAAAATGTATTTTTTTTGGACGGCAATTGTGGCTACATGGCCCTTAGCCCAGAAGGCGTAGCGAGCCCACACAACCAGGTTGGGTCCAGCCTAGAAAGCAATGACACCCTTCCCTTTACGCACGCGGGAGGAAACCCCTATCGCCCTAGACAAGACTCGAACTTGAGACCTTGCCTAGGAGGGTAAAACTTCCATACCGCTAGACCAGAGGCCCATTGGTACCAAATGATGTATTACCCATGCTAAATCATATGTGTTCATGAAGATTATTATCTAAAATTTTTAAAGTGAAAGATTATAACCATTTTTTACCGCCAATATTTTATTCATAACAAACAACTAGCCAGTAAAAGAAGATACAAGATTAAAAAGAGTTTAAACAATAATCCTTAATCAGAATCATTGATCCAATCAATCCAACTAAAAAGCGATTTGTCACATCTATAAGAAATCCATGAGGAAGAAAGGCTCTTGATTTATTCGAGTAGGGAAGTATATATAACAATATTTTAAAATTTGAATATGGTATGATAATTTAAAAAAAAAGTAATGTAACTTTATCTAGAATATTAAGCAATTAATCATTATTAATCTTCTTAAGATGCCTTATAGCATTGTATAAATTTATATGTTAACTTGTAAAGGATTTTTTTTTCTCTCACTCTCTCTCTCATGAGGGAGACATAAGGAATTGTGACAAACACTTGGGTTCTCTAATGAAACTTGTAAACAAGTGTTGACAATAATTAGCTACATGCCAATTTGACTTTTTCAGTCTAATTTGACTTTATTAAACTTGAATTTGCAAACTAATTACCTCTCACTGAATTTCTTCAAATGCATATATAGTATGGACTATGGATACCCTTCCCAAAACAGTTTGTTATTCTCTTTTTGTATATTCACAAATAACCAATGGATGGGATATGTCAATAAATGAATGAAACAACATTTACATCTTCAAGACTCAATGTTGACATTACTTGACTATTATTCGTATGTAATGTACAAATTGAATAACTAATATTCAGTAGGAATTGAATAAACAATATATATTCGTATATAATGTACAAAAGAACAATAACAAAACAACATACCTACCTGACCCTAATTATCCCTACATTACTCATTTTCCACTGACTTTTACTGTTAATTTACCCTCATTTCAACTTCCTTGACCACCTTGATTTTTGGAATGCTTTAAAAGTTTGTGTTTTGGACATAAATGCTTCTCTTATTTATTGTTCATGCTTATTCTACTGAATTTTCTAGCTACAAGGTAAATTACATAAATGGTCCCAATAGTTTATCATGTGTTACACTCTAATAATTAATTATAAAAAACTAGTAAAGATACAACCCCTTAATTATATGCTTTGTTACATATGAGTAAAAGAGTCCATCTCTTACGAAAGGACTGAATTGAAAATCCAATCCTATCGAATCTTGTAACACCTCTTTGTAAGTTTTGTTTCGAGATTCTCGTCATTATTGTAAATGGTTTCGTTTGCGATGTAGCGAGTACTTCGCTTCTTGCGCATATTTGCGAAGCTTGTATGTTTTAATCAAAAAAAGAAAGAAAGAAAAACGCTACTGTGAGAGGCTAACGTTGGATCGACGGTCGGGGCATTCTAATAAAAACTTACACTCGTCATTTGGTAAATGAGTGTTTTTATAGGTCATAAGAATGAGACAAGTTGTATAAACTAACTATAGAAGCATAAAAATACGTGGGGGATACAAAGCTACCAAAAAAACGAGAAACAAATACATGATTTCCATGTCTTATAATAGTAAGGCCATAAGACACTGAAAGTGATGTAGCGGGGCACTTTTTTTTTTTCTGCTTGAAACAGCCAACACAAAGACACTTATTGTGCATTAATGAATCTTACACATAAGGACATCCATAAAGAGTAAATATGCGAAGCCCATTCAAAATATTATCTTATTTCTCATTCAAATGAAGCATAGTGTGATTCTGGGAATGTGCATTACATTACATTGCATGTATTAAAGGATGATACGTGAGAAGGTTATCATACTTTACTATGAGCTTAAGTACTCATACGACTTACACACTTTCAAATAGTTGCATTTTCACTAAAATGATGAGAATAGGCTTAACTATAATGTGTATATCATAGAAATTTCTCTAGCACAGGTGCTTAAGTTTACAATGGTTTGGACACCTGATTTAACTTTGAGCCTGCATAGCCTTCACTTCAGAATATCTTTTCATTTGTCTGCAAATACATATTGGTCAAATTTTTAAATGACATTGTCTCATGTATTTGGAACTGTATATCAATAAAGTTGAGCTAAATAAGGGAAGCTCACAACTAGTGTGAAATAAGGCACATGCATTAGGGTGGAGGGTGTGGTTGTGGGTTTTCCTTCGCCACATCAGCTCTACATCATCAAAAAAACTCTTTCTTTAATTTTTTCCCTCAACTTTCCTTCAATCTTTGCATCACTTTATCTCTCTTCCATTAATTTTTTTCTACTTTCTATCATTTAAAAATACCCTTAAATACCACACATACACTTAAATAAACGATAAATTTCTTTCTCTCTCCAATAAAGTTATCTCTTTCCAGTAAAGTCATCACTTTTCTCTCTCTAAATGCAACAGAACTTTAGTCCCGAAAAGAAAACAAATATCACTTTCCCATTAAATATGGTGTGGAATTTTTTAGGGTCCCGCTAGGGAAAGACCCTTTCACTCCTTGTATTCCCGCCCACACCTTATATCCTAAACCATCATCTGACCAAGCTTTTCAAAAGTAAGAAAACGACTATGGCTATGTTTGGTAAAAGTAGCAGTGAGCTGTGAGCAGTAGCCACAGATCACAGCTTCTTAAAGAAGCATTGGAAAAATGAGTTTTCCTAAAAAATAGCAAAACTCACCGCTCATTTGCCAAACGAACAATAAAAATCAAAAAGCTCATTGCCCACCGCTCATCGCCCCAAAAAGCTCCGCGCAAAACATAGCCTATGTATGAAAACACCTTGAAGATAAACCGATGAAATTAAGGATCGATACAAATGAAGAAGTCGTGAAGTACAGATATAAAATCATTTTCAGTTTTATTTCGCATGAATTGATGATCATACTAAAACGCTTCATTTATATATTATGAGTTTTTTTTTTTTTTTTTTTTTTTTTTTTTTTTTTTTTCTCTCTTTGTAAAAGGTTTTTACACCCGGTGAATATATTACTCTAAAAAATGATTAATTACATAGGATGCGGGTGAATCCCGCATTTCAGCCCGTTACATAGGCGACACACACTACAAGAATCAGGAGAACTAACATAACAAGACAGTTCTATTCCTATATGAAGGAAACATACGACTAACCACTAGAATACATTTGACTCAATACCAAATATAAACTAACGTCTAATTTGACTACGAAGGTTTTCATCAAATGCATCACAGAATGCCAGTTGATCTTCAGTTAAATCATCACATTCATAATCATCATATGGGTATTCATCATAACTCTCCTTCCAACGCTCATATAAGCTCGAATTCCCACTTCCACCACGTCCCCTATTACCAGTTCCACTTCCACTTCCACTTTTCAGATGCTTATGAGCCATGAAGTTCGTTGTTTCATCATAAACATCCTCCACATCACTTTCACCATTTTAAACAGTCCTCACAATCGACTTCCCAGCCTTATTGGCATTACTTCTATTAGTAACTACTTGTTCAACATTAGGATCCACGTTATAGGAGTAATAGTCACCTCAAGATTAGCCATCTTCTTATTACCCCCATCAGCATCAAGCACTCCATCATGTGTAACCGAGTTGAGAGCCTTAAATGGATTCGATGTAACTATCTTATCCCTTGTCACTTCTGAAATCTTCTTCGTGCCAATCGTACTAGCCTCATTCTTCTTTGATACAGGTCTATACACTTGTTTAGTCGTTTTAGTAAATTGGAATTTAGGACCAGAATTTACACTACGAAAAGCCTTCCTAGGAGCATGTTGAAACCCGTCATTGGCCTTCATTCTTTGTTTCTTCAAATCAGCAATAACACGTTTAGGACATGTATTATCCTCATGACCGAATATCATACAACTACCACACCTAGGTGGTTTCCATTCGTATTCCACTCTAACAGTATGCAAGTCATTCCCATTACCTACCAAACTAGGAATATCAAAAACCATGGTCTTCTTTAAGTCCTAATCAGCCCTAATATCAGTCAATGCATGCGCGTCATTTAAACAGCCCCATGATTGCATGCACATAGAGCTAGTGTAAGAATCAAGCATAATAGGAGTACCTAGTTTAGTAGCCAATGCACTCAATCCATCTTCTGAAAAGCAGCAATAATATCATAGATCTTAACCCATACTAGAATGGAGCACATATCTTCTTTCAACAAACTAGCATTCGGAGTCCACTTCTTCAAAATAATAGGAATGGAGCGAATAAACCAAGGTCCATTTTCTAAAACTCCATTCATTCCATCAGCCGACGAAAACTTAAAGAAGAACAAGCCCTTAGAATTCATCATGGCATGAACAATGGCACATTTCTTCCATGCATTCCTAACATAGTTCTCGACAACCGGGAATGTAACTCTCTTGCCTATAAAGTACCCGAATAAGCTGTTATCAAACCTCGAACTAACTTCCAAAACAAAAGATATAGGAATTTGGACCTCGGCCTTATCAATTGACGGTTTGCCAGTAAATTAAAGATAAATTACGAGTTTCTTTAAAAAAAATAAAAAAAATTAAAGGATGTTATAAGATAACAATGTTAAACAGAATTTTTGAAATTTTCTAGACGGAGAAATGATTTTACATGTTTGATGCATACATAATGATTTGGTTAAACGTTGGCAATTGGCGTAAGTATTTTAACTTAAATTGGACTTTAGAATCATTTCCATTAGTGTTTAGTTGATAGAGAAAAACCATATATTTGGTTTTGGGTTAAGTGTAACATATAGCAAAAGAAAGTGTTAGAGAGACATGCATGCTGCTCCGTGGTCGACCATGCGTGTAAGCTGAGATACGGCCATTTGCTTGTTCCTCAGCTAGCTTAAAGATGCATCTAAACGTTCTCTTTTAAAAAAATTGGAAACGTTTCAAAAAGCAGATATCACTATATGAATATAAAGGTTCATACTTAGTATATGCTAGCTCACGTCAAGAAGATTAAGTAACAGGCAGAGAACGAAGTAGCAAGAAGATCGAAGAGCAATGATGAAATTTATGAGTTGCAGTTATCCCTCGGCCCTCGGCTCAAACACTTGATGGGTAAACACCATTTTTAAAGTTATGAATGTGATAATAAGCATGCAGTTAGAATAAAAAAATTATGTGTTTTGCTAATATGTGCCTACTGGTTACATATTTAGCTATTTATATATGGAAGATTTAAGTTAATTAATATCAAATTTTTATTTAATTAAGGTAATTTTAGAGTTTAATTAATGTTTATTGAATGTATTTTTTGATTTAAAAGAAAATTTTATATTCATTAATTGCACTTTACGGTGTGTCTAGTGAGCACATATTAGCAAAACCCAAAAATTATATATAATTTAAGAAATATTGTAACTATTTAAGAAAAAAGTTGTATCGGTAGATATGCAAATGTCCCTAGCATTAAATCTTGATTGTGATGTATAGTATGACAAGAATATTAACATTAGTGACTCTGGTGTAGTTCTGATGTCACACTTTGTTTAATCTTTTTTTTCTAATGGGATGGTGAAGAGGAAGAGTTGCAATAAAACTTTATCACAACTTAATTGATGGACCACTATTTATATTGCTAGAACAAAGAGATGTTGCAATAAAATCAAATGTGCTAATTTTAGTTTGAAGTATAATAGATTATATTATTATTTCGTCACATCTAAGAACCAATCTTAAATTTTCTCGCACATTTTTTTTTTTTTTTTTTTGTTTACTTTTTTTCAATACTTTTCAGGATGAGTGTGTGATATTATGAATGGTTATTTTTGGTGATCAAACTCATTGCCCTTATTCAACTATATCTTGTACTCTTATTACATATAAAATTGTGGCACGGTGCTTTACAACCATGTTTTTCTTGAACTAATCAAGAATTTAAGGTAAAAACACCAACTACATGGACAAAAGCCAGCATATAAACGCATAGGTAAAGAAACATAGGAATCTAAACATTTGCATTCTTTTAAATCTAACATACAACTAAATACAAGTAAATTTACCATTAGGAAAACATTATTCTTTCTGTAACAAGAACGTGAATAATGTACCACCAGAAATTTAGAAAACTATAAATCCTTTACGCACATAGGAATATAGGATGAGCAATATTAACCCATGAATCAATCATTTTCAAACTGCTCAAATAGGATGAGCAATATATCAATCATTTTCAATGCACACAACTGGGATGAGAAATATTAGGATAGATGTAATAAGGAGACGTCACCATCGCTACCTCAATGTCATATCAGCTTTCTCTCTTTACAACCAATTTAATCACTAACTTAATATAATAAGACAACTAACTTCACCACCAAAACATACTCCACTTATACACAAATATTGTAAAACCCTAAAATTTCCATCCATTTAAAATTCCCATTTTGCACCTCTAATTTTTGAATTTTATAAGAGCATACAATTAATTATACAAGAGCATTATACATTTTAACCTAAGTATAAAAATTTAACCATATGTCATTCACACATTTTGAATTATTACATATTATGAATGTAAATACAAATTAACCTAAGTCATACATAATAATCATATTGTTACAAAAAAAAAAAAAAAAAAAAAAAAAAAAAAAACAACCTACCTAGCCCATCAAAATGTTGGACACCCCATAAGCCTAAGAGATACATGATTTGTACAATAAAATGAAGATAAAATTTGGCCTATAATCTTCTCTAAATCAAAGACCAGGAAATAGATTTCAATCAAATCCTTACCAAACAAAAACACACGCTTCTTTTTTTTTTTTTTTTTTTTTTTATCCCAAAAGTCGGTCTTCTTCCCTCCCTCCCCTTCATTGTATGACACACAAAAAAAAGAAGAAGAAAGAAGAGCAAGGTTTGGTGACCAAGATCGTGTGCAAGTCGTTGGAGTCCTTGTGTGATCCGAGTCCTTGTTCCTTGATGTCCTAATCGTTTTCCCCTTTTGATTTGACAACAAGGTATTCATGTCTCCTATTTGGTTTCATTCATTCGACACATACATATGTTAATCAGTCCTAGAACATGTTATACTAATCATAAATGATCATTAATTGAGAAATTAAAACCTTGAAACTCTAGAAATTAATTGTGAGTCAAATTAGGGCTTTTTGTGATTTTTGGTGTTGTTATTTTATGTGCTTGTGTGGATGCTTTTGTTATTGGTCTAGGATGATTCATATGAGATGTTTATAAATATGTTTGTGATGAGAAATTTCTGAAAATAAAAGTTATATTGATCATGTGGTTGATTGGGTTAAAAAGAATTAGACGAATTAGGGCTTGTTTGTAAATAAATTAAAACGGTTCTTGAATATTTAGATTACATGAACTAAAATTGGTGTTTGATTCCTTGGATTTGATTGTATAAGTATGTTAATATGATGCCTAGATGAGTTGTGGTTGAAGGGTATAGGCTTATATGCAAGATTGGATAATTAAATGGTGCAAAATATGGTTTAGAATGAATTTGTGTGATTGACTGTTCTGAATGTCAATTTTGTGGGCTTGATAACGTGAGCTTCTAAATGTTCTTATACTGAAACTTTGCATTTAAACCTAGTTTAAGGTCATAGGAAAGTATTCCAATTGGTTTGAACGAATTTGAGTTTGATTCGGATGTTTTTCTGAATTTAATGCGATCATGTGTTAAAATGTGTTTGCTGAGCCTGAGTTGTTTTTCAGTCGAGTTCATCGATTTTTCATTTCCAAACCATAGCATATTATAGGCCACAAATTTACAGGAATCATATTTCATATGTGGAATACCTTCTGGTATTTTTGTAGAATTTTCTCAAGTAATATGGTTAGGTTTTTAAGTGCGTACTTTTGAAGTGTATCTGCAGATCCGAATCTGAATATGTTAACTTAGACGATTTTAAAAAGGGGTGTACACTTGATAATAAAATCTGGAAAAATTCTAGTAGACTCCTAAGATATGTGGACTTCTGTGATAATTTTGTGGATTTTTTAGTTTGGGACTTTGATATGTTTTTAAAATTCGTTAATTGGGCTTAATTTTATGATAAAATCAGTTAATGTGTATACATGTATTGTTTATATGTTCAAGGTGTTCTTTTGATGCTTGATGCCCAATGCTTGTTACTACTTCGCGTATGACTTGTTAATGACGTGTTGACTTGTGTGTGGGTACGTTAAACATAATTGGTAATCCCGAACCCTAAACCTAATTTAACTAAATTGGGAGGTTACTAAATATGAAAACTTGCCAAATATGGAAACATGCTAATTTTGGAAACCTGCTAAAAATAGAAAGTTACTAAAAATAGAAGGTTACTAAAAGAGGAAAATTACTAAAAATGGAAAGAAGCCCTAATATGTAATAAGAACAACATCAATGAGTAGACAACTTATAAAACAAGTTATTAATAAGTACTACGATATCATGTGTAGATTCTGAAGAGGAGTATTTCCCTTTCTGTGATCCTTTCCTTATTCAGCTTTTCATTTACTCAAGGTACGGATATTCTGACCTTACTTTAAGGTTTCCTTTGAGACTTACAATCTAGAGATATTATGAGCTTTCTGATATGACACTTATGATATGAAACCCTTTGACATGAACCATAGTTATGAACCTTTGATATGAACCTCGCTATGAACTTTTGGACATGAACCTTTGCTATAAACCCTTGATGTGATTATGATGGCTCTTATTATGTATTTTGTATCTGTATCACTAGTCATAGGGATTCCATGACCATGTCATTGATGCACCAATGGCATGACTCTAGGGTGGTAAGTGATGTTCCACCCCGTCCCTTTGTTATATAATATGTATGGCCACGATAATTATGATTTTCTGCAGGGGCGTATGGATGCATCCTAGATCTGGATCTGTATCTGTTACATATGTTGTATATGTTTTGTATCTGGTGTATGGTGATTGTGTGCAATACACGCCATACACACATGGGAGTTCGCTACTCCATTTATGTTACTTAAGAGGTCTCCTCTCTTTTTGATTTATGAGAAAGTGAAGACTATGTTATGTTCGAGCCAATGGTATTATGATTCTGTTTATGCAGGCGACTGCATAGATTCCTATTACTTAACCTATACACTATGTTTTCCCTTACATTACATTATGCCTACTTATGTTTCCCCATTGTACTGCACTTGAACTTCACATTTATATTTCTGTTTTCTATTATCATATATCCGTTCACTGGGCTTTTTAAGCTCAGCCGCATTTCTTTTCACCGCGGCAGGTTTTAGAGGGAAGATGGGATATGAGTGAAGAGTGCATAAGAGCTCTTAGAGGACTACACCTTTGATAGCTACCTTGGATTAGAGTTGACTTGGAGATTTTCATTACTAGACTTATTGTATTCATTTACCTTAAATGTCATTTGTAACCTTTGAATTTAATTATATTATTAAAGTCTTCCGCTTGTATATGTTCTGTTTGACACCATGAATGTGATATCTTAACCCTTGTCGGGTTGGGGTGTTACAATTATGGTATCAGAGACCAGGCTTCGACTTGTAGTACATAAAAACCTTGACCTGTGAAGTTTGGACCCTTAGGCTTCCACTATAAGAGCTTATAAGACAACCTTTGAGAACTTGCTTTAGGATCTCCCAGTAGAAACTTAAATTATGACCGGTGAGGATTGGGTAGACCAGGACTTTTACCTGAGTAGTATTGCTTCCGTATCACTCTGAATCATGCCTCTACTTTTAGTTAAACCTTATAAGATCATTCTTTCAGAAATTCGAATTTATGCACAACCTAAGTTTAGTGACCAAGTAAGTTTAGAATGCCTCAAGAACTACATAGATATACCTTACACCATTTAAGTTTCACTTTCTGATTCCGACCTTCATCTCCGATTCGTTTGATAATCAGTTTGATACCTTTCCGACCATTCCGAGAATTCTTACAACTATAATGTGTTTGAAACATTCTGTGAATTCTTTTGCTTATGCTGAGCATATTAAGTTTCCTCTAACACTTTTGGATTTCACATAAACCATTTCTTTTCTTATGAGAAACCTGGTGATTATTAACCACAAGTATAGGAATTTGACCATTCCATTCTGATCATAAGATTCATTCTGCTGAGTGTCTTCCTTTGGAAATATATAATTTCGATATTATTCTGGTATGGATTTGTTAACTGAGCATGAAAATGCTAACGACTGTCATGCTATACGTCTTACTTTTGGCGACTCAAACAATCATTTTTATTAATTCTTTTACCATAAATTCCGACTGGCAAAACTGTTATTCATTACCCGAATTGAGGAGTTATCTGATCAACTGTAGGATGTAAAGTTCCCATGGAGATTGACTTAAGGTCCGATTATCATCTGTTACATGTAAGAAGCAAGATATTCTTGAACTGCCTTTCGTACTCATGGTGATCACTATGAATTTTAATGATGTCAATTGTATTGGCAAATACTTCAACTATTCTTATGGATCTAATGAAATCATGTCTTTCACGAGTATTTGGACAAATTTGACATAGTATGACATTGTGGTGTATTCAAAGGCGAATGAGGAACATAAAGATCAATTCTTGTTAAGCCAGGATGACCCGTTGTTCTGGAAGAGTAAATTCTGATTGGTGTTCATAAGTTGCAACAGATAGTACTACTATGGATCCTGCGAAGACTGAGATTTCCACCAAAGGGCCAATATCGACGACAGTTTCCGGAGTTAGAAACTTACAGAAGAGTAGAGGAAGGTGTATACGACTGCCGTTACCATCTACGAAGCATGTGAGAAGAGGAGAGAAACTTAGGAGGGACGTGATTATAGTTTATTCAGCACGTGAAGATTACTGCTTGGACATCAAGACAACCAAACCGTAGGAGATAACCTATTTAACACATAACCTGGAGTTGACAACAGTTGTGGTTACCTTGAAGATTAGAAGACATTTCTCGCAAGGCGAAAGTGGTGGCGAGCATAGAAGAAGAATCTAATCAAGATGACGAATTTTGAGCTGTGTTAGAAGACCTGACTGAGACACGCAGTTTCACCTCCCTATTCATATTAGTTGTACTAAGATGAATTGAGATCAGAAGTAGACTTGCTGGTAGAAGGGTATTCAGTTTTCATGTCAGGGATTCGTATTACTACCTCTCAGTTCTAGGATGGACTACAGAAGGCTTGAGGAATCAGACTCAAGTTTAAGATTTCCTTTCACTCTCAAACTGATGGACAAACAAAGACAGACTACTCGGACTTGGAGGAGGTTTTGAGATCATGTATTTTGAATGAACGAATTCTTGAAGCGAACATTCATGTCTGGTTGAGTTGATTCCTGTGAAAGATGGAGTAATTGATGCAATCGATGACGTACTTCACTTCTGCTAGACATACTTAGGTTTCCATTACCGTTACGATAAGATTTGTTTTCCTAGTTCGTTCCATTGAGGATGACTAATTTTGATATCACCTGAGAATGAAGAAGATCGATTAGGATGCTGATAGGTTGGTTTTTCACAACTCGAGATAAAGTATGACCATCATGAGGGCATATTTATATGATGCTAGTATTATGACGCCTGATCAATGTGATAATACTTACATCATATAACGTGCACTTATTGTGACCATAGGATGTCTTGAGGAGTGCCTTAGAAGCGTTAGAAATTTTGATATCCAACGAAGAACTATCATCGGTTAGTAGATCATAGGTTCATTCTATCTGTCTGAACATTCTACCTTCATCATTAGACATCTTGATAAGTGTGAACTCTCAACATGCATTTTGTTGACCTTGATACACCCACTAAGAATCTTAAGCTTCATTTTAGAGCTCTCTACCGTTTGATATTATCATCTGATCTGTCTTCTGTCCGTATGTGTTCTATATGTTACTATTGAGAAGTTAAACCTACCATCTGCTACATGTACGTTTCATTTCCGTTGACTCTGATTCATTATGATCTACTCTGGATAAAGATCTGAGGCTATGAATTATGAGAAACAAGATCTGTCTGATTTTGAGAATCCTTTGGAAGGACTATATTGAAGACGATACTACTTGAGAAACTGAAGAGTTATGCGTATTTATTATCCATGTGCTTTCTGCGATTCGATACGTTTCAATCTCATCTGTGTACTCAAATTTCGAGGACGAAAATTTTCTTTTAGAGGGGAAGAGTTGTAAAACCCTAAAATTTCCATCCATTTGAAATTTCCATTTTGCCCCTCTAATTTTTGAATTTTATAAGAGCATACAATTAATTATACAAGAGCATTATACATTTTAACCTAAGTATAAAAATTTAACCATATGTCATTCACACATTTTGAATTACTACATATTATGAATGTAAATACAAATTAACCTAAGTCATACATAATAATCATATTGTTACAAACAAAAAAATAAAAAAATAAAATAAAAACTACCTAGCCCATCAAAATGTTGGACACCCATAAGCCCAAGAGATACATGATTTGTACAATAAAATGAAGATAAAATTTGGCCCATGATCTTCTCTAAATCAAAGACCAGGAAATTGATTTCAATCAAATCCTTACCAAACAAAAACACACGCTTCTTTTTTTTCTTTTTTTTTATCCCAAAAGTCGGTCTTCTTCCCTCCCTCCCCTTCATTGTACGACACACAAAAAAAGAAGAAGAAAGAAGAGCAAGGTTTGGTGACCAAGATCGTGTGCAAGTCGTTGGAGTCCTTGTGTGATCCGAGTCCTTGTTCCTTGATGTCCTAATCGTTTTCCCCTTTTGATTTGACAACAAGGTATTCATGTCTCCTATTTGGTTTCATTCATTCGACACATACATATGTTAATCAGTCCTAGAACATGTTATACTAATCATAAATGATCATTAATTGAGACATTAAAACCTTGAAACCCTAGAAATTAATTGTGAGTCAAATTAGGGCTTTTTGTGATTTTTGGTGTTGTTATTTTATGTGCTTGTGTGGATGCTTTTGTTATTGGTCTAGGATGATTCATATGAGATGTTTATAAATATGTTTGTGATGAGAAATTTCTGGAAATAAAAGTTATATTGATCACGTGGTTGATTGGGTTAAAAAGAATTAGACGAATTAGGGCTTGTTTGTAAATAAATTAAAACGGTTCTTGAATATTTAGATTACATGAACTGAAATTGGTGTTTGATTCCTTGGATTTGATTGTATAAGTATATTAATATGATGCCTAGATGAGTTGTGGTTGAAGGGTATAAGCTTATATGCAAGATTGGATAATTAAATGGTGCTAAATATGGTTTAGAATGAATTTGTGTGATTGACTGTTCTGAATGTCGATTTTGTGGGCTTGATAACGTGAGCTTCTAAAGGTTCTAATACTGAAACTTTGCATGTAAACCTAGTTTAAGGTCATAGGAAAGTATTCCAATTGGTTTGAACGAATTTGAGTTTGATTCGGATGTTTTTCTGAATTTAATGCGATCATGTGTTAAAATATGTTTGCTGAGTTGTTTTTCAGTCGAGTTCCACGATTTTTCATTTCCAAACCATAGCATATTATAGGCCAAAAATTTACAGGAATCATATGTCATATGTGGACTACCTTCTGGAATTTTTATAGAATTTTATGAAGTAACATGGATAGGTTTTAAGTGCATACTTTTGAAGTGTATCTGCAGATCCGTATCTGAATCTGTTAACTTAGACGATTTTAAAAAGGGGTGTACACTTGATAATAAAATCTGGAAAAATTCCAGTTGACTCCTAAGACATGTGGACTTCTGTGATAATTTTTTGGATTTTTTAGTTTGGGACTTTGATACGTTTTTAAAATTCTTTAAATGGGCTTAATTTTATGATAAAATCATTTAATCTGTATACATGTATTGTTTATATGTTCAAGGTGTTCTTTTGATGCTTGATGCCCAATGCTTGTTACTACTTCGTGTATGACTTGTTAATGACGTGTTGACTTGTGTGTGGGTACGTTAAACATAATTGGTTATCCCGAACCCTAAACCTAATTTAACTAAATTGGGAAGTCTTATTTAAAGTTACTAATTGTAGAAGGTTACTAAATATGGAAACTTACTAAATATGAAAACTTACTAAATATGGAAAGTTACTAAATATAGAAAGTTACTAATTATGGAAAGTTACTTAATCTGGAAGGTTACTAAATATGGAAACTTGCCAAATATGGAAACATGCTAATTTTGGAAACCTGCTAAAAATAGAAGGTTACTAAAAGAGAAAAATTACTAAAAATGGAAAGAAGCCCTAATATGTAATAAGAACAACATCAATGAGTAGACAACTTATAAAACAAGTTATTAATAAGTACTAAAATATCATGTGTAGATTCTGAAGAGAAGTATTTCCCTTTCTGTGATCCTTTCCTTATTCAGCTTTTCATTTACTCAAGGTACGGATATTCTGACCTTACTTTAAGGTTTCCTTTGAGACTTACAATCTAGAGATATTATGAGCTTTCTGATATGACACTTATGATATGAAACCCTTTGACATGAACCATAATTATGAACCTTCATTATGAACCTTTGATATGAACCTCGCTATGAACTTTTGGACATGAACCTTTGCTATAAACCCTTGATGTGATTATGATGGCTCTTATTATGTATTCTTTATATGTATCACTAGTCATGGGGGTTCTATGACCATGTCATTGATGCACCAATGGCATGACTCTAGGGTGGTTGAGTGATGTTCCACCCCATCCCTTTGTTATATAATATGTATGGCCACGATAATTATGATTTTCTGCAGGGGCGTATGGATGCATCCTAGATCTGGATCTGTATCTGTTACATATGTTGTATATGTTTTGTATCTGGTGTATGGTGATTGTGTGAAATACACGCCATACACACATGGGAGTTCGCTACTCCATTTATGTTACTTAAGAGGTCTCCCTCTTTTTGATTTATGAGAAAGTGAAGACTATGTTATGTTCGAGCCAATGGTATTATGATTCTGTTTATGCAGGCGACTGCATAGATTCGTATTACTTAACCTATACAATATGTTTTCCCTTACATTACATTATGCCTAATTATGTTTCCCCATTGTACTGCACTTGAACTTCACATTTATATTTCTGTTTTCTATTATCATATATCCGTTCACTGGGCTTTTTAAGCTCAACCGCATTTCTTTTCACCGCGGCAGGTTTTAGAGGGAAGCTGGGATATGAGTGAAGAGTGCATAAGAGCTCTTAGAGGACTACACCTTCGATAGCTACCTTGGATTAGAGTTGACTTGGAGATTTTCATTACTAGACTTATTGTATTCATTTACCTTAAATGTCATTTGTAACCTTTGAATTTAATTGTATTATTAAAGTCTTCCGCTTGTGTATGTTCTGTTTGACACCATGAATGTGATATCTTAACCCTTGTCGGGTTGGGGTGTTACAAATATACCCCACCAAAACACACACACACAACACGAATCGGTCTAGGCATCGACCGAGTCTTGCATATTTGTGATGTTAGACGTGTTGAACCTACACCTCCGTAGCAATGCAGATGCGTCTTGGGTGCCCCAAGACTTGGTCTTGAGGACCTTATTACGCTTGGTCTTAACTTCCAAGTCATTATCAAAATGCTTTACTTATCCAATGTCTCAACTTATTTTCAACCCTTTGGAGATGCTTTATGGTGACAAAACAATAAAAGACATGAAATACAAAGTTTATAGAGGTGCCAAAGTTCTTATATTTTGGAGTTCAATCTTGAAAATTAGATTAATGCAACACCACTACCAGTCCTCATTCACGCCACTAGTGCACTTCCCTTCCCCCTCCTCGCATGACAGTGACGAAGTACCTCGTCAAATGGCCACTGGGTTGCATCTGTTTCTTAAATTAAAATTGACCACCAAGATCTATATATCTATTGTTTACCGACAAAACGATATCAACTATCAAATCACACATATACAATATACACAACCTATGTCTATACATATGTGAGTGTATCAATATTATATTCTTGTATTAAAAATCTGATTTATGAATCCATTTAATTTTCATGTTTATGAAAAACCAATCACAAGTCTCCATTTAGAGTTTTCACATTTTCTCCCTTTTTTATTACACATACCTAAACACATGTGGGGCATTGCCTTAAACACCCACACTCATAAGTATCTAAATTGGACCACCCACAATCCAAGCAAAAAAATCATCATACACAACACTAAACCACCAACCACAAACACAGTTCAAATATCTATATATCAGATTATGTCGCTCTTAAATCTTAAACCTCTGAAAGTTTTAGTGTTGGGCCATTGTCCATGAGTCTCTAAGTAGAATTTAACATAAAATAGCCCAAGTATAACATAGTCGCTGAGAAATACTTAACACAACTCTTTATGAGTTCTTGAAGACATAGAGTCTTCGCTTTAGTGCCAATGCGGTTAAGCTGCTGAAGTACAAGATCCAAAGAAGGTGTTCAGTTCAGTGAGGAGGATGGCAATGCCTCACTGAACTATGTTTGATGAGATGCTGAGCAAAGAATCTCCAACATCTAGAAGGTCAAATGCGGGAAAATCTACAAAAGAAAAAAGGGATAAAGCAAATCTTCATAAGATTCAACACCTTTCCAGAGTTGGTATAAAGGTGCAATAGTTATCAACACGGTTCCTTAAAGAAGAGTTTATCGCTTAACTAAAGTAGAAACATTTAATGCATATCTCACCAACCCAATAAATGCACACAACACGTGTAAAGTAGATGATTTTAGAAACCCTAATTCTCTGCTATAAAAGAGAATGTTTGTAGTGGAGTAAATGCTATTTCTTGCAATTAATGTGAAACACATTTAAGAGCATTTACTCCTCGAATTAAACTTAGGCTGCCGAACATTCAGTGAGTAAGTATAAGTTCATACTTAAACCATAAACTTAGGTTTTGTGTTTAAGTTAGAGAGACGATCACCTCAATTGTCATTCAACTAAGATTGTTATCCCGCAAACAATCTTTGTCAAATTCTTTTATTAATTTCTAATAAGAGTTTTAAATGTTGAAAGCATTGTTGTCTAAATCTTGGTCAAATTGTTTTACTTATCTATGCTTATAAATTGTTTAAACCTATATAAATTAATATGGAGAGTGATTTAATAACTTAGTTATCTTTGTTATAATCACACTATTGGGAACAACAAGTGGTATCAGAGCGGTTTGATTTATAAAAAATCTTTAAAACCATTCAAAAGTTTTTAAAATCAAGATCCTACCATGTCAACATCTGATGTACCTCAACTTCGAGACTCAAAAGGTTGTGGTTATGTCATTGCTGCTCCTAAACTAGAAGCTGCTAGATTTACCAAATGGAAGAAAAGGTTTTGTGCCATATAGCTGGTATAGACCATACCTCGTTAAGTGTCTTAATGAAGGTCCATATGTTCCTAAAAAAACAAATGGTCTTGACAAACCTGAATTCCAATGGAATAATGATAAAAAAAGGGCGATCAATCAATACCAACACTTCAAAAGTATCATTATATCATGCCTACCAGATTATGCGATGGAATTAGTCATTAGTTGTCCTCCGAGGACTAGCTTTGTGAAAGAGGATTTGGGTTCTATTCCTGTTTGGGTAAAGATTCATGATATCCCTATTGCTGCATTTACTGAAGACGGGTTAAGTTCCATAGCTACTAAACTTGGTACTCCTATTATGCTATATGCATACACTAGTTCCATGTGTATGCAATCGTGGGAGCGATTTAATTATGCCTGAGAATTGATTGACATCAAGGCTGATCGGGAGCTTAAGGGGACGATGGTTATTACTATGCCATGTTGGGATGGTGAAAAGGAAGAGTTGCATACTGTTAGAGTGGAATACAAGTGAAATCCTCCTAGATGTGGTACTTGTATGGTGTTTGGCCATGAGGATAACCAATGTCCTAAACGTGTGCTTGCTAAGCTCAAGAAGCAAGCCCTGAAGAATGATGACTTTCAAGTACCTTCTAGGAAGATGGTCCGTGGTGTTGGAGTGGGTAAAACGATGAAGTTCAGCCCCTCTAAGCCAAAGAAATAGGAGTATAAACCTGTGTCGAAGAAGCCAGATACTACTAATAGTGGTAAGGAAAAGATCACCGAAGTGGCTAGTACAAGTGGGACGAACATTGTTACTTCTAATCTGTGTGATGCTCTTAATATGGTTGATGCCGATGAAGGTGTCATTCCTTGTGCACCAAGTGTTTGGAATAAGGATGGGGCTGATTTGGGATTTGGTAGCAATAAGGGAGCTAAGGTGGTTGAAGAGGATAGTGATGTTGAGGTACTAGAAGTTACTAATGAAACGACTAGTTTTTTGGCTTCTTGTAAACCTATTGTGGCTAGTTCTTCTACGAGTGGAGGCAGAAAATGAGGTGGGGATAACTTATACGAGAGATGGAAAGAGAGCTATGGAGATGATCCCTATGATTATGATCCTTATGATTATGATGATGTTGATAGTGAGGTGCTAACTCCTGAACAGATAGCATTTTGTGATGCGCATGATATAAGGCTTAGATAAATCTAGACATTAGTTTATATTTGGTTGTTGAGTCAAATGTAATCTACTGGGTAGTCGTTTTTTTTTTTTTTGGTTTACCTGGGTATCCGACTCGACATTGCGAGCCGACTAATCCCAGGGCGACTACCCTTTTGGATAGCCCGGAGTCGGCGCAAGTGAACCTCCGTGGCCAGAAGGGGATTAATTTTCTTCCCGTTGGATTCGAACCCTTGACCTCCTCTTTGGAAGGTTGGTATTCTTACCGTTGGGTCACCCTTTTTAAAGAGTAGAAGTGTCTTGTTATGTTAGCTTTACCGCCTATGCAATGGACTGAGGTGTGGGACTTCACTCACCTCCTTTTTACTTAAATTCTTTTTTGGAGTAATACATTTACCGGGGAAACCCTTTACAAAAAAAAAAAAAAAAAAAAAAAAAAAAAAAAAAAAAAAAAACTTGATTCTAAGCTTTGAGGCCCCCTCTGAAGTCAAAGAAAATAGGACCATGGATCTTAAACTTGCTTACAATACCTTCAAACACATTGAAGATGAAACCGTATCTCAAACATTCACCAGATACGAAGTTCTCATGAATGAACCAATGAATGATGGTGTTACCATTTCAAATCATGAAATTGATGTTGTTTTTGTTGACAGTCTTCCAAAGATATGGTTAAGTTTTATCCAAGGTCTAAGGAACTCTAACCATGTTAGAGACCTTGACCTGGTCACACTTTTTGGAAAATACAAATATGAAGAAAGGTTGATAGACAAAATCTATGAACCATACACTAAGAAAGCTCTAACCACTACCATCCCTTTATCAACTGTTTTTTCCTCTAACTCTATTTTTTAGGACTTCCAAGATGATCCTACTGATGAAGAGGACATTCAAAGTAGCAAAGAGTGACATGAATGAAGAATTTCAAGAAAACGCTATTTTAGCTAATTCCAAGAGGTTCTTCAAAAGGAATCCACCCAGATTCAGTGGCTCAAAATCTTTTGACAAACTGAATATCTTAAATGTGGTAAAACTGGTCATTTTGTTAAAGATTGTTTTGCAAAAATATCCTCACTATCTTATCATGTACACAACAAAACATATTTTCAAATGAGTCTAGATTTCAACCAAAACTCATCACTTCAGCTCAAACTTCTTCAGATAGTCAAACTAAACCAAGAGTTCAAAAAGACTGTAGAGCTGAATATAAAAAGGCCAAAGCCAAACTAGCATTTTTAACTTCCAGTGGCACAACCTCTCAGCCTTCCTAATCATCCTAAGCAAGAAACAAGGGTCTTGTAGATGAGTCATATGATTGGGATGAAGAAAAAGTGTCATCTGGTGATGATGAAATGGTTGCTGTTGGAAAAAAAATGCAAGAAATAGAGAATAGGTTGACATCACAATAAAAAAGGTACACACTCTTCTTCAAATAAAAGATAATGATGATATAAAATTGTTTCTTGATTATGCATGTGTAGACCTTAGGTTTGTAGAGGAATAAAGATTGAATTTGGTGTCTAAATTTAGGAATCTCCTTTTTGAATTGAACACGTGTAGGGAAGAATTTCTAGAGCTGAAACAAGCTAAACTTACTGCCCTTATACTTCAGCATGCTAATACTGAGATACTGAAAGAAAATTAGGCCTTTAGGAAACAAATTTATGAGGTTAGGTCTATCACGAAGTCTTGGTTCAATATCTTAGATAGGGTTAGTCAATGCGTCAATGAACATATTCCATATCAAATACGGAAAATGTTAGGGGTGTATCAAATCACTGAAGGTTCATTTAGCACTGAACCTAAGGAACTAGACTTTGTATGATCATTAGCTGGATATGATCATGAGATGTAAAAAGACTAAGGAGATAGATCTGACCCAACCAAAATGCCCAATTAGAACACTGGAAGAATCTTAGCCCCTGAATTCCAATCACCTAACTCTAATGTCACTAAAATTCCAAAACCTTTAGTGACTGACCTTGAATTTGAACCTTTGGATGAATCACACTCATTGGACCACTTCCTCCTCTGAACAAGCTTCAGGGAGGTGAATCAAGCTCTGCGACAAACCCTAAATCAATCCTAAAACCCGCCACATAAAGAAAGTTTGCCATTTACAAGGGCAATATCACCGATCTAACAAATAACAAAACACCAAGCAAACAACAGATTTGATTCAATCACTCCTCTTCAGCCAATGTCAAAACCATCCCTTCCAAAACAAACCGAAACTCAGTGGTTTATCAAAATCAGTTAAATCAAAACCAAAAAAAAAAATTAAGCCTTGTGAACTGTGTGGTTATACCAATTATCTTTTAGATGACTATTATAGAGTTCTCATTTGCAAAATTTACAAAGGAACTGATCACATGACTTCTTAGCACTCAATGCACATTGCTATGATGAGAAATGTCTGAACATACAAAGCTTAGTTCTCTCATGGTGAATCATCAATAAGGCATCATTTCAAAACAAACCTTTCTCACCTTTGCGTATATATACTGTGGATTTAATGATCATCATTCAGATGATTATGCCATTACCTTAGGTTGTGATGTATGTGGAAGCATTGGCCATGAAACCTCTGATCATGAATAAGTTTTATGGATCCAAAAAGGTCAAAGGACTGGTTCTTCTCTTTTTTTTTGGTAAAGAGTTTATACCCGGTGAATATAATAAAAACGAATATGAGTTACGTACATGAAAGAGTGGCAATGAGCCACTCTAAGAAAAACAACTAACAACATGATTGAACATGCTCAACCACGACAACCAAATAACTAAACTAGAGAACAAATAAAATGAATAACTCTATTAACATATCAAATTCCTCTAGTTACTAGTCTCAATCAGCCTTCATTCGAAACTCGACACGAGATCTTCCATGTTTGCTTCAGCTTGTCAATACGAACATTCTTCTTGAATCTTATAGATGCGGATTTCAGCCTAACCACATCAACAATAATATTCATTACTTTCTCAGCTTTCTTCTCGCCCTTTCCATGAACCTTATTATTCCTTTATTGCTGTAGGAAATAAAAAGACGCATCTACAATTACATGACCAACTACACTTCTAACATTATTTCGTTTGGAAAATGGTAGCAACCACCCCAAGGATTGGTTCTTCTCAGTATAAAATGTCCACCAAAAAGTGGGTCAACAAGAGAAAGTAACCAGCCTCCATTCGAACCTCCATACGAATTCTTCCATGTTTTTTAGCTTGTCAATAAAAATATTCTTCTTGAATCTTATAGACGCGGTTTTCAGCCTAATCACAACAACAATAATATTTATTACTTTCTCACCTTTCTTCTCGCCTTATTCCTTTCTTGCCAAAGGAAATAAGAAGACACAACCACATGTAGACGACCAACTACACTTGTAACATTATTTCATTTGGGTAATGGTTGCAGCCACCCGAAGGACTGGTTCATCAAGAAATCCATCTTGTACCTGGACAGTGGATGCTCAAGGCATATGACTGGTGTCAAAATCTACCTGCACAAATATGTGGAACAACCAGGACCTAAAGAGATATTTGGTGACGACTCATCATGTGTCACTGAAGGATATTGTTCTATCAAATGTAATGGTATAGTATTCTCCAAAGTTGCCTTTGTTAATGGTGTGAAATACGTACAAGTTAATAAGTATTAGTCACCATTGTGATGCTAAGTATATTGTTCAGTTTAACCATAAACAAAGAACCATCTTTAACTCCAACAAAGAAGTTGGTGTTAATAGCTCTAAGGAAAAGAGATGTAAATGTACTTGACATCTCATCCTTTTCTTCAAATGAAGCTTGCTTCTTTGCCACCTCTGAAAGTGTCAACTGTCTATGGCATAAGGTGATTATCATACTTAAACTTCAAAAACATTAATCAGCTTGCAAAACAACAGATGACTGTCACCGGACTTTCTTCACTTGCACACTCTAAGGACAAACCATGCTCATCATGTGAAAAAGAAAAACACCATATAGCCTCTTTCAAAACCTAACAAAAATTTTCAATCACAAAAAGGTCTTCATCTTCTTCACATGGATTTATTTAGACTAGTCAGTCCTTGATCCATAAATCATGACAAATATAACATAATCATTGTTGATGAGTACTTAAGGTACATGGGTATTTTGTTTGAAAAAGAAGAATGAAGCAATTGAAATGATGATGTCCTTCATCAGAAGAGTTGAGAACCAAAATGACACAAAAGTCAAACAACTTAAAAGTGACAATGGAACTGAATTCAGAAATAATATTCTTGATAGCTTCTGTGATGAAAATGGAATCTTTCAGAACTTTTCTTCAGCTTACACACCAAAACAAATTAGAGTAGCTGAAAGAAGGAACATAATTCTCATAGAAGTTATAAGAACAATGCAAAGTGGTTTAGTTTTACCTAAATTTCGGGGAGAAGCTATGAACACTGTATGCTTCACTCAAAACAAATCCATAATTATCAAATGACATGGCAAAACACCCTATGAAATGTTTCTTGGAAGAATTCCCAACATTAGCTACTTTCATGTATTGGATGTCTTGTGTTCATTCATAATCACAAGGATCACCTTGGAAAGTTTGATGCCAAAACTGATGATTGATACTTCCTTGGATACTCACCGGTATCTAAAGCATTCAGGGTGATCAAAACAAAAAGATAACAACAACAACAACAACAACAAGAAACCTCTCATGTCACATTTAATGAAAGTAGGGAAACCATCTGGTTCTCCAACTCATCAACTAAAGAAATAAATATCACTAAATCTGAAAGATATCCAGCTGACGAATTTCTTCATTCAAGAAATCCCTCTAACAGCTACTATAGTGAGGGTGCCATACTTAATTATGTTCCTCCATACAATAATCCAAAACAAATCACCACTAATCAAATTGATGAAACTGGACAACAAGTTCATATTTCTGATAATTACATCACTCAAGATAATGAAAGTTCATGAGAGGAAGAAAGGGAATCTCCCTATCATGAAATTTCATCCTCAATCAAGTGAGGATACTTTATCTAGCTCCATTCCACCTCATGAACCATCATCTGAAAGATCATCTGAACCCATTAATCTCAATTCTCCATCCACATCAATAATCCTTCCTAATTCTCCTTCATCTTCACAAGCTTCACCAACTCCTCAAGACAAATGGTCAAAAGAAAAACATATTGAACTTGTGAACATTGTTGGAGAACCTTAAGCTAATATGCTCACTAGATAAATGGCCAAAGAATTGAGTGATGCTTCAGCTAGTGAATGTAACAAGGTTTCAGAAAAATGGCTAAAGAATTTGTAGACTTCCTATCTGAAATTGAACCTAAAAGGGTTTCAGAAGAATTGAAAGAGCCAAGTTGGGGTTGATGATATGCAAGAGGAACTGAATCAGTTTGACATAAACAAAGTCTGGACATTGGTCCCTCCTCAAGTTGGAAAGACTATCATTGGGACAAAATGGATTTTCAGAAACAAAGTCTCAATTAGTTGTTATAAGGAACAAGGCCAGGCTGGTTGCTCAGGGATATAGATAAGAAGAAGGTAGACTATGATGAAACCTTTTCTCCAGTTGCAAGACTTGAAGCAATTAGGATTTTCTTAGCCTATGCCACATACATAAACTTCAAAGTTTACCAAATGGATGTTAAAAGTGCATTCTGAAATGGTAAACCGAAAAAAGAAGTTATGTTCAGCAACTAGTTGGATTTGAAAGCAATGGGTTTCTGATGAACTCAAATCATGTATGCAAACTGGAGAAAGCCTTTTATGGAATTAAACAAGTACCAAGAGCATGGTATGAAACGCTGTCAACATTCCACATTCAATACAAGTTTGAAATTGGAAAGATTGATAATACCTTGTTTGTTTACAAAACTAAAATTGATGTCATCCTTGTACAAGTATATGTAGAATATATCATTTTTTGTTCAACAAAAAACAAATTTTGCAAAAAATTTACTAAGGTGTTGACACAGAAGTATGAAATGAGAATGATGGAGGAACTCACTTACTTCCTTAGTTTTCAAATCAAACAATCAGATAAAGGTATTTCAATCAACCAAGAAAAATATGTCCGAGACTTGCTAAAGAAGTATGACATTTCCTAGTGTTCATCAGTGAAAACTCCTATGGTACCTCCTAATAACTTAGGTCCTAATTGGACTATTTGTACAAATGTATGATAGGGTCACTGATGTATCTCACAACTAGCAGACCTGAAATTCAGCTCTCAACTTGTCTCTGTACAAGATACCAAGCTAAGAGAATCACACTTGGCGCTGGTGAAGGGAATATTCTAGTACCTAAAAGGTACACCAAGTCTTGGTCTATGTATTCAAAATGTTCAGGCTTTGATATGAATGGATACTCATAATCTGACTATGTTGGATGCAATATGGACAGAAGAAGAACTTTAGGTGCATGTCAATTACTTGGTGGCAAACTTATGTGTTAGAGTGCTAAAAAGCAGCAATTAGTTATCATGTCATCAACTGAAGCTAAATATGTGGCTGCTGCTGGATATGTGCCAATATACTATGGATGAAAACTCAACTCAGTGATTATGACATAGTATATGTAACACCCCAATTTTGTTATACACAGCGGAATTCAAACTAGGTATTACTTCATGGCATAACAGTTATAATGATAGAAAACGATCTCTAGTTGAGTCGTTTTAAAAGATTTACCATTCGAAGATCAGAGTTTACAAGTGAGGTCCCAGTAGTTGAAAGATTTACAAAATAAGTTTTCAAATGATAATAAAATTTATAGCCCTTTTGATGTATCCGTGCTCCTCCGTGCCATCCTCATTCATTATGGACCTGAGATAAACATGCTAAAAGTGTCAACACAAAGGTTGGTGAGTTCATAGAGTTTGTAAGTAAAATAGTTGATTCCAATAGTTTCAAGTGTGAAATGATAATTGTAATAAATATAAATATTGATGAAATAAGTAGCGGGTTACGTTGGGTGAAATCCAACGTAATTCGTTTGCCCTTACTTTGGTGAAAGACAACGTACCGGGTGTTGGGTTAATCCCATAAGTAATTTGTTTGCCCTTACGTTGGTGAAAGACAACGTACCGGGTGTTGGGTGAATCCCATAAGTAATTCGTTTGCCCTTACGTTGGTGAAAGACAACGTACCGGGTGTTGGGTGAATCCCATAAGTAATTCATAAAAGTGTATATTACTTGTGTAAGGGAAAACAAGAATTATGTTTCAATAAACGAATAGAGTGTGTTATTAACCGTGTACAATGTTTAAGGTAAACGAGTAAATTTGTAAGTAGAACGAGCATGTATCTCCCTCAAAAGAGTTCAAAATAAGTGAAAGAAGGGGCTTTGACTCACCTTGACTGTAACTGGTACAAGTGAAATGTAAAATCAAGTGAATTACAGGGACGGCTCCAACACACGACCTGAATAATAGTGAAGTTTGAGATTTTGACTTAATACGAACAATGGGTGTGAAAATGAGTAACGGATAACGATTTGATTGGTGATGAGTGTGAATGAGTGTGTGTTAAGCTTAAAATGCTTAAAGTTCAAAAATAATAATTTATATATAATATTATCTTGTTTTTATGTGATTGAAATCATAAATATCGTTTCCTCGAAAGTGGTTGAACGAAACGTTAAGTTAATCGTCAAAAATTCGTTATATAAACATATAAACGTTATGTGATAAAATATAATACGAATCGTCAAAATGCGCGTGATTGTGTTGAAAAGTGTGAAATATGAAATAGAAATGAATAGGGTATAAAGTTTCTGTTTGGTCCTTGTACTTATACAAATTTTATATTTTTTACCCTAACGGAGTTAGTTTTGCACCGTTAGTCCTTGTTTACATTTTTAGTCCAAAATGTTCCAAAATGGCTTTTTAAGCTTCAAGTTTACTGGATGATCATGTTCTACCCTTAACTTACGGAAATGACAGTTTAGAACTTCATTTTACAAACTTTACACTTTTAACTCGATTTGTGAAATATTTTGCAAAACTAGTCCAAAAATCACAAAAATAAGGTGAAATATTTTCTGAAAGTTTTAACAACTTCATAAAGCTTATTTGAGTCAATATGAACTGCTTATTAGTCAAAGTGCTTATTTTTAAGCTTAATGGGCCTTATCGATTCACAAACAAAAGCCCATTAAGGTTTTTAGATCCGAGGGGTTTTAAGGGGAGTTGGGCCTGGTTTTGGGCTTATTTTGTGAGCTTAAAAATAATACAAGATAGCTTATATGACCAGCTTATCGCATGTGCTTAAAATTAGCTTATTGGGCTTAAAAGCCCATCATTAAAATATAAAGGTTTTCGATCAGTTTTTATTAGCGATAGCTTGAGTGTTTAGAAAGGGCTAATACGAGCTTGTTATGAGTGGTTATTTTCACAGCTTATTAGGTGAGTATATAAAGAATCATGTTGAGTATTAAAACCCATAAGTTGTGTGTGTGTATTCGGTTTTAAAAGGTTCTTTCTATTTCAGTAAAACGTGTTGGTCCAAAAATGAAATATAACTTTTAATGTGTTATAAATATATACGATGTGATATAGGTTTAAAATGGTGCTCGAAATGTGATAAAGTGAATATGTGAGTATCGAATGGTGATGTAAATCAATTGTTGGCCATCTCTTGAAGGAGGTCGGGATGTATACATGAAAAATAAATAACTAGAACTCGAATAAAATGCCTAGAAGTAATATATGGTCGAGTAAAATATGGAAGATGCGTGAATTATAGAAAACTTGTATATGAGTATGAAATGAGTATATAAGACTTACAACACCTTAAAAGGTGGTGAGTACTCGGGAAATAGAACTGGAACTCGGATAGAACTCATGTTGCTCATAAAAGTGAGCACCAAAGGATCGAATGGGGGCCTTTCGACTTGAAACTTGGCTTAAACACAATGGAGAAAATGGTCCTTGCTTCTCGGCAGTGAACAACTAGAGAAAATGTGGAATGAAAGACTTAGAAAATTATTGTGAGTGAGTTTTGGTGTGAAAGGGAGAAAGAGTATATGTGGTATACGTGTATACATACACACATATAAAATCATATAAGTGTATTATTGCATACAAGTTGAGTCGAATAGTAATGTGGCAGGGATTTGTTGAGATTTACTCGAGTACTAGGGACTTTTGAGGGAGGGTTTGAGTGTAAGTTTGGTTTATGTCGAATGGTATATATTTGTGTATGTCAACATGGGTTGTAAAGGTCCAAAGTGATATCTAACGTGCAATATTGTTGGGAAATGGTGAGAAACATCTCATGAACTTAAAATCGATCTTAGAACATCAAATGTCCTAGGTGAAATATGTTAAACCGAATTTGATAAAAGGGTTATGTCAATCCCCAAAAATGGCGCAGCGGAATGGCATTTACGGGGTATGACCTCATTGTCAAGAACACAAGGTGTCACAATAGAGAAATACTAAATGTAATACATCGAACAGATAATGGTCACAACTCCCACAACTGGGATAAATACAAATATCCAAGTCATCATGAGTCTCAGAGTAATACAATATCACTAAACAATAACCGAATGCAACTTCACGAGTTATAACCCGGAAGGGTCTTGTCTAAGTCTTGCTAAGTCAGGTCAATACTCTACCTTCTAAACGACTTCAATAACACCTGAAAATGGTATTAGAAAATGTCAACATAATGTTGGTGCGCTCGTAGGTTTAAAAGTAAAACCGCTGAGCTGTGAATAATTGTGTAGGACAATAGTGCAACTGAATACAAATTATGAACATGTTATCCAAACAAAATTTGCTTCGAGCCAACTGAACCTATCACAATGTTGCAACCATAAACAGTACACATAGAGGGGAGCTACCTCGATAGATCTATCATAATGTTTCAGCTCTCAAGAGAGTTAACAGTTGCGCATTCATGTACACACAGTCAAAATATATTGTAGCACATAATCGCATCATTACACATATATGTCCAAAAACATGAAAACGATGTATCACAGCATGAAAATAGTCATAATATCATTTGAGTACCATTTTCCCCCAAGTAAAACATAATAAAAAAGGGGCTACGAGAACTCACCTTGATAAATAGCAGTCAGTTCACAAAATAGTTCAAAGAGAGTTCAGCACCGACACGCGACCTAGATTAGTAAGGTTTGTTTTAGTTCATAGTTCAAGTTTAAGATTTCCAATTGTTTTAAAGAGTTCATGTTGGTGTTGCTGGTGTGGCAGCATCTAAGTTGAAACAATGTTTTTAGTATTTGCAAGTATTGGCTCATTGGAGGGTAAAAACGTATAAAAGATTAAGATTCGTAAACCTTCGAATTGATAGAGATCGGAAAAATACGCACGAAAGATAAGGACTATCGAATGATATACGAGAATGTTGGCGTTAAGTGAATGTATGTGTGTGTATATCCTTTCATATATATACCTATGGTCTTTGAGGAAAAATGTGAAGTTGAAAAGGTTCCACCAATATATGGTGAGTTATAACTTGTGTTTGCGAGAAAATGTTGTTTTAATAAGTTTGAAGTTTAAAAGAAAATAATCGTTTCTCATTTACTTAACTTATATAAGTTTTGACATGACCGATTCAAGTTGTAAGTTAGGAAAACATTTAGCTAGTTTATGATTTCTCATTTTAATTATTTGCTCGTATATATATACGTTGTCCATAGTAAAAATCATGTTTTTCCATTTTAAATATTTTCACGTCATATATACATATATACATATCGTTTAAAAGTTAAGTGTTTGAAATCAAGTGTCTCGCAATTGTCCCCATTTTAAAAGTTCGTGTCGTTTTTACATTTTTATCCGTAAGGTATGTAATAATTATCAAAACTTCAAGTTGTGATATTTATTTCTTGTTGAGTTCTTTTTATATGTAGTCGTCATGTATATATAATTGATTACAAATTTAACAAAATGGGTTTTGATATTTTATTGAGTTTTGAACTAATAAAAATCGGTTGGTATCGATATGGGTCGTGTGTGTCGCGTTTTTGTGGTGTTGTTGTGAAACCGAGAGCTTAAGCTCATGGGTTTGAGCTTATTTTTGGTCTTATAGTTCTTGTGGTTATGTTGTTTTGTTGTTATTGTCGTGAAACCGAGACCCCATTGGGTCCGTTTGGTTTTCTGTCGCGTCGAGAAAACTTGAGCCGAGACCCTCTTGGTCTCGGCAATACTTGTGGTTTTTATTAAAAACCATTTTTATGATGTTACGGTTGCGACTCTTGTTAATATTGTTGTTGTTGTTGTTGTTGTTGTTGTTGTTGTTGTTGTTGTTGTTGTTGTTGTTTAGTTTTGTTGGCAGAATGGTGAAGCCGAGACCATAGGGTCCATTCGGTTTGGTTGATGTATAATGGGAATCGATTGTGTGACGATTACTAGTTGACGGGGAATAGGTTAGACGTGAGTCGTAGTCGACCACGAGAGATTGAAGTTGGTTGCGAAAATGAGGCTTGATTTTATGATATGTTATACTTGTGAGCTTTGTGCCAAGTCGGTGTCACGTTGACTTTTAGTCCTCGTTGACTCCGACGATGCCATAACATGGACATTTATATGGATTGTTGGACTTGGATTGAGATGATAAGTCGAGAGGTCATGACTCGGACTTGTGACTCGAAACAAATAATAACTCAAAGTAAATATATACATATGAAACAACAAGAATAACATGAGGGTTTCATATAAGGAAATAAATAATAACAAGTATTATACTTGTTGGTTTATTAAAACAAAACTAAAGTTTTATAATAAATGAGTTATTAAATGTTTCGAGGGCACACGGATCTAAGAATGCTATTTATGAGAAATACTTATGTTTTGTGGTTTTAGCGCCGAGTCTCGGATTAGTTGACATTAATAAACCCGACCAACATGGTTATCGGACTTATTGGGCTGACGAGTCCAATAAGAGCCTCATAAGAATGTCGGAAGAGATTTATTAATGGGCAATTCATCCTCATGACTTACCTAGTATGATTATTGAGTTTCGGGATAATAAATTACTCGAAGGAATTACGAGACTTATCTAGTTGACGAACTCGATAAGAACCCGACAATTCATTCGCATAATTTATCAAAATAAAACTTAGTCATACGTCCTTGATCGCGAGTCGTTTTGATCTTAATTGCTACGTGGCGTGAGTACACTTGAGTCGTGTCATGTCACCACTACACACCCGTCGATACCAAACACTAATCACGGATTTGAGCAAGAGATTTTGGAATTTAAAATGGAATATACTCGGGATGGTTTACTTTTGGAAACTTTTACGTTTGAAGATGATGTTAAGGATAGTTTATATTATTAGGTTGTGCCGAGTCCGAGAGTGCTGGTATTTGAGAGTCGCCGATTACTTTGCTTCAGTAGATTTTGTTTGTGCTTTGCTGCTTGAGGTGAGTTTCATAGCCCCATTTTCTCTTTAAACTTTTATATAACTTGGGGGAGAAAACATGCAACTCTTTTTCCTAGACCTGCAACTACTTTTGATTTGCTTATGTGTTGACTAGTTAAGGTTAGATGCGTGGTAGATATTGACTTAGTCTAGGGTAGCAATCCCTTGCTATAACCATGATGCCTAGCTAAGAATAGATATCTGCTTAGGGCCCTACTTGAGATCTCGTTATGACTACGGAATGATTTGATTTTGGAATGATATGACTATGGAATGATATGACTATGGAATGATATGATTATGGAATGAATTGATTTTGGAATGATATGATTATGGAATGATTCTTGGTATTGGAATGATTGATGACATTGTAGAATCTAACCGCCCTTTTGTCCCACATAGCAAATAACTCTATCAGGTCTGCTATTAAATTTGAAATTAAACCTATGAACTCACCAGCGTTAGCTGACCTTTTTAGCATGTTTTTCTCAGGTAATTGATGATGTTTATTTTGCTTATTACTTTGGAGGCTTGGCGCATGGCATGGCTAAGGATCAATCTACACTCTGATAATGTTAAGGGGACCTAACTGATGTATTTCCTTTTTGGGCCTTTCTTTAAATACTATGGGTTTTTTGTAGACTTGCTACACAAATTTTGGAATGTTTTATGTAATGGATAATCCTATCCTACTTTTCTATGCTTGTGACTCATACCAATTACGTAGCACCCCGAAAGCTTGATTAAGTCTTCCGCTGAACCGAATTTTGGGGGTGTTACAGATTGGTATCAGAGCTCAAGGTTATAGAGAACTGGGTATATTTCCTAAACCTAGACTATAACCGTTTTCAAAAGTTGATCCTTGACCGAGACATGCCAGCCCGCCAAGCCGAAGTTATACGATTTGAAAAATGGTATGTTATGATTATGAATTATGATTGGATTATAATTGAGAACTGGTATATTATGGTTATATGATTTGGGTTATATTTGGCACTCATATACGGTTAATGTTTGAACATGTTAGTATTATGCGGTACTCTTGTCGATTTATTTTGGTTATGATTTTTGGTTTTGAAACGGGTTATCTCATATGCTTATACCTACCCTATGACCGTTGTCACAGACGATGCCTTCTTTAGCTCATGATATCCGTGAGGAGATTTCTACTCCTACACCCCGCATTGGGTGGACTGTGATGACACTTGATCAGGACGATCCCTATGAGATCGTTCGACACTCGGCTTTCACATCATCATCAGTTGCTCTTATGCCACATGTCTCACCTACTACCCAGCCATCTTCATCAGCTGGTCGCTCTAGCTCTATGCGACAACTTACTCTACACCAGGCTTTGTCCAGAGCCCAGACTCTTCGACTCACCAGCAGCCCCACTCACAGGAGGCGATCACCATCACCACCTATGCGTGTCACTGCTCACTCTCTACTGTCATCATCATTTGCTTCATCATCTCGCAGACGACCCCGCTCTCCTACTCCATCATCCCACGACTCACCCGCTCCTCAGCGACGTCGTGTCAGCGACTCACATTCAGAGGGTGATGATGAGGATGAGGACGAGGAGAAGGAGGAGGAGGATGTTGCTCCAGATGAGGCCGCTCCACCATATCAGGGATTTGCACCCTTAGTGCACTTACCCGAGCCAGACTCTCCCGACCACATACCCGCGCCTGATTCTCCTGAGGATTCTATCGAGCTAGCGTCACCACCACATTCACCAGTGCCCGATAGCCCACTAGCCCCAGATACTTCATCGGAGGTTGCTTCAGAGACGGCAGCCCATGGAGAGACGGGTCAGATTTGGGGACAGATCACCGCCCTTGAGCAGAGGATCAGTCAGATATCTGATCGACTAGTGGGGGTCTCTGCAGCTAGGTTCGGAGAGATTGAGAGAGACATGGGAGTGTTGTTTGGTAGGACCACATCTCTGAGGCGTGATCTAGTGGACTGGCGTGATGCATTCAGAGACTTACAGAGAGGACTCTTGACTGCCCGCGACACCGACAGAGCCCTTTGGCGTAGGGTCGCCGCACAACAGACTTTGATTTCTCAGCTTAGGAGTGACCGTGAGGCAGACCGCATTGAGATTACGTCCATGTGGACACACATGACAGACCTAGAGGCTGCATTGAGAGAGATTCGCCGTACTCGTGGCTAGTTATGCTTAGATTTATGATGGTTGTACTATCTCTAAACTAAGGAGTCCTTAGTTAGAGATGTTAGTGTTGTTGGCTATCTTTGTTATTTTTTTTCAGTATCGTATTTGAACGATCAGTTATCTTTATCTTCCGTTGTACTTCGAGAAATTGGTTTCGTTATCAGTAATGTTATGGATGGAAATTTTTAAGAAATATCGTTTTGAGCATAAATTGTTTATGATGTGAAAGGAATTGTATTCTTATTATTATGATTAGTATTCGTGTTGGTATTCAACTTTGTAATGACCACTTTCTGGTACGATGTTACATATTGCTTGAAATCTCATGACTCTTATACCTTATTATTCAGATCAATGGCTCCAAGACGATACCCCGTTAGGTCTACCCGTACAAGACCAACTGTTGTCAACACTGGTCGTCAAGGCCGTCGCCCAACTCAAAATCCTTGTGGTTAGAATGCCGACAATCAGAATACCAACAATCCAACTAATGAGGGACAAAATGCGAATGATTAGGGTGTCAATGGTCACGCTCCACCAAACACCCCTCCTGAAAATCAAGCTTTAATTGAACAACTCGTGGCTCAGCGTGTTGCTGAAATCTTAGCTGAGTCTAATCACTCAAATACCTCTGCTGGAACTCCACCACCTGCTAGAAACCGTGGTTGTACCTATAAAGAATTTCGCACTTGTGGGCCAACTGAGTTTGGCGGAACCGAAGGGGTTGTTGTGCTAATGAGGTGGATGGAGAAAATTGAATCTGTGTTCATTGTTAGTAATTGTGAGGAAAACACCAAGGTTAAGTATGCTACCTTCTGTTTGAAAGACGAAGCGTTAACTTGGTGGAACAACTACCTCAAGTCTATTGGGAGTGATGTGGCTTATGGTATGTCATGGGATCAGTTTAAGATCTTGCTGATTAAGACCTACTGTCCAAGGAACGAGGTTAAGAAACTGGAAATTAAATTCTGGAATCATAAGGTGAAGGGTACGGACATGACAACTTACAACCGTCGTTTCCAAGAACTGTCACTATTGTGCCCCGAAATGGTTCGCACAGAGGCACTCAAGATTGAACGCTACACTGATGGATTGCCACTGGCTACTAGGAACGATGTAATTGCTGCAAATCCGGCTAACCTTCATGAAGCCATTACCACAGCTCAACGTTTGATGGATTCACTAGTTCTTGAGGGTACAGATAAGGGGAGGAATGATAAGAGGAAAAGGGAGGATCAGCCTAGGGGTAATGACCACCCGAACAAGAGACAAGAAGTTGCCAAGGTTTATGCTATTGCTGATGGAGAAAAGAAGGGATATAATGGGAACAAACCGCACTGCAACCGTTGTAAGCGTCATCATCACGGGCAGTGCACAATTGTGTGCCGTAATTGCTCAAAGGTTGGACACCGAGCTAATGATTGCAAATCCAGACCCCTGAACCTGGTACAATTAACTCAGGGGACAGACTGGAAGGCAAATGTTACTTGTTATGGATGTGGAAAGAAGGGACACTATAAGAATGAATGTCGTGGACAGTGGAACCAAGGGAATCAGGGAAACCGTGGAGCTGGAGGAAATCGGGGAAATCAAGGCGCTGGAAATCAGCAGGGAAATGTGGGAGCAGCCCAAGGAAGGGTGTATCTTATTGGGAAGGAGGTCAAGGAGGACCCGACCGTTGTTACTGGTACGTTCCTTCTCAACAACCGTTATGCTTCTATATTGTTTGATACTGGTGCCGATAGGAGTTTTGTATCTACTACATTTATGCCTTTGCTCGACAATCCCCCGACAGCCTTAGGTATTGAGTATAATGTTGAGTTAGCAAATGGGAACCTTGAAAAGATAGACACTATTATTCGCGGCTGTACGTTGAACTTCTTAAACCATCCATTCAACATAGATCTTTTACCTGTTACCTTAGGAAGTTTTGATGTTATCATCGGCATGAATTGGTTATCCAAGTATCATGCTAATATCATCTGCGATGAGAAGATAGTTCGGGTGCCCTACGGAAAAGAAGTCTTGATCATACAAGGGGATAGGAGTGATCGTGGAGGCCCCTCCCGATTGAACATCATCTCCTGTACAAAGGCTCAGAAGTACGTAGAAAAAGGAGGTTACCTTTTCTTGGCCCGGATTTCTGAAAATAAAGGAAAGGACAAGGACGAGAGAAAGATTGAAGACGTACCCATCGTCAGAGATTTCCCGGAAGTATTCCAAGATAATTTACCCGGAATCCCACCAGCAAGACAAGTCGAATTTCAGATTGAACTAATACCTGGAGCTGCACCCGTAGCTCGAGCACCCTACCGCCTCGCCCCTACCGAGTTGGAAGAACTATCGAAACAGCTGGCAGAATTGTCTGAAAAAGGATTCATACGACCAAGTTCATCACTTTGGGGAGCTCCAGTATTGTTCGTAAAGAAGAAGGATGGATCCTTCCGCATGTGTATTGACTATAGAGAGCTGAACAAATTGACAGTGAAGAACCGATATCCTCTACCCAGGATCGAAGATCTGTTTGATCAACTTCAAGGATCGAGTGTTTACTCGAAGATCGATTTACGATCTGGGTATCATCAGCTCAGAGTTCGAAAAGAAGATATTCCAAAGACCGCGTTCAGGACTCGTTATGGACATTACGAGTTCCAAGTGATGCCGTTCGGTTTAACCAACGCCCCAGCGGTATTCATGGATCTCATGAACTGCGTGTGCAAGCCCTATTTGGATAAGTTCGTGATAGTATTCATTGATGATATTCTGATCTATTCCAAGAGTAAAGAAGAGCATGAAGAGCATCTAAGACTCATCTTGGAATTACTGAAGCAAGAACAGCTGTACGCAAAATTCTCAAAGTGTGAGTTTTGGATCTCTACCGTACAATTTTTAGGTCACGTGATCGACAGTCAAGGAATTCACGTGGATCCCGCAAAGATCGAGTCCATTAAAGAATGGGCCGCCCCTCAAACCCCAACTGAAGTTCGTCAATTTTTGGGTTTAGCTGGCTATTACCGAAGATTCATCGAGGGATTCTCTAAAATAGCCAAACCCCTAACTAAGCTAACCCAGAAGAACGTAAAGTACGAATGGGGAGACGACGAAGAAGAAGCCTTTCAAATGTTGAAAGAAAAGTTGTGTAGTGCACCCATCCTAGCCTTACCTGAGGGAAGCGAAGACTTCGTCGTGTACTGCGATGCTTCGCACAAAGGTTTAGGAGCTGTCCTGATGCAACGGGAGAAAGTGATAGCATATGCTTCGCGACAGCTTAAGACCCATGAGAAAAACTACACAACTCATGATTTGGAACTGGGTGCAGGGGTATTTCAACCTTAGAATATGAAGACATTATCTGTATGGCACAAAGTGCATTGTGTATACCAACCATAAGAGTTTGCAACACATCTTGGACCAGAAAGAGCTAAACATGAGACAGCGTCGCTGGTTAGAGTTACTCAGTGATTATGATTGCGAAATTCGCTATCATCCTGGTAAAGCTAATGTAGTTGCTGATGCTCTTAGTCGGAAAGAACGAATACCACCATTGCGAGTCAGATTTTTGGGAATGACTATCAGTTCACCGTTACCATCTCAGATTCTTGCCGCTCAAGCTGAAGCATTAAAAGAAGAAAATAGACCGCACGAAAAACTACCTGGAATGATAGAAAACGAGAATGGTTTCATGAGGCGTTCCGACGGGACCATATGCTTTGGAGACAGAAGCTGGATACCACTTTATGGGGGAATTCGTGAGTTGATTATGCATGAGTCGCATAAATCAAAATACTCAATTCATCCTGGATCTGATAAAATGTACCAAGACTTGAAGAAACTGTATTGGTGGCCCAACATGAAAGCTGAGATAGCACTATATGTCAGCAAGTGCTTAACGTGTGCGAAGGTGAAGGCTGAACATCAGAGACCGTCAGGGTTATTGATACAACCAGAACTCCCTGTTTGGAAATGGGAGCGGATCACCATGGATTTCATTACCAAGCTACCAAGGACCGCCAGCGGTTGTGATACTATTTGGGTAATCGTGGACCGACTCACTAAATCCGCTCACTTTCTTGCAATCAAAGAGAACGACAGTATAGATAACCTTGCTAGACTGTATCTGAAAGAAATCATTTCTCGACATGGTGTGCCAATATCGATTATTTCAGATCGTGACAGTCGTTTCACTTCTCACTTTTGGAGGTCCCTCCAAACGGCCATGGGGGTAAAACTCGACATGAGTACTGCCTATCATCCCCAAACAGACGGCCAGAGCGAGAGGACTATCCAGACATTGGAAGATATGCTACGAGCTTGTGTTATCGATTTCGGTAAAGGCTGGGAGAGATACCTGCCTTTGGCCGAGTTTTCCTACAACAATAGCTATCATGCCAGCATTAAGGCCGCACCTTTTGAGGCACTATATGGCCGAAAATGCCGATCCCCGGTCTGTTGGGCTGAAGTTGGCGACAGTCAACTTACTGGTCCCGAACTTGTTAGAGAAACTACAGAGAAGATAGTTCAAATCCGAGACCGTTTGCAAGCTGCGCGAGACCGACAAAAGAGCTATGCTGATAAGAGACGTAAACCTCTCGAATTCCAGGTCGGAGACAGAGTCATGTTGAAAGTCTCACCATGGAAAGGGGTGATACGTTTTGGCAAACGTGGGAAGCTCAATCCTCGTTACATCGGACCGTTCCAAATTCTTGAAAGAATTGGACCGGTAGCCTACAGACTCGAATTACCACCAGAACTGAGTAACGTGCACAACGTATTCCATGTATGTAACTTGAAAAAGTGTCTTTCTGATGAAACCCCGGTTGTTCCTTTGAGGGAAATCCGGATAGACAAGAACTTGAACTTTATCGAGGAACCAGTGGAAATTATGGACCGTGAAATTAAGCGACTGAAGCGCAGTCGCATTCCTATTATCAAAGTCCGTTGGAACTCCCGGCATGGACCAGAGTTCACCTGGGAAAGAGAAGATGAGTTCCAGAAAAAGTATCCTCAACTCTTTAAGCCGACGTCGAACAATTCTAAGTGAAACCCGGGACGGGTTTCCTCTGAGGCTGGGAGGCTGTGACAACCGGTAATTTAGGGAGCCATTTTATTATCATGCTTCTTTAAATTTGGCAACGTAAACATTTTAATGTGACCTTTTAGAACTATGTTGGTTTTGATTCGTATTCTAGAATATTTACGTGGATTATTATGTCGTTGAATTAATATTCGTGAGATTAATTTAGGCACTACTCCGACTCCGGCACTAGGAAACCTAATAAGTCAAATTTAAACGACAAACGATCACGTTATATTTTATAAACGTATTTGTTATCAAAATCGATGGAAAAACATTTTTAAGACGAATGGTGACGATTAAAAATTTATTCGTGTGACGTTTAATATTTTTTGGGAATAAAAATAAGTAACTCGGGAAAATATAGTAAAAATTATCCCGCTAGTCCTTGCACCGACTCCTCAAGTGAAAATAAATCTTACACAAGGACTCCTTTGCAATATCCGGTTTATATAACCCTAAACCCTAACCCTTATTCATAATATTATTTCTTTTCATCTTCTACCTCACTCTCCCTCTCTTCTCTCTAATAGCCGCCGCCGACCACCCCTCACACCACCACCACCACCACCCCTACAACCACACCGCCACCACCAACGTGACCCTCTCACTCTCCTCTTTCTTTTGATATACTACACGCGCCACCAAACGACACCACCATCTCGTTGTCTTATTGCCGCCGCTACCACAACCTTACCACCACCATTTTCGTACCCTAAAACCTATAGATCGAGTGAAGAAACGGTAAGAAAACGCGTTTTCACGCGTAGGTTGACTCACTCCGAGTCAACTTGTGGTTTATATTCATTTTTCGGGCTAAAAACAAATGGGTTTTGATATTTTATTGAGTTTTGAACTAATAAAAATCGATTGGTATCGATATGGGTCGTGTGTGTCGCGTTTTTGTGGTGTTGTTGTGAAACCGAGAGCTTAAGCTCACGGGTTTGAGCTTATTTTTGGTCTTATAGTTCTAGTGGTTATGTTATTTTGTTCTTATTGTCATGAAACCGAGACCCCATTGGGTCCGTTTGGTTTTCTGTCGCGTCGAGAAAACTTGAGCCGAGACCCTCTTGGTCTCGGCAATACTTGTGGTTTTTGTTAAAAACCATTTTTATGATGTTACGGTTGCGACTCTTGTTAATATTGTTGTTGTTGTTGTTTAGTTTTGTTGGCAGAATGGTGAAGCCGAGACCATAGGGTCCATTCGGTTTGGTTGATGTATAATGGGAATCGATTGTGTGACGATTACTAGTTGACGGGGAATAGGTTAGACGTGATTCGTAGTCGACCACGAGAGATTGAAGTTGGTTGCGAAAATGAGGCTTGATTTTATGATATGTTATACTTGTGAGCTTTGTGCCAAGTCGGTGTCACGTTGACTTTTAGTCCTCGTTGACTCCGACGATGCCATAACATGGACATTTATATGGATTGTTGGACTTGGATTGAGATGATAAGTCGAGAGGTCATGACTCGGACTTGTGACTCGAAACAAATAATAACTCAAAATAAATATATACATATGAAACAACAAGAATAACATGAGGGTTTCATATAAGGAAATAAATAATAACAAGTATTATACTTGTTGGTTTATTAAAACAAAACTAAAGTTTTATAATAAATGAGTTATTAAATGTTTCGAGGGCACGCGGATCTAAGAATGCTATTTATGAGAAATACTTATGTTTTGTGGTTTTAGCACCGAGTCTCGAATTATTGACATTAATAAACCCGACCAACATGTTTATCGGACTTATTGGGCTGAGGAGTCCAATAAGAGCCTCATAAGAATGTCGGAAGAGATTTATTAATAGGCAATTCATCCTCATGACTTACCTAGTATGATTATTGAGTTTCGGGATAATAAATTACTCGAAGGAATTACGAGACTTATCTAGTTGACGAACTCGATAAGAACCCGACAATTCGTTCGCATAATTTATCAAAATAAAACTTAGTCATACGTCCTTGATCGTGAGTCGTTTTGATCTTAATTGCTATGTGGCGTGAGTACACTTGAGTCGTGTCATGTCACCACTACACACCCGTCGATACCAAACACTAATAACGGATTTGAGCAAGAGATTTTGGAATTTAAAACGGAATATACTCGGGATGGTTTACTTTTGGAAACTTTTACATTTGAAGATGATGTTAAGGATAGTTTATATTATTAGGTTGTGCCGAGTCCGAGAGTGCTGGTATTTGAGAGTCGCCGATTACTTTGCTTCAGTAGATTTTGTTTGTGCTTTGCTGCTTGAGGTGAGTTTCATAGCCCCATTTTCTCTTTAAACTTTTATATAACTTGGGGGAGAAAACATGCAACTCTTTTTCCTAAACCTGCAACTAATTTTGATTTGCTTATGTGTTGACTAGTTAAGGTTAGATGCGCGGTAGATTTTGACTTAGTCTAGGGTAGCAATCCCTTGCTAAAACCATGATGCCTAGCTAAGAATAGATATCTGTTTACGGCCTAGACCAGGGTAGCAATCCCTTGCTATCACCATGTTACCTGGCTAGAGACTGCTTAGGGCCCTACTTGAGATCTCGTTATGACTACGGAATGATTTGATTTTGGGATGATATGAATTTGGAATGATTTGATTATGGAATGATATGATTATGGAATGATATGATTTTGGAATGATATGATTTTGGAATGATTCTTGGTGTTGGCATGATTGATGACATTGTAGAATCTAACCGCCCTTTTGTCCCACATAGCAAATAACTCTATCAGGTCTGCTATTAAATTTGAAATTAAACCTATGAACTCACCAACATTAGCTGACCTTTTTAGCATGTTTTTCTCAGGTAATTGATGATGTTTATTTTGCTTATTAATTTGGTGGCTTGGCGCATGGCATGGCTAAGGATCAATCTGCACTCTGATAATGTTATGGGGACCCAACTGATGTATTTCCTTTTTGGGCCTTTCTTTAAATACTATGGGTTTTATGTAGACTTGCTACAAAAATTTTGGAATGTTTTATGGAATGGATAATCCTATCCTACTTTTCTATGCTTGTGATTCATACCAATTACGTAGCACCCCGAAAGCTTGATTAAGTCTTCCGCTGAACCGAATTTTGGGGGTGTTACAGCTGTGGCCCACGCAACATAGTGAAACAGGCTCAATCTTTGGGCTTCTAGTTGTACAGTGGCCATCGGCCTATTGGGGTGAAAGAGAAACAGCAAGAATAGCAGCCCAAGTTACCCAGGTGGGCTTCGGCCCACACACATGTATGTCAAAAATCTTGTTCATGAATTACAGTCCAATTCATATATTTTTGTTTTGCTCCAACGCTGGAATAACCAGTAGACCAAGGAAATTGGTTTTTTTTTTAACACTAGTATTGGAAGGTTTATTCGCTCACAATATTGAGTAAAGTTTTGGCGAATGTCGAGCTCAAAACAAGGTTTTGACAAATGGTTTGAGTCGCTATAGTGGGTTAGACTTAGTCTCGAGTTCATTGTGGAACTTGACACCCAAGAATGGTGTTTCAAATTGACTAGAATGTCGACACACCCAAGTGTTAACCAACTTTTTTGGAGATAGCTCTCGGCTGGGACAATAGTCCTAGGCCATGACATAACATACCCAACTTAGAACCACTAGTTCCTAGTCGATTTAACTTAGGACTTACGGACACAACATGGAGTTGAATGGATTCTCGGAGTCCTTTATGTGGCTCAAATGGTTTGCTAAGTTTCGAGTTGAGTACTACCCAGCCCAATTTCACACGCACCATTTCAAGTACGAATTCAATTATGAACAAGACAATACGAACATAGGACTTATGAACGCTCCCAAATCATTTTTAAAGTTGGACAATTCTTTCTAGACATATCTACAAACACATTGCGTGCATAACTCAAGACTAGGGATTCGACTAGGGTAGCTCTTGACCAAGGTTCCATCTCATTCGAGCCATACATTTTAACCACAACAACAAATTTTTAAGACCAACTCGGCTAATCCAATTCTTGACTTATAAACCACATTCATTCGAACCAAGATCAAATATTTTTACAGTAGCACTTGTAGGGAAAAACTTAACCGATTCAAGGCTATCAACGACATAGATTCAAGATTTTGAGCCAACATTAGTTTTAAAAATCATTTTCAAGTCACACCACACCAACATAAATCGACATACACACTTATGAATTCAAATGCATAAAAATTACAGGATCAAATATAAATTCGAGTGACTTACATCAAAAAACAAAGAATATCACAAAGTTTATACACATCATTCGAAGGTCTTAAAAGAAAAAGTATCACAAGAGTGAGTTTTGAAGAACCTTACACAAAGAGATGATGATGGGTCGGATTCAAGAGTCACCACAGAATAATCCCCACTCGATTCCATGCTTACCACACCCTTCCTTTTCCTTGATTATACTCGACTGAGATATTGATTTAAGTGGGTTTGGAGTTTCTTGGTGTGACTTGCTTCTCCTGAAAATCAAGCTTCTTAAGGAACAATCCATGGTAAACTCTTGGTTCACTTTCGATTTACCAAAGATGAGGTTTCACCATTTTTGGTTATCTCCTCTTTCTATGCCTTGGACTTGATAAGACTTGACCCCTGTGGAGTGATTTGGGTCTCGATGTAACTTGGGAAGGCGAGAAAGGTGCTATAGTTTTTCATCTTGATGGTGATGGAAGATGAGATTGTGGCAGAGGAATATTTCTTTGCGTGTGGTGAAGATGGAATAGGAGAAAAGGGGATCAGGGAAAAAGGGGATAGGTATCACATGTTTGTGTTGACCGAAGATAAAGAAGAAAGAGATATAGTTATTCATTTGTTTTAAGTTTTTGAGTGTATTGTGTATACCCCGTGTTCACGTTTAGTGAGGTTAAATTGTGCTAACGCGGCATCACGTAAACGTGAAAAATTATAATTCTGGAGTCGTTTTTATAAAACTGACATCAAGTAAAATTTATTGATCTCCGAAAAGGAATTAAAATTTGAACCATTACTAATGTGGTGTCGGTACGCGTGTGGTATCATTTTTCAGGGAAAAACAAGATAACCTCTCGTTTTTAAATCAGTAATCGTCAGAAAATATTTAATTTGCATTATTTGTCAAAAATAAACAGTAGTATTATTAAAATAATGGCCTGAAAAATTCGCGGTTGCTACAGTCTACCCCCGTTAACAGAATTTTGTCCTCAAAATTCAGTTGACTAAGGGTCCGGGCTTGATCGGATAGTATTCACCCTTCGATTTGGTTGCACACAGGAAGGTAAGGGTGTGGGTGTCAATCCAAATAGTACCAGGTGCTACTTCCCAATTGGTACTATCAATACTTCCTAACCTACACAAATGAAACCACACAATAATCACACAGTAAGGCAAGCTTTCCTGTCCTTGAGTAAAGCCGTCAAAAACCTTAGGTATCCTTTCGGTAGTTTAAGTTGAGCCTCAACTGAAATCTAGCTTAACCCCACAACTCATCAAACAAGAACTGTCATGAGATTGAACTAAACCACAGTTTAAGCCCAGTAACAACTTCATTTCAGCTTAATCTCACAACTCATCAAACAAGAACTGTCATGAGATTAAACCTAACTTTAAACTACGTAACAACTTGAATCTAACTTAACTTCACAACTCATCAAACAAGAACTGTCATGAAATTAAGTTAAATATCAAGTTGTAAGAAAAGAAACTCAACATTTTTGAAGGATTGGCTCAATTTTTGGATCGCTTTCAAATAAACAACTAGTAGATAACCAAGGAGAAGGTTCAACTAAGGGGGATGTGCATTCCTGTTTCTTCCAAAATTAATAGTGCATGCCCTAAGTATATCTCCCACGGATAGTATGCTCACCCTGACCATTGGTCTAGGAATGGTAGGTCGTACTCTAATCTAGTTGTGTTCCTAATGCGTCCTATAGTGTCTACCAAAATCGCGATGTGAATCGTCTGTCATGATTCGATATAATAGGTAATGCGCTTCTCATGTATGTCGCTCTAATTGGATTTCTTATCTTTGAATACTACGGAAGCATTGATCAAACCAAAGGACTTATCCTGAAAACTTGAAATGCCTGTATATTGTTCTTAACGCGGGTTTAGGTTTGTCTGTCTTGTGCACTCTCAACTAATGATATTCGGGTTCGGAATCTTTCTTCAAAAGTTATCGCGTATCCTGAAATTTGTGCCGCTCCGGGAGTTAAGTTTATGCGCATCTCAATTTTTCAAGGAGGGGTAAATCTTGTCAGGTCTTTAAGAAGTACTCCAGGGAAATCTTAAGCACGCGAGGTATCTTTGGGTTTCTACTCGTCCTACTAGGCGCACTGAAATAGGCGGTTTTGTAGTAACTATCGAGTGATTAGGCTTCATGAAATGCCTCGTCCATTCTTGAGCAAAATCATTTAATAATTTTATGCTAAGTAGCAACTTTAAACTTAATCTCACATCTCATCAAACAAGAACTGACATGAAATTAAGTTAAAAGTTGTTAAAAAGCTTACTTTTTTTTTGAAGAAGAAGAAGGAAAAAAAAATATTTAGTTAAAGTTTTGGGGTTGCTCAAAAATGAACGGGTGGCATTTCAGCACTCCAAAGTCTTGCTACCGGGTGGTGGAGATTTGAACTATCTTATCGGTTTCTACCTTTTTAGTCATACATTATGTCAATCTCATACTAAGAGCTATGACACTAAGCTTCACCTTTAACAGAGGCATGAACTAAGTGGAAACAAATCTATAATCGACGTTGGAATCAAACAGCATGATAGTCTAATATCCGTTAACCAGCTGCCTAGCGCAGTTGGCTACCAGCTACTTTAGAAGCCTGGGCCCAGCCATGTGATGTCTTGATCCAACAAAGGACGCGAGTTCGAATCCGTTCTGCAGCATGGTTAGGTATTGGGTGGAGGTATTTCACAGGCATCAAACCTTTGCTGGGTAGGGTTGATGGGTACCATTATCGTACACAGGGTTGAGGTGTCCTCGCCAAATCTACACTTTTTGATCCAAATATACCCGTCACGAGGTCCGGGTCCTGGCGTCCTTCTTCAACGCTCATCACGAATACCCGCCCACGAGCTGGGTTGCCATTGTTTCCATTGTGTGTGTGTGTTTCATTAGTCACTAAGGCCTGATTCGGGTTATTATGCCCTTGCCTCTGTGTCCTATTCAACTTAGGACACGTGTTTCGGAAATGATCCAGGCTCCCACACTCATAACATGTCCTTGGGTAAATGACATTAATCGGAGTCGTCTGCATGGCTACTGCTCGGCAATCCCTTGCAATGTGACCATTCTGATTGCAGTTGAAACACACCAGGCATGGTTTAGTCTCTGGGTGATGGTAGTTACATTTGGCACACTTAGGGTGAGGACCTTTATATCCCTTACGGCCCGAGCTCGTTGCCACAAATCCTTTTCCCCATTTCGCCTTTTTATTTTCATCATTTTCACCTCCTTGTCTACTTGTCTCACTCACGGTCTTCCTCTTATCACCGCTATTGGATAATATCCCATTCCTAATCATTTCATCTGTTAAGGTTGCAGATTTCAGTATTGCGCTCTGAAGGGTAGGGGGCTCAGTCGCTTTCACCATCCCGCGAATCTCAGGGGCCAAACCATAGATGTACCTCTCAATTCTCTTGGATTCAGGGCTGACCATGTGAGGTACCAGTCTAGCAAGCTTATGGAATCGATCTGTATAGGCTGCATGGCCAACACCTACCATAGCATGGTTGTAGAACTCATGCTCTAGCTTCTGAATCTCGTTATTTGGGCAATACTCCTCCTTTAGTAATGCCTTAAGGTCATCCCAACTCATTCCCATGGCGGCTTCTCTTCCTCTGGCCTGGATTTGCGTGTTCCACCAGGTCAGAGCCTTTCCTGTGAGCAAGCTTGCAGCGTACTTCACCCTCTTGTGGGCTGCACACTCGCTTATGTCTATTACTGCCTCCATTTTCTCAATCCATCTTATTTGAATTCTTATTTGCATTACATCCACGATCAAACTTCCTTATAACCTTTCCCATTCCATTTTTACATCATCTTAACTATCTCAAAAACACACACATATTATCAAACACTATTAAAAACATCAAACTTCACAAAAACTGCAATAGAATCATCATCACAAACAACCTAACCACAAGCATTATCAGTCATCAACCCACAATAACAACAACCTCAATTCCCATAACAAGTGATCAAAAAGGCTGATCAAATGAAACATACCTTAGACGAAATCACAATTAAACCTAACAACTTTCTTGCCAACCTCAATTCATCCAAAAACAAAGATTTTTTTTAATGAAGTACACACTTTTATTATAAAAAAATGTTAGTCTTTTAAGAGCATTTACCCTAAAACCATCATACCAGTATCAAATCTACTTAAAAGAGTTCTGCTACACTGCAACCGTGTCCGACTCTAACAAAATAACTTCACCATTCAAAATGGTGATGTTGAGGTTGAATTTGGTCTCTCATCCTTTCGAGAGGCCATAGGAGCCAATACCTCAAACTCCTCAAAGATGCGCATGGAACCCAAGGTGGCAAAGCAATTCTTTAGCGTCATTGGATACACTGTACAGTGACCTAAAGGTGAACCCACAAGACAATGAAGAGCTCACTGGAATACTTCAAACAAATTGTCTTGCACCAAATGGAAGCTGTTAATGGTTCAAATCATTCAGTGTCTTGGAGGAGCCACTGGAGGATTTGATCAAATCAATTCAATGCAAGAGATAAGCATGTACGATCTTGTTAATGGGGTCTACTTGACTTTGGGTGGATCATCTATGATGATCTAGTCAAGAAGTTAAAAGAGAAAACCAGGGGTGAGATGCTGAACTACACTAGGTTCATCTCTATAGCCTTGGTATACAAGTTAGGCCCTGAATACCGTAAAGTGATTCTAGAATTATAGAGACCCCAAAATTCAGCAATGAAAACTTTACTCTCACTCTTCCCATGATTAAATGACCTTCCTTCACACCTCACATGTTGGTAGTTTGTGCATCAGACATCTCCAACGAGGAACAAGCTCCTTCCACAAGTCCTCAAGCTGAGGATGTGTCCCTGAAGGCTCAAGGTCTGGAGCTAAGTTCGGTTTTTTCAAAAGTAAATCACGAAGAAGCGAGAAACGTATATCAAAGCCTAAGACCGACAAGAAGGCAACATCCAAGTCTCCAAAGGCCATAAGAAACAAAGAACTATGGCGTCCCTACTTGCAAAGGACCCTGCAACCCCAAGCCATGCTTTATTGACCTCCCCTGAGGATACTAAAATGCATCAAGAGGCCCTGCAAGCAACCAGTGACCAAACTTCTTTAGGGACAACTCATAGTGTTGTGTCAGCATTACCCACATCTCAGCCAATCCCTTCAGCCTCTATTATTGTGCACTCTAAGTCTACATTAAGGGATGCAGCTTCAGCTAGAATAACCGTTGAAGCCAACCTTAACTAATCTGATCTCAAGGATTCATTAACCCTACAACAAGTCGATGAAGAGGGATCTAAATATACATCATTTCATACAAGCTCTAAAATCTTAAACTTTTAAAAGTTTTTAGAAATTAAACAAGTCCACGAGTGAAATAAAGTACTAGACTTCAACGGCACCCTTTTAGTTGTTAATATTTCAAGTCGAAGTCATGTATCCAGTCAAATGTCAACTATATCCTACTCGAACTCAAATTGGCTACCTTAGGGTGTTGGCAACGGAGGCTATGCCGCCAGCGGCTTGGGGGAAGGCCGCCAGCGGCTTGGGGGAAGGCCGCCGGCGAACACCGCCGCCAACCACCTTGCCGCCAGCGGCTCTTGTTTTGGAATCACAACTAGGCCGACGCGTCTTGAAGGAAGATGCCAGAAAAGACAAAACCCAACGGCTATTTTTTAGACCGTTTGAGTATTTTAATTTATTTATTTTTTTTAATTCAACTTTTTTTTAAAAATTTCTGAGTGTTGTTGGTTTTGACCCATTTATTAACTGCAGGTGATGACATTTTTGAAAAAAAAAAGTGTGCTGGACTTGGTGTGGAAAACGGAAAAAATGGTGATTTCTTGATTTTCCGGTCACCGGAATCTTCATCATTCGCCGGAATGTTGTCACCGGAAAGTTTGGTTTTTGATGTTGGTTTTGAACTTCAAATACCTATTTACATAGGTAGCTATCTTGAATTGTCTAAACTTTTCCCAAAACTCAAAAATGGCCATCCATCTCGCGTATGATCATACGCTGGGTAACGTGGGATGACGTGGCTCAATCTTAGCGGTTCAAAAAAAAAATGGTATTTCGCGTATTCCTTTACGAAGTCATGTATCCAGTCAAATGACAACGATATCCTACTCGAACTCAATTGGCTACCTTACAATTACAACTAGCGCACCAAGACCTAAAGCGTGACTAGACAAGACCAAACCACTACCAAGTATCATAGGCATAGAGCATACAGACAAAATTTAAAGAATGTCAATTCTAACAATGTTGACACAAAGAGACTTAAAATATATATGAAAAAGAAACAACGAATGAAATACATACTATAAGTAAATTTATCAAATTAGATACCACCTAAAAAAGACCTGAATTCTCTGCAATTTTATAGTGCCTAGTTTCAATTTGATAAGGACACATCAAATCAAAATACGAGTAATAAATACCAATGGCTATAAGTTTTGATTGATGTATGAATGGAAAATTTGGAACAATTCGTGAATTATATTTTGTTATTTTCTACAGAGTTGAAATTTTAAACAGAGGCATGATGCTACAGTGAGTAGTATGTCGTGCAGTACAATATTTGAATTGGAAATGTTTGGCTCTGGACTAATGGCCAGCTTTATATTTGTATTAAAAGCTTCTGTAGGACCACACATGAGAGTACATTGATTTTACCTTTGGTATCAAAACTTGACTTTTACTCATCCAGAAATATTTATGCACTCACCCTCATGTATCAAACCTTCCACAACTTAGTGCGTTAGGCATCTTCACTGCGATCTTTTCTAAAAGCTTTTTACTCTCTGTAAAAAGTTATTTAGAAGGGGTTTGCCATTGCAGCTAATGACTTTTTGCGGCAGTGAATTGACATATGTCAACCCTTTGTTTAAAAGTTCTTATAAAATGTTACTTGTAGTTTTCATGAAAAGCTTTTAAAAAGACTTTTTGCATTGGAGGAAATTATGAAGATGAGTTTTCATATCTCAGTAAAAGTAAGGGAGCCAGTAAGGTTGCATATAAGAGCACCTAATGAATCTTGTGAATGTTAAATACCTAATTTACATGAATTAACAAATTTTGTGTTATATAATTCAAACACAAAGCTTTTAATGAATATAAAACATGTACCAAGAAAAATGACTTACAATATGTAATCCTTGAAAGTGTGCCATCACATTCAGCTCCAGATTGTGGGCCCATGATTTGCTGTGCATTCCAGTGTTTTTGTACACAAAAGGAAGTGAATACAACCCTGCATTTTTCCCAAGGAAAAGACCCATGTCTTGTTTTGCTCAGAAAGACAAAATAAGTCAAAAGTCAAACACAAACAATGATCAATTAGTGATTACAATGAGCATGGAACAGGGGGACTAAAACCGTGCATAAAAAAGCTATTGAACAAGTGGTTGCTGATTTTCAATGAATTGTACAAATCATTGATGTTTTTTCAGAATTCTTTTTAGCATTCATGACCTTAGGCTCCCTATATTTTGAAAGACTACCATATTATTTACAAAAAGTGTTGTGATGTAATAAGCAGATACTTAAGTCACTCTTACTGGCATTGACATAATAAATCCAGATGTTTACGCAAAACCACGTTGCTACATTTGAGATACTGTACATATAACCATAAATATATACAAGTGATGATAAAACAATTTGTATTCTTTGAATATATACATTCCTATATTGAAGAATTTTAAGTGGTTTAAGCGTGAACAATATAGACATGTGAAACTTATACTTCAAGAATCAGTAGGGAAAAGCTTCTCCATAAAATTGAAGAAGCGTTTGGAATAAAACTTGGGATCAGCAACAGATATTGCCATAGGATCGTGGCGCCTGCATTTAAAAGCATGCTCTATTTTCTTTCTGGTGTTGTATTCCTGCAGTATATCGATCACACCGAGATAAAGAACAACATCATGCACTTCAAAAAGTTTCGCTTCTGTGGTGCCTGATATGTCCTGTGGGACCTTACGGTTTGCCTGAGCTGACATGTTCACCCCTAATTGAGCCCGTAACCTGGATATGGTTTTCAAGGGATTAGGTACTATTGACGAAATACTTTCGGGCGTTTGCAAAAACTTATTTTGTTTAGAACAGGGGCCACTAATTTAAAGTAAACCTGTTCATCCAAACTAGGAGAAAGCATTGAAGCAACCAGCATGGTAATTGCTAATCAAGGTGCATATATATACAGCCCTCTTAAAGGCTATTAAGCTAAATATACTGAAGTCACCTTACACACAAATTGAACAAAAATATTCTTAGTGATAACACTATCCTGGTAGGATTTAAAAGAAAATTTTATTTATAATTAACAAGGAGAATCAATACAACAAGTTCACTTGCTTTTGAGAGGCAGTCGTCTCTTTTGAAGATGCATAATTTGATATTATTTCACTACAGCTAAAATCAAAGCATGAAAGGTATCCTATGTTAATCTCCTACGCATAAAGCTATTTAATTATGAATGTCTCATCATCATCTATTTAATTTCATTAGCCCTGATTATTATGTGTGCTTATAGCATAACCCTGTTCGAACTAAATTTATACTGAATTCTCCAGTCAAAAGGGCTTTTTTCTTGTAACAATAAGCTTGACATAGAATAAATCAATAGAGGATCTAAAAGGGAGAAAACGGACGGGTAACGGGTCAAAACAGATATATACTATGTGTGTTAGTTTAATCCACCATCATTTATTGTCCACTTTAAATTTGAACTGTTCCATGTAAATGGGTTAAATTCACATTTAAGAGGATCCAATACCTTGCAGTACCAGGAAGAAGGAGATCAACTTCATTGTCCCCAACTGAAAATGCTCTCATGGTACTTCCTCTACTGTGCGGACCTGGTGCAGTGTTTACGGAAGTTGGTTCATGCGTCACTAGGAGTAGTCCCTTTGGAGGAATTGAACGGTCCACATGACTTGTTAAACCTAAAACACAAAAGAGATCTGTAAATTATCATATAATATGGTAAGACAATTGTGCACAAGTGAGATAATGGAACTGCATCATTTTATGCTTCAAGAAGTGAAAATGACATGATACATCAAAGAAACAGCAGTGAGAATTACATTTGAAAAGTATAAAGTCAATGAGCTGAGTTGTATACAACACCAATAGCTAAAACATTCTCCGTTGCATTATGTTAACATTATGATTACAGGTAGTTATACTCCTTAAAATGTATACATGCAAAGAATAAATGATCACATCAAAGACGTTAACATGGAGTTAACACAAATAAGCATTCCGTAGCTAAAGCAAGTATGTTTTCAGATATGCCCCTAATTATATGATTATTATTTATGGATATTATTATTAGACAATTAGACCACTCGAAAGTCAACTGTTGAGTGACTTGGTCTATCTCTTGTATATAGACCATTACTTGTTTGTTTTCTTCACTTTTCATCGTATTAGCAAGCCAGTTCGTATCTTTTGCCAAGGCTGATTGTTCTATTGTAAAATACCTGACTACTAAGACAAACTAATTTCCATACAACACCCTTAGCCTCAAGTCAACGGCTACTTAACTTAAGAATTTTCTCGTAACATCGAATGTCAGTAACTTTATATGCTAACATAAGTATTTATTAACTGACGACCCTAGAAAAAGATCATTACAAGCTGAGAAACACAGAGAGAGCTTTACCATCATCAGCAGGAGTTTCTTGACGCCGGTGCAATGCATCCGGTGGTTCTAAAAGTGTCTTCAAATGTTCAGGAGCTCTAAAATGCAATCCCAGAAGAAGGCTGTAATCTATAATCTGGTGAGATTCTAGAAAAGCGCAGTCTAGATAGATCTGTCTGCAAAAGATTCAGAAGGAGTCCGTGAAAAATTGCAATCCTCAGGATTATTTTTCAGAAGGGTGTATCAGTTAATTCAGGTTGTGCCATCTATACTGCTGACAGTGAATTCTGCACAGCTATGTTAAAGGTCAAATCTGAGAAGTTCAAAGCTATCACATTCCACTGACATCTTCCTACTAAAGGAGTTAATAATTCTTATTATTTCTGCAATTTTCAAGACACCAAAGCTGTCAAAATAACTTACTTGAGAAGCGCATCACGCAATGACTTGTCCATACGGAAATCATAAGCCAGATCCAGGTCTTTTAATGTGGTACCCTCTTGTATATCATCCTTATTTGTGCTTCTTCCTTGATAGGAACCCTTCAAATCATAGCGACGGTGTATCCGCAGTTCTGTGTAAAACATATTTCCCATGACCACAAATTGTACCTAAAAGAAAGTTTAAAATATGAAGGTATTAACTGATCACAATAAGCTAAGGAAACCAGAATGAGCGTACAAAACGACTATACCTTCTTGCCACCTCTAAGTGTTATCTCGTGTAGGCCATAGAATTTAGTTATGAGCGTGTTATCATGTTCCCTCACATGATCATAGTAACTAGGAAGCATCTTGAGTAAAACCTACAGAATATCATGAACGTTATCAGCAATGTATACTTTTCAATCAGAAACAAAAAACAATGCATAGTTCCCATGCTAGCTAATATAATGAGAAGAAGATCAACATGTAATCCATTTATTAAAATAAGAAAAGTGATACTGCAATACTATGTCGTAAAAACTAAGCTAGAATGCAGAGATGCATTCAGTAACTATAATGTACACTCTGGAGAAAATTGTTACGCAAATAATCATCATGTAATATATCATCTTCTTACACCTAATGAACTCCAAGAAGCTTAAAACATCTTCTATCAAAACCGGAAATCACGAGCTAATGAATTTTGCAGTTAACCGAATCCAAAGCCCACATCCTCACCCTGAAGATCAATGCATACAGACGCATATTTCCAAGGTACTCTTTATTTAGGCTGTCATTAGGCCTATAGAAATATATGTATTCCTATACTGTGTCCATAACTTAAAAAAGAAAGATCTAGAGGGAATGAACCTTTAAAGATTCTAAGTTGTCAATAGTCCTGGAAAGCTTATCTGTAAGTTCACTGCTTCAGCAACAAAAATGTTGAAATAATTTGGGAAATTCACCATTGCCCCTTATACCCTATTGCAAATTATGTTACACTAAAAAACTTATGTTCCTATGCACCGAGCCTTTTTTTATCAATTATTTATCAGCATAAACCCCACGGTCAGTCTTATCATATCCAAGTGAGAATAAGAAAAAACCAAATCTGACATTGGATTGGTAGGAATTGAAGTACCAAGCAAATGTTTTGTTAGAATTATATAATATGACTAATCATAAATATAAACAATATATATCAAGTACACATGCGGAAGCGTATAAGATCATATAACCTCTAAATTAATTAACCAAATTAAATAGTAAGCGTACCTTTTGATTCTAGCCAAACAAGAATCAATTCTTCAATACAATGATCAAGAACCCTAATTAGGGTTTATAAGGATTACACGAATTGCCCGTTACCGTTTTTGCAATTCAATCTAAGATGCAATCAATAGTGTGATTGTACCACGTTCTTATACACGCGTACTATAACGAATTAAAGTTATGCTAGTAAACTAACACAAATAAACTAACACAAATTAAAGTTATGCTAGTAAATTAACACAAATAAAACCAAACACTTTGCTTTGATCAAAAAAATCGATCGAATCCCTAAGAGGGTGTTTGTTTCAATCGACCCAAAAGAAAGAAAACAACAAAAACAAATTTAGGGATAATTGTGTGTACAAGAGTTGTAACACCAATGACCCTTGATTTGTTTATATAGTGTAAGTAACTTGGAGGACAAGTTGGTGTAAGCCCAATCCCCCACCGATCGGCCATGCTCCCAAAGAGGGATCCGGAACCTTCTCGACTTTCCAATTATTTACTCTATAATTCTTTCCTTTTATTAGTCATTATCCGTTAAATACTAACGGTCGTTATGTATTTGTGTATTTAATAATTAAATACAACTTTTTATATATAATTATTATTTGTGTCTTTAATAATTAAATACAACTACTAAATTATGTCCACAAAACTAACATGTTTCACTTGAGATGGATTGTATACAGAAATAAATATTGAACCACAATAATACCTTGAACTTACCTTTCCAGGTTGTGCAAATAGACAAGTGAAATACATGCAAAAAAAAAAAAAAAAAAAAAAAAAAAAAAAAAAAAAACGCTAATTTCATAAAGCCACGTGTTCTGGTAGATTCAGACCTTGAGCTCGGTTGTTCTTAGAGTTTTGATCACAAATATGTCGTCATGAGAAAGATAGAAAATGCTGCCACTTTTCCCTGGAGAAGAAAGCTCTCTTAAACCGTCATCCCCACATATGGACATCATATAATCTGCAGCATCTAACTTGAACATCTCCCTTAAATTCCTGGAAGAAGAAAGCTCCATCAAGATGTAGCATAGACAATAGTGTATAACATAAAAATTCCCTGACATATTAAAAGTGATATTCTAGTGTCTTTCTCAAATTCATACTTCATAAATGAGTGAAGTTCATTTCCTGAATCACACTAGCTACTTAAATGATTGGGAATCATTCTATTAAGAAAAGCTAGGCATCAGAACTACGTTAATGTGGAAGTGTATGTTTACATAACATGGCTATCAGAACCACTAAGGAAATAAGCAACTAAATTGTAGAGGGTCTGCTACTTTACATTACAGCAGACAGTCCTACCTAATGTTAAAGAATATGTACATGATCCTAGTAGAAAGGCAATGTTGCCACTACTTAGAGCGACGGGGCATGGTCAAATGTCCCCCAAGGAAAGACGGAAGAAGTTAAGAAAAAAGAGCAGATGTTCGCTAGCACCAGATAATCAAATACCTGAAGACCATAGGACAATGGTCCTCCCAATAGAAATCGACTGAATAGTGTAAAGGTGTCAATTGTGAGCCCTTCTTGGGGAAGTACATACTTATTCTTGCCCGTTCTCCAAAATCTTTATGTCTCACTTCACGCATAGGAACTGGTGTAATTTTGCCAACAGCGTACCTGTAAATCAAGTTCACAGCACATCAGTTTGGCTAGTAACTCCATGTTTTAAAAGATATACGAATAAATTACTAGGTTTGAAGGATTCAGAGGACATATGTATCTGCTTCTAATTTTCATAATACGAATACAGATCGGTGTTCATACAAATACCAACACCTTTGCTGCAGAAATAAGAAATAATTCTGTACATGATCTTCCAGAGATTAGGGACTAAATTTAGGCTGAAAATTAAGAAATCAGGATGTGTTGATCACAGCCATCTAACAAATGGCGCCGAAGCCAGAATTTTTATTGTACGATATACAAGGAGATTTGAAATAAGAAGTCAAGTCCAATCGCCAACTAATAGACACATGCAGAGTTTTTCAAGAGAAGTGCCACCAAGAATTCAATACGGAAAATTCTTGTGCATAAACTTCACCGTTTGTTCTATTTGTTACACTTACTGGAACAGACAAGTAACAACTATTTACAGAGGAACAGTTTGTAGTAGTGTTCAATTACCTGATACCTAATTGCAGATTAAGCATCAAATAGTAGCTTTTATGGCCTTCAAAGATGTCCGCTGACGACTTCATTTTCACTTCATTCGTCTGAAACTTGCGTTGCTGTTCCCTTTTATACGACGGTCCTTCATTTTTAGTACTTTCTTTGATGAGAACTCCTTGTATGTATTCCCTATCATAAACTACAGTACTATTATTATCTGTCTCATTTTCTCCTTCATCAGAGGTTTGAGACAATATGTCAGTATCGTCAAAAGCAGATAACTCCCCATTAGAATCCTCAACACTACAATTTTCTTCCAATGATACTCTCTTGCTCGATATTCGACCAGAATCTTTAAAGAATCCATTGATGGAAATCTTTTCAGATAGATTACGACCTATACTTCGTTTCTTGAATCTCTCAGACCTAGAGGAAGAATTAGGAGACGAGAGAACTTTCTTTTTGCCTGATCTTCTTGAAGACCCGTGTCTACTTCCTGCAGGATAGAACGTGCCTTGTCCATCCTTAAGGCCCTTGGTCCACATCCCAAAATAATAACTACCATCTGCAAACCTATAAACACCTGACCCTTGCCTACACCCATTTAACCAATATCCATCAAACAGATCGCCATTCAGCCATTTCATCACACCTCTACCACACATCGATCCAGATTTCCAATTTCCAATATACATATTACCATTACACCAAGCATATTTACCATTACCTTCATGCACTCCCTCTTTCCAACAACCATCATAAATATCAGAATTGCTATACTGTTTTCTTCCAAGACCATGTTGATTGTTAAACCTCCACGAGCCTTTGTATGTAGACCCGTCTGGTTTTGTCAACTTGCCAAAACCAGCAAGGTAGCCCCCAGAAAAATCACCCTCATAACTTGCTCCAGATGACCAAGTGATCCGTCCAACCCCAGTCATTTTTCCTTCTTCCCAACTGCCCTCGTAGACTGTACCATCTGACCATGTGTATTTACCTCTGCCATGGGGAATCCTTCCCTTGACATCACCAAAGTACACATCTCCATTTAGAAAAATCTCCATAGCCATCCTGAAACCGACAAAGTACACACAGGAGCGCATAGTCAGATTATATAAATACAATTTGTAGATGATTTTTGCAGAAAAGACAAAATGAGGAAAAAATAATTAAATTTAAAAACTGATGAAAGTTTGGAGTGGTACCTGCAATTTCTCTTTGCGCCCAATCAATAGTAATCGGTATGGAAATCCTGATAATTAAATCTCAGACATGTACATATAGGCGGGAGTCAAATTTAAATACTTTGACTTTATTCTTCCAGCTGAAAAAATTCTCCATGCACATTGGATGGACAAGTTGAGTTAAATATATCACACGTCTGCACCAGTAAACAATTGATTTGCTAACCACGTATCCCTTCTTTATGACCTCTTTTCATCAATATAAAAGTGCGACACCTGTTACAAATACCTTCATCTTTAACAATATCTTAACCTATGACTTTTGCATACGATGAAGACAGTAGTTGAATATTGATATGTTATCTTAATTGTTCATCTGGAATAAAATAAAATCTGAAAGACAATTTAGTAGTTTTTTTTAAGAAAAAGTAACATGTACCACCCTCAACAATATCGCCAAAATCTTAGGCCAAAAGCAACATGTTTTTTAAACAGGATAAGAACATAGCAACTCCAATCAAAACAATTTTAAAGAGCATAGCAAATAGAAGTATATACGCCAGTCAGACTATATTATTATAATCTATCAGTTCATCATGCAGTAGATATTTGATTTAAAGGAATATATAATTTGAGACAGAGCTAGCCTAGTGCTTGTCATTTTCATTTTCATTAGCATACAAGAAACATACCTATGTCGAAACTGCAATAAAATGTTGACCAGCGACTGAGTTCAATCATTCGACAGCCCACCTTTTAGCTGTTCTGCTGTCCTTTGAGTAATAACAGAATTCATTTACACATAATAATTTGATGCATTTTTTCCCTAAATTTTCCAATTATATTATAAACATAGTTATAATAAAGTATTCATTGCAAAAAATAATTCTAACGAGGGAAAATGGCATAACTATAAGGAACTCAATTTTAATTTTTTTCACGTAAAGGTATCCATAATGAAAATCTGTGCAAATTAAGGTTTTTTCGACCTTTTAATAAAACTCAACGATCATAATTTAGCTGAAATGGTTTGTTGATGTGATATATCATCATATTTGGAATCTGAGAGTTATGGCAGCTAAAACTGTGACCGATAAACTCTTAAATCAGTAGTAAAAAAAAAAAAAAAAAAAAAAAAAAAAAAAACTTAATTTGCAAAAGTTATCTTTAATTAGGGAAAAAATTGAATACCTAAAGTGCCTTTTTATGTTATTTGCCCTTCTGATGATCATAATCGACGCTAATATTGTTGAAACTTATTAATATACTAAACTTACCACACACGACATATATAACAAGAGGACCAAAACACCAAATCTCGCCAATTCAACCGAAATTTAATGAAATGAAAACAAACTAATACACCATAATACTCCAAAATCTTCCACTCAAACAATGATTTTGGCAAACCTAGTGCCGGATACATAACTACACCAAATTATATTCCTCATTGTTACATAACCTAAGCTAATTTCGTTAGCTTTGTTAAAAATAGATGATTCACATACATTTGAACTCATTTCAAAGCTAATTTCGTTAAAACTATGCGTTTTACTAATCACTCCAATATTCGATGCTTTTCGAGGGGACTTTTTGGACCTTTCGGCGGGGAACTTTCAGCGGGGACTTGTCCCCGCCGAAAAGTACCCGCTAACTCCTTCTCGCTAATACTTTTGGCGGGGACAATTTCAACTTTTGGCGGGGACAAGTGGGACCCGCAGCCTTTGATCTGGTCAAACTTAGTCCAGCGTGGCATTACTTTTGGCGGGGATATGTCCCCGCCAAAAGGACCCTTAATTAACCAGAAAAGTCACTTAATTAAGTGATTATGATAATTAATTAAGACTTTTGGCGGGGACATGTCCCCGCCAAAAGAATCATCCACTGTTGCAATAAATTCTTTTGGCGGAGACATGTCCCCGCCAAAAGGCTTAACCAGATAAAACTGGTTCAACCTTTTGGCGGGGACATGTTAGACCTATTTCCCGGATACAAATAAGCCTCATTCTAGATGAGTTGATCAAGGCTTGTTGTAATTGGTTAGTCAACGGAAGTTGTGTAGCGGTCAAACCCGATAGTTAAAGTATGTATAATATGGCTATACAAATATGTTGTGTCACATTTATAAAGGAAATAGATTTCAAGGACCTAAGTTGTCAAGGACTAAATGTGTTATAAGTTGGTTGTGGCCAAAGTAGGAAAAAGGGGACTTAAGGGACTAGTTATGTCATTTAGCCAAAGATGCAATCTAACTAGTATAAACTAGGAAATTTTAGACATTTCTATTATTATTTGAGGGTGTGTTTGAGGTCCGGTTTTTATAGAAGAAAAAGAGAGGGAGAATAGAGCTTGAGGATGAAGTGGAAATGATGTTTATATGTTCCAATCCAAGAGTTTAAGCCTAGCAATGAATCCTTGCAAGTAAGTAACCTCTAATTAGTGTTTAATTGATTAATTCAAGAGTTAGGGTTTATGTACCCAATTTGGGGAAAATGGGTAAATGGTGTTTTAAGTATAATTAAGAGGTAATGATGATTATGTGATGTGTTGATAATGGGTTTAAGTTAGTAAATGATGGGATTGATTATCATGTAATCAATATATGATTATATGATGATTAGAGATGGTTAGAAGTAAGTTGATGGTTGCATAAACCATTGTTATAGTTATTATGTTATGTGTTTTAAGTGTTTGTATGATGTTATGACTTAGGGTGTTTATGATGATGATGATAAGGTTGATGAGGAGGCCTTGATGTGCTTAGCTTGGAGCTAAGGTAAGTAAAATGATGGTGACATGTGTTATATGGATTGCTAACATATATGTATTATGTATGTTTTGTGTCAAGTATTATAGACTTGTGATATGCTTAAGTGATGTAATGAATGTGGTCTACGTGATGAGTTGATGTTGTGGTATAAGTTGATGTTATGTATTAGATAAGACTTGGAGTGGTAATCCCGTAAAGTAAGTGTTTAATGTATATGATGCTTATGTGTTGATTTAAGTATAATGGTATGTTATGATCGTTTTACTTACTAAGCCTTTGTGCTTACGGTTTAGTTGTCTAACCATTTTGTAGGTTCATGTGATAGTGCGATGGCTTGGAATAAGCTTTGAGGCGCATTTATGCGGAAGGCTAGAGGGTTATGTAAGTAAGCTAGAGCTTAGTTAGAATTACCGAGCTCGAGTCAACGTTGAGACCCCGTGAGTTGTTTAAAGGTTATGTGGTCTTAGTCAAGTGTCAAAGTCATGTTGTGATAGGTCAAAGTCGAGTATGTTAAACGGCTCGTGTTGTAAATGGAGTTATGTGTTTATTGTGATAAATAACGGGGTGTTTGGCATAAGTGTGTTTTTACCCATTTTGGGTTGTAAACGGGTCAAATGATTATGGAAACGTTTTATTATGTTATATTAATGTTGTTGGTTAAGTTTGGTGTGCAAAGGAAGTGATAAAAGTGGTTTATGGTGAAAATGGGTCAAAACGGGTTTTGGTGTAAAACCCGTCATCTTGTAAGGTACTATTTCGAGGGTCAAACGGTAAATGTTTTCACATGGAAATGAGCTTATTGATATACTAAGTAAATCTGGAAGGTTTGGTGAAATATCGAATTCGGGAGGTCGGGTTTCCAAGAACGGGACTTAAAAGGAGCTCCGGGTGGACAGTAGCCTCCATCCGATCGGATGGGCGGTTTCGGCAGATTTTGGCAAACTTTGAAAAATCATATCTTTTAATTTGTAAGTCGTTAGAGGTCGTGCCACCCGGCGTTTCGAAGTTAATTAAGTCTAGTTTCATTTAAGAGTAAATAACACGGATCGTCCCTGTGGTTTGTCCAAAATCACTGGTTTAGTCCCTCGAGTTTCAAAGTTGCGTGTATGGTCCCTCTGACAGCAAAAGAATAACACCTATGGTCCCTATCGCTAACTGACGTTATATATTCCGTTAGCAAGTTTCAACGTTAGTCCATTAACCAAAAAAAAGTTTGCAACGTTAGTCCTTTTCCTTAACGGCCGTTTGCAACGTTAATCCTTTTTTGAAAAATATTCGAAAAATTTATAAAAATTCGAAAAAAACTTATAAAAATTATAAAAATTTATAAAAATTCAAAAAATGTTAAAAATTCAAAAAATTTATAAAAATTTATAAAAGTTCGAAAAATTTCTAAAAATTCGAAAAAAACTTATAAAAATTGGAAAAATTTCTAAAAATTCGAAAAAACTTATAAGAATTCAAAAAATTTCTAAAAATTCAAAAATTTTAAAAATTCGAAAAAATTTATAAAAATCCGAAAATTTTTTAAAAATTCGAAAAAACTTATAAAAATTCAAAAAATTTTAAAAATTCCAAAAATTTAAAAAAATTCGAAAAAATTTATAAAAATTCGAAAAATTTATAAAAATTCGAAAAATTTATAAAAATTCGAAAAAACTTATAAAAATTCTAAAAATTTATAAAAATTCAAAAAAATTTTAAAATTCAAAAAATTTATAAAAATTCGAAAAAATTTATAAAAATTCGAAAATTTTTTAAAAATTCGAAAAATTTTTAAAAATTCGAAAAAACTTATAAAAACTCAAAAAAATTTTAAAAACTCGAAAATTTTTTAAAAATTCGAAAAAACTTATAAAAATTCAGAAAATTTATAAAAATTCAAAAATTTTTAAAAATTCCAAAAATATATAAAAATTCAAAAAAATTTATAAAAATACGAAAAATTTATAAAAATTCGAAAAATTTATAAAAATTCGAAAAAACTTATAAAAATTCGAAAAATTTATAAAATAAGAAAAACGCGACCTTCCTTTTTACTCAATACGTTTTGACAAAGGTGGTCATATTTGTTTTCGAGTCCAAAGAAATGAAAGCAACCGTGGACCGCTTTTGGCCTATGGAAATACCGTTAGGGGACGTGTGAATGTATAAGTTTTTTCTAAATTTTTTGAATTTTTATAAATTTTTTGAATTTTTAAAGTTTTTTGAATTTTTTAAGATTTTTTGAATTTTTAAAAGTTTTTTCGAATTTTTAAAATTTTTTCGGATTTTTATAAATTTTTTCGAATTTTTAAAATTTTTCGAATTTTTATAAATTTTTCGAATTTTTAAATTTTTTTTGAATTTTTATAAATTTTTTGAAATTTTAAAGATTTTTTTGAATTTTTGTAAATTTTTTGAATTTTTAAAATTTTTTGAATTTTTTAAAATTTTTCGAATTTTTATAAGTTTTTTCGAATTTTTATAGTTTTTTTCTAATTTTTATAAATTCTTTCGAATTTTTATAAATTTTTGGAATTTTTAAAATTTTTTAAATTTTTCGAATTTTTATAAGTTTTTTTGAATTTTTAAAAAATTTTCGAATTTTTATAAATTTTTTGAATTTTTATAAATTTTTTTGAATTTTTATAAATTTTTAAAATTTTTTGAATTTTTAGAGATTTTTCGAATTTTTACAAGTTTTTTCGAATTTTTATAAATTTTTCGAATTTTATAAATTTTTCCAATTTTTATAAATTTTTATAAATTTTTGGAATTTTTTGAATTTTTTTAAATTTTTTTGAATTATTATAAGTTTTTTCGAATTTTTAAAAAAATTTCGGATTTTTATAAATTTTTTCGAATTTTTAAAATTTTTTGAATTTTTAGAAAATTTTCGAATTTTTATAAGTTTTTTTCGAATTTTTATAAATTTTTCGAATATTTTTCAAAAAAGGATTAACGTTGCAAAAGGCCGTTAAGGAAAAGGACTAACGTTGCAAACGCTTGTTTGGTTAATGGACTAACGTTGAAACTTGCTAACGGAATATATAACGTCAGTTAGCGATAGGGACCATAGGTGTTATTCTTTTGCTGTCAGAGGGACCATACACGCAGCTTTGAAACTCGAGGGACTAAACCAGTGATTTTGGACAAACCATGGGGACGATCCGTGTAATTTACTCTTCATTTAAAATTAGTCTCAAGGTCTGAAATTCTATAGATTTTTGTCAATGGTCAAAAGGGTACCAGGATGTCCGTAAAAAGTTTTAATTTTTGGTCTAAGCGGGCACGGGGTGTAACAACTTGGTATCAGAGCTTCGGTTTAAGTGAATTAGGTTTCCACTTAGGTTGCCTATACTTAAACCACTCGTAGATGCGTTGGACATAAGTTAAAGTAATGTGGAAAAAAGATGCTATAGTGATAAAATGTGGAAGTGCTTATAGTAATGATGAGAATAGGTTATAGCTAAGATGTAATGTGAATATTGTAATGCAGATGTAGTGAAACATAGAAGTAATGAGTTAGGCACGGGTTATAGATTCTTAAATATGAGATGGAGTGCAAGATTAGTTTATGTACTCACTTAATAAGAGCGTATGTGACTTATAGTGTTAACGTATATGTAAAATAACCCTATGGTGGGTTTATCATGCTAAGTGTTATGTAAGTGAATGATATTCATTGTATTGCGTAGAGTAAAGCCTTTTGATGCGATTTGATGTTTGGGATTATTAGAATGTGTCTTTTGTTATGAGGACACTTGTGATTAGTGTTGGAAGTAAGGAGTATGATATAATATAATGCACCGAAGATCAAGATTAACTTAAATTGTATAAATTGTGGTTTGGCGAATGATTTGTATGTATTGTGTTTGAAGGAATGATGACCTAGTAAGGGTTATAGGATTGAGTAAGACTTGTCTTTACGAGAACGTTAAGGATATATAAGTATGGGTATGTGACGAAGATTTAGATGCTCGGGTAAGATGAATGGATGAAATGTGTAACTGTAAGATGCTAAAGAAATGTATAGGTAATGAAGGATACATGAAGTAGCCATTGCATAAATTGATAAAGTAAAGTAGTAAGTACCTCAATGATAATAGACAAATGGTATGACATAGACATGTTCAAATGTTCTAAATCGTAATTTGAAAATAGACTAATGAAGTATAAGTGTTTAGTGACGTCTATCTTTAAATATGAATTAGATTAAGTATGTAATAATGTGTTCGTAGTTTATATGTAAGATGATTATGAATGTGTGTTATAATGTGATGTATAGAATAAGTTGAAAAAGTAAACTGCAAGGGAACCTGAATTACAACGTAAGACCAATATATGGTCTAGGAAATAATTTATGTTTAAGGTTGGTTTAAGCCATGTCAAGATTAAGGTGAGTCAATCGGGATTGAAATAGATAACATTAAAAGAATGAACATGCGTAAAATAGAGTAAGAGGATAACGTAAAGTTGACAAGAAGATGATAAGTGTAATGTGACAACTCAGATGAAATATAATGTGTATATTAATATGTACGAAAGTATGAAAAAGATGAGTATTACTAAGATGGTGTCAAAGTAATGAAAGGTGATAGGTGAGTAATTAAAAATGTGTAAGGCAAGGAGAAAAGAAAACGGAAAAGTGTTAGTCTTAGAAATGCTTGAATAATGAATGATTAGTGAACATAGAAATAGTAAATTAGAACCGACTGATTGGTGATGACACGTAGTGAGTTGTTTGGCGAATGTAAGAATAAGTTCTACACGGTTTCCTTCAGCGAGGACGAGGAGGCTTTCTCGCGGGCTCGTGAGGCGCTGAGGGTCGTCTTTTGACCACCGCCGGGTAACACTGGACCTACGCCAGGAATATGACCGCGCTGCTTACCACCGATCACGTGGCGCATAATATTGAGGTCAGTCATAGTCGTCCCGACGGAGGTGCTCTGTGTCCGCATCCGTATCATCTCATTCTGTTTAGTTAGAAAAAAAACAAAAAACAAAAAAAGTAATATATAAGTTGTGATTTATTATATTGCATTAATGTGGGTGAGTTTTTGGAAATAATTTGTACTTACGTATCTAGGCTCGGACACTGGAGACTCAAAGACGTCGTCTCTCGTATGGTTCCTCTTGTAAAGCTCGATCAAGTCTCTACCAGGCACGGAGTCGGTGGGGTGCCTCAACTGTTTATAAATAAAATCAATAACGACTCACCCAACACTATATATATTATATATATAGAGGATAGTGAATATGGGGCTGTCTTACATCCAAGCTTACATGCGAAATCATCAAAAATTACGTCATTTTAACGAGAAAAACATCAAATCTACCTCATTTGTATCATGTCCTTCACAATATTAGTTTTTTCTCTTGATTTCATCACAACATCACTTAAGTTGGGTTCACGTTGATACATGCGTTTTCTACATCATATTGTTAGGTGATTTCATTAACTAAAAAACTAGCCATAGATTCAACAATGGTTTGATTTAATTCACCACTAAAATGTGTTTTACTATGCATATATTAGTTCCAGTACTCAAATTTTGCCAAAAAAAAAAAAAATAGAAAATGACGTATTTTTTTTGTGATTTTTGATTGTTTCGCATGTAAGCTTGGATGTGAGACAGCCCCATATTCACTTTTCCCATATATATATATATATATATATATATATATATATATATATATATATATATATATATATTCACTTTTCCCATATAAAAATGATTATAAAGTGTCTTAAGAAATTATCGCGTATAACAGCTAACGAATGGGATCCATGAAGGCTAGAACTCGTATTCGCTAGCCGGTTTTGCTTGTTGATCGTTGGTATGTGTTAAATCACATACCTTTTCTTTATCAAAAACAGACTTTAAAGACAAAAAACCGACCATAAATGCCAAATATATGCTTGTTTTTGTGTTTGTGTATATGCAGGTAAAGGATATAAGAAAATGACTAAAAGAAAGACAAAACTGACGGAAACGAGCACGAGAATGAAAAGAGTGAGAAAAGCCGAGGCCGGGGATGTGATTCTACAGTTTTTATCAGCCAAAAACCCAAGACCTCAAAATTAAATCCTTAATGACAAATCATTCTCAACAAAAATTCAAAATCATTTTCAGTCCAAGTCCTTAAATTTTGCAAAGTTAGTCCCTAGATAACTAGTGTTAAACACCTACTATATCAAAAAGCAAAAAAAATAAAATAAAGTCCAGCCATTCCCGTTTAAATCTAATCCACAACTTCAGCCCACTCCATAATATAAAACCCAAGCCCGCTTATCCCTTATTAAAACCAGATCCACCTATACAACCCGACCCTTCCCTTATTACCTGAAGGTCAAACCATTAAAAGCACTGGGTCAAACAATAGAAAAAAAGGCGGGTTAAACAAAAATCACTGTTCATCGTCTCTTTCCCATTTACCCTGCCTTCTATTGTACTTACCCCTCACTTAAGTACTATTACCTCTTCTAGAAGGATGATTCAGCATAAGATGAGCTCACTTATTGTCCACCATGGCAATTTCCAAGCATCCTATTGGATGAGGCTATGTGGCACACGAATCAAGGGCTGTGATTGAGGATGGATGTCGACGTCAATGATTTAAGGGCTGAGATTAATTGATAGAAACCCTAGAAGGCTCCTGGAACTCCTATAAATAGAAGCCTCTTTACCTAGCTTAGAGAGTTTTAGTTTTTGCTTTAATTTTCAGTCATTTGTAGTTTATTTCTGCTTATTTTGTGTCTTTCAATTCAGTATTGTAATAGTTTTTCATATATTAATAAAATTCAGTTTATATAATTACTTTTTCTCTTTTACTTATTTGTTATAATGCTCTTAAATGGTTTAAATAAGCTATAATAAGCTCTTAATAAGCACTTTACTTAAATACTGTTTAGATCTCAAATAAGCTGTTCCATAGCTTACTTTGAGCTTCTATAATCATCACTTGAATTATACTACATTGTGTTTCAAATTACCCTTACTTAAAGAGGAATAAGCACTTGGATGATAATCCGGATTGGGAAGGGCTTATAGGACTATACCAGCTTGTTTTTAACAAGCCGGAGCTTGTAGATCAGCTCTTGGAGCCTTTATGAGTCCTTGTTTTGAGCAAAGGACAAAGTGAGCTTAATTCTTACCTTTTTAGCTTATTAAATTGCTTATTGCTTATTACTTGTTCTTCTTTGCTTATTATTGTATTTTATTGCTTATATTTGTCTCTTATTACTGTTATTTGATCATTAGTAGCTTATATCTCATTAGTTTAAGTTTTTGTGCAAAAGTCATAAAAATACAAAAATATGTCTTTTTCTTATAGCTTAATTATAAGTGCTTATTTTCTGGTCTCTATTGCTTTTAAAGTCATTTAGTAGTCTTAATATTAGTTCGTTTTTAAAATTTGTTCAAGTTTTAGTTAAAATCAGTTTTAAAATAAAAAACAGTCACTTAAATGGGTGTTTGGGAATAGGTTTTAGAATAAGTAAAAATCTGTTTTACCTTATTTGGGTCATTAGTCCAACTTTGATTGGCTCTAAATCAGTCTTATAAGTTGTGTTTAAGCTGTTTCAAGCTTTTCTAACTAGAATTAGAGGTTTTAGGTTAGTTTTTGAATTTTCAAGGTTTAATGCTATTTTTATAGCTTATTTTGATAAGTCCATTAAAAGTCCTCTTTAGTTGTTAAATTTTGAGTCTAAATCAGTGTTATAAGTTAGTTTTGATGTTTTGAGTAAGTAAAACAAGGTTTTGAGTCCAATTGTTCATTTTCCCAAATCTGTTTCATCAGTTCCAAAAATACCGAAAACAATCTGAACAGGCAGTTTAATAAGTCCTTTTTAGTGCTTATTTGTAGTTCAAAATAGCTGAAATTCATTTTACAAGCTCTTAAGTAGTTACTTAATGCTGTTTTATAGATTTTAGTTAATTCCTCAGTTTTTTGATAGCTTTTTAGTAGCCTCAAAAGTACTAGATCAGTTTGCATACTGCTGATACATCAGTATATGCAGTTTCTGATCAGCCTCTTTCCAAGCTATTTATTAAGCTTTAAATAAGCTCTATAAGTTTTAAGATTTGTTCTATTAGCTCTTTGGTTGATGCACTTTATCTATTTTGAGTTTTTGAGACATAGCTTATTGCTTAGAGTGCTTATTCTTTAGCTCTAAATTGCTTTTCAGGCTGTTTTGGTATGCATTTTGCCCTTATTAGCTTATTCTTGAAGCTGAGCTTATTGATTATTTAGAATTTCTTATTTAGTCTATAACTACTTTTTAGAGTAGCATATAGGAGTTAGAAGCTTATTTTAGTACACACAAGCTTTTAGAAGCTTGTGTGTTAGTATCAGATTAGAACTTTGGCTTTTTAAGTTTTTCTTAACTGTTTGCTTATTTCTGCTTCTACTGGCTTATTTCTTAAGTTCTAAAATTATTGTTTTCACAAAAGTTCTTCTTTTTTAGCTTATTTAAAAGTTCTAAAAAGATAAATTTCAAAAAAAAAAAAAATGAAAAAAGGGAAACTTGGATGTCAAGGGTGAGCCTGAGGCTCGAACCCTTTACCTCAACCAAGTCTCAACCTTAACACACACCCCCTACCACTGCGCCCTTGGGGCTTTTCTGTTAGAGTTTGATTAGATTTTATATTTAACCACTTTTTAGCAATTTTAGCTTATTTTCTTTATTGCTTATTAACTGCTTATCCAAATAAGTTGTTGCCTTACCTTTATTTTTCATAGATTCTTCATAACTTTAAGCAGTTTTCTGGAAATTTTTATAATTTTTCACTTAAATTTAGTATTTTTAATATATTTTTTAATCCAAAAGTGTTTTTAATTCATGAAAAATAAAATAAAAATCAAAAAAATATAAATCTTTTTTCTAAAATTCCTTTTAATCATTTAGGATTTTTAGGAACCAAATTTGTACATCTATAGTAGATTTTTGAGTATTAGGTTTTCTTAGCCCATTTTTAGACCCATAAAAGCCCTTTTTTAGTTTTAATTGCGTTTTTGATTATTTGTGCTTTGCTTATTCATTTTATATGCTTTTTAGTTACTTTTTAGTTTATATTTTATATTTTTAGATATAATCCCAAAATTCCTCACTTAATCAAATCATTCGATCACGAACGAAATTCACCGTTACATTCACACTTCATTCGGAACCTCACGACCCGGGAAAAATCAATACTTTCGGATTTATATTTTGTTCGAAATTCTTAGACCTCTCGGTTTATTCAATCTTGGTTAGATATAGAATTCACCATTTGATCGGGTTTTTCCTACGCTAATATATATATATACTTGTGCATACACACCAAGTTTTTGGCGCCGCTGCCGGGGAAGTTGTGAAGTGAATATCGAGTTACGTTTGCAGATTAGTGATTTGAAGATCCTTCCTCATGAAGTTACCGTTTTATTTTGTAAATATTTTATTTTCTTATATTATTATAAAAACAAAAAAAAAATTAAAAAATCACGAATACTTTTCCTAAAGTATTCATAATACCAAAAAAATTAAAAAAACCAACAAAAGAAATCGTGAAATCAATTGTTACGTCGGCTCACCTTTAGATTACAACCTATAAGAGGGGTTGAAGGAGGATTGACATTAAACTGTCGAACCGAAAGAAACGGGTTTTTAATTAGCATTTATTGCAGACCTTTGTTTCTCCGCCACTTTGCGAGTAATTCTAGAGAGCTACCGAGCACCGGTTGACGAATCGATATATATATATATATATATATATATATATATATATATATATATATATATATATATATATATATATATATATATAGTGGGACTTTCATTTCAGAACCATCTTATCTGCGAGAACTGACAGAACCACTAAAAACATACATGCACGCCTTTTAAAATAAAATAAAATACATGCAAATCATCAATAATCGTAAGTATCCACCTATGTTCTTCAATATCATCATGAACTCATCCTCTTTTTTCACAAAAACCTTACACACGGCCGCAATATTGTCATTGCACGCCTTATAAGAACATACATGCACACCTTTAAAGAAAATTTTTGTATTTCCAATTTTTATCAAATTCTTTAGAACAACCATGTTTTTTTTAAAACATATATGTTGTTTTTGGAACATATGTGCAAAAATACAATTATTGAAGGCGTGCATGTATGTTTTTGGTGGTTCTGTCAGTTCTCGCAGATAAGATGGTTCTGAAATGAAAGTGCCCCTATATATATATATATATATATATATATATATATATATATATATATATATATATATATATATATATATATATATATATATATATATATATATATATATATATATATATATATATATATATATTGGTTATAGGAAAAAATCCACTTTGGTGGAAAAGTGAGAAAAGTGTGCAAATCACCCCCTCCTTTTCCATCTCCTTTTTTTCTCCAACTACAGGGGCCACTTTGTCACGTTCTTATTTTTTCAGGGGTCTTTTTTGTAAATGCACCCCATTTCTTTCATTATCATATATAATGCCTATTTTTTTTTCATTTTCTTTTTTCTCATCTCTTTCTTTTCTTTCTTTCTCTAATCTCAGCTTCACATCCACCCACTTTCACAACCGTTCCCGTCGCTCACCACCATTCTCCACCATTCCCCACCGTTCATCACCATTCCCCACCGTTCACCACCATTTCCCACCATTCAATTGTAGATGTTTGGATAATTAGCTACACTCGTGAACATCAATGGAGGTTACTTAACCAATTTTTGAGCTTCTTTTGAATACTAAGGTATCATCGCCGCACGAAGTTGATTATGTTTTTGTATTGTGAATTTCAATGTGATAAGTATAAAGAATACTTGTATCTGACTTGAGTTTGAATGTGGTGTGTGACTGTGTTTAAAATGTTGCGGATTGTATGCATTGACCAAGTGTTCGACGAAATAACTCACAAAGTTGTGTGTATTTTTTTGTTCAAAATGTTGTGGATTGCATTAGTATACCAAGTGTTCGACGAAATGCTTGAGCGAATTGTGCGTACCTTTTTAGATCAAGCACCTGGTTACTTTCTGTCTGACCAACTTAGTGCCATGCACTTATGGTTATTTTCTGTCTATAGAGACCTGGCATGCATGTGTTGATGTGTGCTGTATAGAAAAAAGTGTAAGAAAATACACAATGGATTATGGTTATGCGCGGAATACATCTATATTACTCATTTAAACTCTATAGCGACCGCGCACTGGGGGATTACGACAGATGGTCTAGGCACATACAGATGGTCTAGAACGTGCATAAATGGATAATATCATAGCTGTGCATCAGGGAGTCTTTTTTGGAAACTTTAAAGCAAATAGATGCAAAGAATATCACTGATATGAAGAGTATACCAGCAGTCTCTCTAACCCATCATTCCATACAATCTATTACTGATTGTCATTATGGTGGGTTCTATCCTAGGGGAATTGAATGTTTACTTGCAAGGACTGGTATCTCAATGTGGCTTATATGATCATCATACAGAGATCCTAATGTACGGGCATACTAATGGCATGTTACTACCAACTGATTATGACCCTGCAACATTTGATCCAACTGAACACCGCAGCCCTCCAACTGATAGTATATGGAGACTAGTAGATGAAATGTCATCACTCATATTAGCCAAAGTTGCAGAACTCTCTTCAATAATGATGAAAAAGGAGGAGCAACTGGGTTAGCCGGTGCGGGGGCGAAAGATCAAAGGGGTGCAAAGGAAGAAGCAAAGCCTAAAAAGTCCGTCTTTGAACTGAAATTGGACTCATTTAAAGAAGCTTCAAAGATCAAGATTATTAAGGAAGTGAGAAGTTGTACAGATCTTGGGCTTAAGGAAGCAAAAGAATTAGTTGAAAAGGCGCCTATCGTGTTCAAAAAAGGAGTTACCAAAGAAGACGCTGAACAACAACCTTTTGCAGCAGGGGTCTCGGTAGACTCAACATCAGGTTCAGTGACAGGTGGCTCCAGAGCAGTATCAACAACAACCTTTTCAGTGGGCACGGGTTTTATAGCTACAATCTGCTTCTCTTCTTGATCATTTAGCAGATAATCATGCATAATGTATATGTTACCTTTTGACTATTTGCTGGTATAATAAGTTTAATATTTAAACAGATGTATATAAAAAATGTATATCATGTTTAATATATATTTGAAATGTCCTTTTGTTGTATTGCTTCGTTTCTTGTTAAAGTCTATGACTAAAGTTCAATATATATTTTACTGGTTTGTGACATTTTCACTTGTCGGCTTGTCACATCCAATTACACTTTAACGACTTAGTGGTGTCACGTATTCTAACTTGGTAAGCGGTTTATTACATTAATGCACTGCTTTCTAAATAGACTAATACATTGTTTTTTTAAACAAACTGATGCGCTTAATAAACAAAACAGATGCACTAAATTAGGTTTTACTTAATAGTTGAAATGGATTTTACATCACTAACATGATGCCCCAAAAGAATAAGTATTTTTTCATCATAATAAATATAAGAACCAGTCATAATTGAAAAAGTATAAATAACAATGATTGACACCTATTGCATTTAAGCTTATCAAACAACTACACTACATACAAATGACATGAACATAAATTGTTGCGCTCTTATCCATTCCTGCTGCTTTCTTTATGTTACTTAGTTCTCGACTTAGCCCGCTAACAACCTGCAACCCTTGTTTCTTAAAAGCTTTAGCAGAAAAACCGTTGCTTTTAGCATCAGAATCTGTGCCTTCGGGTCTTATGATCTCTTGAACCACAAAGTGAATCTGTTTCCCGTTTGTTCCTTTTATATCTACTACTTTCAAGAGTGTGTCAAGTTTAAAAGTTGTAGCCTCACCATGATTTGTGCCAACATTCATTCGATTACCCGTCCGTAAAACAACTTCAAGGAGTTTGAGGAAATGTCGACTGTTCTTTAGTTCCTCACTTGCGTCCTGTAAAAGTTTACACAATGCGCTTTTTAATTAAGACATGCTAGCAAAATATTAGATAACACATTATTCCAATTCAGAACATAAATAGAAACAAAACTGCAATCAAGAATGATCATTAGTCGATACGGAAATCATACCAGATGTTGCCCAGAAGCATTCCCATCATCACATCTCATTTGCAGCGGTCGTCCCTTCACATACTGTTAGTCACAAACGGATGCAATAAAGTGCCTCAAACGGATGCACTAAGGTACCTCAAACGATCTGTGGTGTAGACATCATTCTATCATCATTTGTCAAGGCAACATCTGTTGTCAAGGCAAACCGATACTAACCTAAAAGCTTTACTATGGATTTGTAAGGCTGCTAACACGACAAGAATAATGAAACCAACCAAAGGAACGTATTTATTTACTGCTATAAAGGATACCCCCAATTTGATGGGGTAGTTTGATTCAGTATTTGCATCTGGTTTTCTTGCAAATGCATAGTTATCAAGAAGATCCAAGCAGAAATTCCATGACCAGATGTTTTTATTATCAGGTCCCGCTTGAAAGACCACTTCGAGTATAGGGTTTAAAATGGTTTTGATGACTGAAGGGTGGTCGACAAAGGTATCGAACTTGTGGAGCAGATATTTCCACGTATTCAAGCAGGATAAGTGAACTGATGTATCACATTTGCTTGACATGATTCCGACTAGGGGTGTCATAATTAGTTTAATGCTCTTGGTTAATCCATTGTCTTCAAAAAAATCTTCATTTGCAGCTTTTGTTGTAGATTCTTACGTTGGCAGAATGATCAGAGCATCGATTAAAGCTTCCCACGCAATCTACAAGAGATGTGACGAAATGAGCGGGTAAGTCAGAGAAAAAAAGTGTGAACCGTCACCGACCCGACATGTTTTTGGACATACTTAACAATTAGTATTAAGCCCCTACCTGCTTTCAGCCATATGAAATAGTTACCTGCGTAGCAATCTTGACTTGTGGGTCACTTTCAGGAAACGTCTATTCAGGAATTTTTAGTAGCTGGTTAATTAAGTGCCTATTTTTTATTGCATATGATCTAATTAGACGAGTAAACCATCCCCATGCTTGCATTGCTTGAATCTTTTTTCCTTGTTTTAACAGCTCCTCCAGTGCAGGAAGTAATTTCCTCTTAACATCCACAACAAGTGCATGCTCAAATGATATAATACCCTCATTAAAAAACGAAAGACTATAAAACATGTTCCCATGAAAAGAGTATCCGGATGTGCTTTTCGAAAGTGATTATGTGACTATATATAAATCCGGATTAGAAGCTGAATGTATTTACCTAAACATCAATAAGTAATCAATACGACTACTAGAAGCAATAATCAGTTTCAAAACAGTAAGCCAAACACCCCTGCTACTAACATCACAGAATAAGGAGTCATACTAGAACAACCTATTATTCATAGTATGTATTGTAAACCGTATATATATTTTTTCTTTATGTACCTTGGAGAGAGCAATCGGAGGGGGGTATATTGTCGATTTAATTTTCAGTAAACATCTTTCCGACATATCTTTCTCCCTTTTGTCTGTACTAATGAGTCTTCTGTATATTGGAGGAGCCCATACATTCGATGTTTCTCTCATCTTTTCATTCACTTGAGTTGCCAGCTTCATCACAGCCTGCACCAGTAGCCGTTGTTACCAAATGATAGTGTAAATATAAAACAATATAAAGACATTAACAAAATTCGACCATATTGTCATACCTGCATGGCCTCAGAAGTTGTTGATAGAGATCCAGCAGGATTGTCGAGAGCATGAACTACTGCCCGTACCAAAGATTCAATATGAGCATTCAAGAACGTTGCATCTAGTTGTTGAACAGATATGCACCATACTCCTAAATTACAAACAGTCTGCAATTGAAGCGGACTTAAAGTTAGTAAATGTTTACTAAGTAATCGTAGAAAATCGAAAGGTCAACCTCATCATTTTGTGACAGCGTATTACTCTTCTTAATAATCTGAACAATACTATCAAGCAGTCAAAAAAGTAAACTAGTAATTGTTGTAACTTGTTTTGCTACTGTCATAAAACTGAACTTATTTTGCTAATGTGATACAAATGGATGCACTAAATTACCTCAAACGGATGCACTAAAGTAGTACTTGATTAGTAACTGAATAACTAGCTTCTACATCAAACAATCAAAAAAATATTAACAGAAAACGTGAAGAATCAACAAAACACGGTCACTTTCATTTAATTGGCCTAAGAACATATCACGTGACTCTTGTTACCCAATTACTGCAGCCTTCTTGCAACAAACTAAATACATACAAAATTAGACCTAATTAGGGGTCATAAGCAGACATTTAATACAACTAGTAATATTTATAAACTAACAGAAATTTCATATCAAGACATATCAGATTTTTGAAACTTTGGTTCCATATCCACAATCGGATCTGTGTGATGTCTCTTACTTTTAGGCTATGTTTGGCGAAACTTGCTGTAGTTGTTAGCGGTAGCAGTTGGGAGTAATAATAATGTGTAAAATGACGTAACACTATTATTATTCGAACACGGGAACTAATTAACAAACGCCTTTACATCTCTCATGTACTAAACCTAAATCAACTATTCACAAAGTCACTTGCAGGTAACTGAACCAGGTAAATATTAAAAGAAGAACATATTATGTTGTTCTTTTAACAGATGCACTAATACATATATAACGGATGCACTAATACATATATAACAGATGCACAAACCTTTTAACAGATGCACTAATACATATATAACGGATGCACTAATACATATATAACAGATGCACCACATTCCCTCAAACTCAGACCCAATTTGACCCGCACATCTTGCCACCGTAGTTTATTTTATTCAGGTTGTCTTGCTGATGCATTTTCTGTCATTTACATGCTTTTACCAATTTTTTTATACTGGGACTTTGCTTCATTTGGATTTACTTATGTTTTATCTGTGTGAATAGGGAAAGAAGGCAACAGCTTTCCCAGCAATGTGCAACAAGCTATCAGACCCAAGTGAAGCTGAAAGCAGAGTGGTAGTAGATGGTAAACTTATCACCAGCAGAGGCCCGGGAACTTCTATAGAATTTGCATTGGCCAATGTAGAAAAGTTTTTGGGTCATGAGAAAGCACTAATATATATTAAAAGATGCACTAATATATATTAACACATGCACTAATCTTTTTAACAGATGCACTAATATATATTAAAAGATGCACTAATATATATTAACAGATGCACTAATATATATTAACAGATGCACTATCTGAGGTGGTGTATTTTATAGTTTTTACGGTTTTAATCTGTTTCGTTTCATTGGAGTCACTAGCATGTTATGCACTTACCGGCATGGCCTATCTATGCCTTCCTATGTCACCCAGAACGTTCACAACATATAAAATAAGTATAGAGCTGATCACATATGTTTCTAGTATTGGTAGGCAATTATGTAAGAAAATTAAGCAAAGTTGGGTATGAATTTGTCAGGTAGGTTTAACTACATAATCAATGGTAATAGATACACGGACATACAAATAATGTGGACCGACTTTTCATGCTAGAAGCGAGGAATAATATAGTTATCCATACTCAAGTTCCTATTTTCTGAACAGATCTATCAAATATTTTGCTGCATCTATATATTAGCAGTTCTTATTTCACATTCTATGAAAACTGGACAATAGACGTTGTAAATTCACGGCCAAAATGTTATTAAATATTGTCGTTTCCATTAACACTCATCCTATTCGTGGATAGGCTGCTATCATCATGTTTGGTAGTGCACTTGCCATATTGTTTCATGTAAAAATGCAAAACAGAGACAATCACAACATTTCTCCTCTTTTTTTAGGGCGTTTAATTCGGTCGGTTGCCTAAATACATGCCACTAATAGAATTACTAGCAAATTTATCCTTTTTTTAAGGGCATTTTACCCGCTTCGAGCAAGTGCCCTGACTTCTGGTGGGCTCAGACTCTTAGACCTATTCATTTAGTCAGCCAACAGTCGGACACCATGGTTACCAAAGAAAAATAATTACTTGCATACATAAAGATCTCTACGCTAATATGTCCAAACAGATGCTCTAAAAACGCAAATGGATGCACTAATATCTACCAGATGTGCTAATATCATACAAACAGATGCCCTAACTTATAACACGATGCTATTATCATACTAACAGATGTGCTAATACTTTTTTTTGATGCACTAATCAAACAAACAAATGCCCTAATTTAACATTAGGCTCTTATCTTACTAAGATATGTTGTAACACAATTTTTTGATGCACTAATTATACAAACAAGTGTTGTAACACGTCGATTAATGCCCTAACCATAATAACAGATGCACTAATTACACAATGATGCCCTAACTAATTCAACAAATTTACAATTATTGCGTGTTTACACTTTACACATTAATGCCCTAAAATAAGTTTTTCCACTGATTATGCATACCGTGTAACAGAAACATGATTCTTATCATGCAATTACGTGTCAGGCGCTTTATAATTTTACGTATAGGAATTACCTGATCCGGTTACTGTAGTGCTTCCAACCAAAATGTGTACTACACCAAAAAAGGTCTTAACGCCTGGAAAAAAGTAAGGTTCTATTATAAAGTGAAAAATGAATACAGAAGTACTAACAAGAACATACCTAATCCCAATAATTCTTAGTGTTTAACTTTCATAACAGATCTCAAAATGTATCTCAAACAAATAATTGTACACCAAGACCTTATTAATCTTTAAATCTCCATAAAATATCATTTCAAAGTATTACGTTACAGGTGTCATTTATATAATTCTAAGGTCATCCTCTACCAGCTAGTGGATGCAAGAGCATCTGTAACAACTTTTTCTCTTTACCTAGTGTCTATGTTAACAAACGCAGCAATCTGTTAACAGATGCACCAATCTATTAACACAGATGCACCAATCTGTTAACACAGATGCACCAATCTGTTAACAAACAGATGCACCAATATAAGACACAACAGTTAACAGGAGGACTGTGAAACACGACCCATTTTTCCACTGATTATGCATACCATTTAATAAAAACATGATTCTTATCATGCACTTACATGTTAGGCGCTTTATAATTTTATGTATAGGAATTACCTGGTCCGGTTACTGTAGTGCTTGCAACCAAAATGTGTACTACACCACAAAAGGTCTTAACGCCTGGAAAAAAGTATGGTTCTATTAGAAAGTGAAAAATGAATACGGAAGTACTAACAAGAACATACCCAATCCCAATAATTCTTAGTGTTTAACTTTCATAACAGATCTCAAAATGTATCTCAAACAAATAATTGTACACCAAGACCTTATTAATCTTTAAATCTCCATAAAATATCATTTCAAAGTATTACGTTACAGGTGTCATTTGTATAATGCAAAGAACATCAAATTTCAAACCTTTTTTTTTTCTATTTTTTTGGTAAAGAATATCAGCAACTTCAGCACATTCATACTTTGAGATGCCATAACATGAGTTGCTAATGCTTTAAAACGTATACTAGTTACATAATATATAATCATGATGCATTAATTTATACCAACTTATGCCGTAACATGAGTTTTTGCACATATTCACTTAAATGCCATTTTTTATACACATAGTTCTGAATCTACATAGATGCCCTAATTTTACACATATTCAAAAAGATATTAATTATGATATAATGTACCCAATGATGCACAAAATAACATAAAAATTGAACAATTAATAATTGTGTACTTACTACTGTTTGAGTTATCACATTCGATTCCTGAATATATAAAAATAACATAAAACTGATGGCGTAACATATTTCTTCATTTTTCTGATAATTTGAAATTCAAAATTTCTACTTTCACGATTATTTGGATCGGATTTTGATTGGAATTTTATAAGATTTGGTGTTTTTTTGATCGGGTTTTAATGGTGCAGACGGTGGCGACTGTGGTGGTGGTAACGGTGCAGACGGTGGTGGTGGTGATGGTGCAAAAGGTGGAGAGAGTGGAGACGGTGGTGGTGGTGGTGGTAACGGAGAGACGGTGGTGGTGAACTGAAAATGACGATCTGATTGCTAACATGACGATCTGATTGCTGATGAACTGAAAATGACGATCTGATTTCCCTCTTTTGATGTTTTGTTTTTAATTTTACCCTAAACTTTCAAGTGTTTTCAAAATCTACCCTATAACCTTTTTTCTCACTTTTCTATCTAATTACACTTTTCTCTAGAACCGGACCCTATATATATATATATATATATATATATATATATATATTTGTTGTTCATTTTTCTAAATATAAAAAAACCAAAAATATTTTCTTTTTCAAAATTTATTTTTCTTTTAAATTTTGTGTTTTTAGTGTATGCTCACTCGTTCTAAATCGAACTTAATTGATAAATCTCCTACAATACCGACTCAACGTTATCGTCGACGCAACAAACGAGTAAACGTACCTGAGATACGTACTCTTGTTGATATTCCCATTACCGAAATGGCGGATACGCGACCTATGTCGGAGTTGCTCCAAGCACCCACCGAGGGTTACGGAGATGCAATTGTTTTACCACCAATTTTATCCGATAATTTTGAGCTTAAAACTGGTTTAATTCAATTAATAACGTCAAACCAATTTCATGGTTTTGAGAGGGACGATCCCCACGCTCACATCCGATGGTTCAACAAGTTAACTTCAACTATGAAATATCGGGATGTCCCTCATAGCGCGATCAAGTTGATGTTATTCCCATTTTCTCTTGAGGGGCAGCCCGGATTTGGCTTGAAAAAGAACCCCCTCGGTCGATTACAACATGGGAAGACCTCGTCTCCAAATTCGTGAATCATTTCTTTCCTCCTTCTAAAACAACTAGTCTTAAGAATGATATCATAAATTTTCAGCAACGTTTTGACAAAAAATTTGGTGAGGCATGGGAACGATTCAAGGATCTCCTACGAAAATGCCCACATCACGGTTTCTCTGAATTGCACCAAATCGACACGTTCTACAATGCTTTAACGCAAACCGATCAAGATTCGCTTAATGCAGCCGCCGGTGGCAATATCTTGAATCGAACTCCAAGAGATATATTGACTATCATCGAGAACAAATCAATAGTGCCTACTTCACGAAACAAGCCGGTTGTTTCAAAAGTGAGTACCAATATTTCTTGCACGGATGCTAAGATCGATAAACTCACTGATGTTATCCAAGCTTTGATTCTCTCTAATCAAAAGAACATTTCTACCCCACAAACTTCTCCACCCGCTCAAGTCAAAGCGATGGAAGAAACTTGTGTCACTTGTGGTGGTCCTCATGCTTACTACAATTATACTGCCACCGATGGCCGTCCTTTTGAAATCAATGCCGTAGCCGGGTCTTACAACCAAGGAGGTACCCAATACTATCCTCAAGTTGACCCGAGCTATCGTGATAGCAATCAAATGGGACCACCCGGATTTTCTCGATCTAACAACCAAAATAGGTTCAATCAAAATCAAGGAAGAGGGCAAAATGTGCAAAACCAATTTCGAGCCCCGATCAATCAATACCCGACCCAAGGGGTCAATTTCAATCAAGGGTATCAAGCTCCTAATTACCAATCCCCGATTGTTCCCTCCAATGAACTTACAAATTACATTAAGACAAATGAGGCTAACATGAGGGCAATGCAAAATCAAATAACAACTTTGAAGAATGATTTCCAAAATTCAATGTCTAAGCAGGGTAATGAGCTTAAAAATGAACTTAGGACTACAAATAGTAAAATTGATCAATCTCAAAGAAAAATTGAGAACATGTTTGATAGTCTCATCAGTCAATTCCATCAAGCTTTAGCTTCGGGATCTCTCCCGGGCAATACCATTCCCAACCCAAAGGGTGAATTGAAAGCTATCACCACCCGAAGTGGTGTAGCTTATGAAGGACCCACGGTTCCTACTACTTCTTCTTCTTCTCCGCCTAAAGTAGTGGACCGTGAGACCGAGGTGACAAAGGACACGGTGCTTCCTACTAATAAGGGAAGTACCAAAGACGTCCAACCTCCGGTTGTCCAAGTGTTTGAGCCAAAAGTTGCTCCAGCTAATCCTCAAAAGTCTAATCCTAAACCATCAATACCTTATCCATCAAGACTTAACGATCAGAAGCTCCGTGAAAAAGCTAACAACCAAATTGAGAAGTTTTTCCAAATCTTCCAAGATTTTCACTTCGACATTAGCTTTGCGGATGCTCTTCTTCTCATGCCAAAATTTGCTTCGACAATCAAGAATTTACTAAGTAACAAAGAAAAATTATTCGATTTGGCCAATACCCCGCTGAATGAGCATTGCTCGGCGGTTCTCCTAAAAAAGTTACCAAAAAAACTTGGAGACCCCGGCAAGTTTCTCATCCCATGCGATTTTCCGGGAATGATTGAATGTTTAGCCTTGGCTGATCTTGGCGCAAGCATCAATCTTATGCCATTTTCCGTTTGGAAAAAGCTTTCCCTTTCAGAACTTACTCCTACACGTATGACTCTTGAGCTAGCGGACCGATCGATTACTCGTCCTATCGGTATCGCCGAAGATGTCTTGATGAAAGTAGGAAAGTTCCATTTTATGGTCGACTTTGTCATCGTAGATTTTGATGCCGATCCTCGGGTTCCCCTCATTCTAGGGAGATCCTTCTTAAGGACGGGGTGTGCTTTGATTGATGTTTATAGTGAAGAACTTACCCTTCGTGTTGATGATCAGGCTGTGACTTTTAAACTCGATCAAACTTCGAGATACTCCTCCAATTACGATAAATTATCGGTTAACTGGATCGATGTAATAGATGTTGAGGAGTATGCTCAAAAAGTTCATGGGTTTTTGGAAAATTCCCCAAGTGGCAATACCACTCCGTCTTCTGAACCTATCCTTTCCGACTCTTCCCCTTCTCTCACTTCGTTTGAGGGAAGTGAGTTCACTTTGCAAGAATTGAGGCTTGTCTTAAAAATGATCAAATTCCACCGAAAATTGATCCGAAGGGAGAAATTTTTTACAAATGATTAACGATGACCTGTCACCTTCACTCCCTGATGCGTGCGCGTGTCGTTGCGGTTTAGCAGTATTAATGCCTACTCAAGTTTTAAATTTATATTTAGCCGACTTATCAATAACACACACACTTAACGAGCAGTGTACCCGGTCAGTATGAATATAATGGTAAGTAGAGTGTCGATCACTAAGAGTGGAACGTATTATCTAGTTATCCTAATCAGTATTTTAATATCTTAAGTTAGCTATAGAACCTAATCTAACGCAAGGGGGTTCAGCCTGAGAGACTGGCACGGTTTGGTTATAATTAAATTGAAAACTAAACTAATGAGCACGAATCAGCGATTAGCACACACGTACACAGATAGATACTTGAGACAATAAGAAGACCTGTCCTGATAATTAAGTAGCTTGTCACTTGTTTTATTGCTAGTTTAATATGAAGTGTATATAATTAAACCTTTCTCGTTGGCTCTAATCTTATCGGCGAGTAAACCCTTAATGATTACTTATGTCTATCCTATTTATTCAAGAGATGCTAAAACAAATAGGCGAGGAAGGGGCATGGCGACCCAAGCAATGCTCAGCTAGACACAGAGGTTATCAATGCACTAATAAAAGTCACCAAAGACATCAACATATAAACTTTAATTAATGGGAAAGCAATATTAAGGGGAGTGCATGATTTTCCGTAGTCACATGACACAAGCCCATCAATCCTGATGAATTAAAGTGTACTAATACAATAAAACAAAACTACTTAATGAATTAAATACATGCAGGACCTTCTTACAACTCTTGTATCTTTGTTTAGGGTGTGTCTTGTGCTGCTTGGTCGTCTGAATTCGGCTCTAGGGTTATGTGGTCTTCGGTCTTCGAAAGCTTAGTCTCCCGAAATTCGTCTGGCCTTGGGGTATTTATAGTTTCTGTGTCAGGGATAGATGCGGCGCATAGACTTGATAGATGCGGCGCATTGACTTAACTTCGCGTGGGGTCCAAGATTAATATATTCAGGAATATTCGTACACCGTCTTCAGATGCGGCGTATCTTGATCTTTGTATGCGGCGCATGTACTTGGATTGTAACTTGTGAAATATTGATAGTGATACGCCGTATGTTAGAAGTATAATGCGGCGTATCTGGAGTAGAACGAGTTTGATCTTTTGGATTTCAGTAGGCTCTTAACATCTTGCTTGTTTTGCTCCATAATTAGTCCAAAATCGCCAAGTTTCACATAATGCTTGTTTTTACCTGAGAATTACTAAAGTAAACATTAATGTATCGATTCTCATGTATAATATAATAAAACAAGTCAAATAAATAGGATAAATGATGATAATAAAATGTACTTATTTGAGTTCATCAAATATCCCCCCACTTGAACTTTACTTGTCCCCAAGTAAACCTTAGAATTAATCAAATGAAAATGTATCCAAAAAGATATTAGGATTTATTTTTATATTTAAGCACGTATTCGTTTTGTCATAATCACACAACCAAACACTTAACAAAGTAGAAACCAAAATAATTTTTAATGTAAAACAATTCTAAGTCATTTAGTTGCTTAGTCGTGACGAATATTCTATCATAGGCTTGGCAAGTGTACGCATCTCCCCCACTAAAGCCAAGGAATAACAAGTCTAAAGCGGTAAAAAGGGTTTGTTGGTTAAGGGTTCATCATCCTTTTTAATCTCTATCGATCTCATATTCCAGAAAAGGCGACAAAATCACAAATACATGATCGAATCCACGACCACGATACTTGCAATTGCTCAAATCCTTAACTCGAATAGGCTAAAGATAGGACCAAGTAATCTTCACCAATAATATTATATCAAAAAGGGAGACAAAATCATAAATACATAGCCGAATCCACGACTACGATACTTAAGATTGCTCAAATCCCTAATCTCAATAAATCAAAGGTTTGGATGAAGAATGATATAGGGTATGGATAATATTTGGGATACAAATTGGTGTAAAATGAAAAATAAACAAAACAGATAAATTAAAATCCTAAGTGTGGTTAATCACTTTCCCAACCATCCCATGAATAAGACTCATATCATAGAATAACTCACGCTTTAACAATTGAAACACACGCTTTAGGTAGACACGAATTATACTCAACAAGATCTCAATCAAAGAATAACCTTAGTTGGCGTTCCCATAACGGCCAACTCCCATTCAATCCATAAATATAATATACAACAACAAATAGTGGTGATATCTCCCACTTAATACAAAACTTTACATAAGTTGGTTAAAACAAACTTCCAACTTTTCCTTTTTTTTTTTTTTTTTTTTTTTTTTTTTTTTTTTTTTTTTTTTTTTTTTGACATCAATGTGTAAAATTTCACAATTTTTCTATCACGATTTTTCCGGATAATTTTTCCATACTATTCATACTTTCAGAAATAACTGTAATAGCGAAAGTAGCAAACACACGAAAAATAAACTAAAAGTTATGCAATATTTACTTTCATACCAATTGCATTGTGCAATTTCCCGACCTAACCAAAGATAATGAATTACGCACGCGAACACAGGTAATGTAAGGAAACACACTTTGCCTAAAGCAATTAACCACGGATTTTAATCTACAGGGTAAGCTAAGGTGTAAGGGTGTATCGAAACATTATAACAAAGGTGTAAGAAACGAAAGGAATGGCTCTGAGGGTTTTTCTAGGGATATCTTACTCTAAAAGTGAGAGTAACAAAGGGTTTATACGGGGGTTAACTAACCAGTGTAGTTAGTTAATATCACATAACATATAAAGGCTATTTGTGTGTAATCCTAGAAATTTACCAATTTAGACAAGTCACTCCAATTATATAGATAATACTTATTATGGTGGTCTCGAATAGTATACAAGCCAAGTTCTAAAGTTTACAAGTCACCAGCACACTAAAGTTTTAATATTTTTGAAAAATAGAGTTATGTGTGCGGTTATGTAATTTAGACTTTAAACAAAAACATGCTAAAAATTTTAAATTTTGATATATTAAGCGCATTTTAAGCATATTTTGAAAAAGTTTAGGACAAGTAAGTGTTTTAGGACAAGTAAGTGTTCTAATTCTCCATCCCCCCACTTAAGTTAAACAACGTCCTTGTTGTTTTTGTCAAAGGTTAAAAACTGGAAAATAAAAGAATTAGAACAGAAAAACTCCCCTGAGATTTGCTCGGTATGATCCTCCATTATTCGTATAAGAGCAAAAATCAACTTTCTTGTGGATTAGAACGTTTAAGCTTCATAGATGATGTATCCACAAAAATGCAGGAATCTATAATACCATTAAGACTTTAACACACCTGAGTTAAGAAGGTTCAAACTTGCATAATACATTAGTAGTTAGTAAAAATAAAACTTAAAAAAAATTAAACTCTAAATCATTAGGTCAATCGATACGCCGTATCTTATGGAAGAAGATACGCCGTATTGAGCCTGGAATAAATACGAATCAGAATAAAAGATGCGTCGCATCCTTAACCAGGGATGCGCCGCATTAAAATACTGACAGAAAGTTTTAAAGTCAAAAATAAAAATGCAGAAAATAAAATAAGATATGACCAGTGCAGGTGATGCGTCGCATCTTATGATGGAGATGCGCCGCATCTTCTGCAGGTCTGACAGACTCGACACAGAACAGAAAAGTAAAAATTTTTCTCTGGGTTGTCTCCCGGTCAGCACTTGTCTTTATTCCAGAGTCTTCAAGTTAGACTCACGTTCAGCTCCTTATTCCAATACTTCGGGTTCAAACTCCACCACCTCGTTCTCAGTATCCTCAATTTTATTATCAAAGTATTTTTTAACTCGTTGCCCGTTTACCTTGAATATATAACCATTTTTATCGCATATTTCAATAGTCCCATATGGATACACTTTCTTGACAACGAACGGACCCGTCTATCTTGATTTAAGTTTACCTAGATACATCTTTAATCGAGAATTAAATAGCAGCACTTTCTCTCCAATAGTAAACGTTTTATTCCCATGTAACCTCGAGTCATGCCATCTTTTAGTTCTTTCTTTGTAGATCTTAGTATTTCTGTAGGCCTCATCTCTTAGTTCGTAGAGTTCATTAAGTTCCATGAAACGGTTCTTCGTCGCAGCTTCCATATCCATGTTACATTTCGTCAAAGCCAATATGCACTTTGTTCTATTTCGACCGGTAGGTGGCATACTTTTCCGTATACGAGACGAAATGGAGTGCATCCCGTCGGTGTCTTATAGGCTGTACGAAATGCCCATAAGGCATCATTTAACTTGTCAGACCACCCTTTCGGATTATATCCAGTCATTTTTTCTAGAATTCGTTTTATAGCCCTGTTGGTTACTTCAGTTTGCCCATTGGATTGAGGATGGTATGCAGTGGAAACCCTATGATACACTCCATATTGTTGCAAAGCTCTTCCTAGATGGTGATTACAAAAGTGTGTTCCCCTATCACTAATCAATGCTTTAGGAACCCCAAACCTATCGAACAAACTTCGCAAAAATTTAAGCACTACCTTGCTGTCGTTTGTTGGTGACGCTTGCGCTTCGACCCATTTTGATACGTAATCAACAGCAACCAAAATATATTTATTACCTTTAGATTCAGGAAACGGTCCCATGAAGTCCAATCCCCATATGTCGAAAACTTCACATACATGGATATAGTTTTGAGGCATTTCGTTTCTTGATGTAATATTTCCGGATCGTTGACACGCATCACATCCTTTTATATAATCTTTTGCATCATCCAACATAGTGGGCCAAAGAATCCTGCATCAAGGATTTTTCTTCTTGTAATAACTGCACCGTGATGTCCCCCCCGTCGGCCCTGAATGGCAATGTGCCAATATTGCTGGGATATCATCACCTTCTACGCATCTTCGTATAATATTGTCAGGGCATAATTTAAAGGCATAAGGTTCATCCCAAATATACTCACTAGCGCGATTTAGAAACCTTCTTTTCTCGTCGGATGTTAGCCCTTTTGGAATTTCATTTGCAACAAGAAAGTTTATATAGTCGGCATACCATGGTCTATTATTATTGCTCTTAATTCTTACCATCATAAGGTGTTCATCAGGAAAGTCATCAGCGATTTCCCTTTCATCAAGCACCTCCATATCAGGGTTTTCAAGTCTAGATAAGTGGTCAGCAGCTAGATTCTCTGCACCCTTTTTATCTTTAATTTCAATATCGAATCCTTGGAGCAATAAAACCCACCTAATAAGCCTTGGCTTGGCATCCTGTTTATTGAACAAATACTTCAAAGCAGAATGGTCAGTGTAAACCATAGTTTTTGACAATATAAGATATGACCTAAATTTATCGAATGCAAAAACTACTGCTAAAAGTTCTTTTTTCCGTGGTGGTGTAATGTTCTTGGGCATTATTTAATGTTTTGCTAGCATAATAAATTGGCTTAAATTTCTTTTCTATCTTTTGGCCAAGTACAGCTCCAACAACATAATCACTAGCATCACACATTAGTTCAAAAGGCAGATTCCAATCCGGCGAAATTATAATAGGTGCAGTAGTTAGTTTTTCTTTAAGTATATTAAATGCCTTCTTGCAATCTTCAGAAAAATCAAACTTCGCATCTTTTAGCAATAATTGGGTCATAGGCCTAGATATCATTGAAAAATCCTTTATGAACCTACGATAAAATCCAGCATGCCCTAAAAAACTTCTAACACCTTTTACATTAGTGGGGTAAGGTAGTTTAGCAATTACATCAATTTTAGCTTTGTCGACTTCTATACCTTTCCCAGAAATCTTATGTCCTAACACAATTCCCTCTCTAACCATAAAATGGCATTTTTCCCAATTAAGAACAAGGTTAGTTTCTTCACACCTAGCAAGTATTTTATCATGTTTAAAGAGACAATCACTAAATGAGTTACCGAACACCGAGAAGTCGTCCATGAAGACTTCCATAAAGTCTTCTACCATATCATGGAAGATAGCCGTCATACAACGTTGGAAAGTAGCAGGGGCGTTGCATAGTCCGAACGGCATTCTCTTATAGGCGAAGGTTCCATAAGGGCAGGTGAAAGTCGTCTTCTCTTGATCCTCGGGTCAATAGGTATTTGGAAGAAACCTGAAAAACCATCTAAAAAACAATAATAATCATGTCCTGATAGTCTTTCTAACATTTGATCAATAAATGGAAGAGGGAAGTGATCTTTTTGCGTAGCATCATTGAGTTTGCGGTAGTCGATGCAAACTCTCCATCCAATAACAGTTCTTGAAGGGATTAGCTCATTGTCTTCATTGAGTACTACCGTCATTCCTCCCTTTTTTGGTATAACGTGGATAGGACTGACCCACGAGCTGTCGGAAATTGGGTAGATAAGTACGGAGTCAAGTAATTTCACAATTTCATTTTTCACTACGTCTTGGACTTTTGGATTCAAACGCCTTTGGGGTTGGATAGTTGGTTTGAATTCATCTTCCATAAGGATTTTATGTGTACAGAATGATGGGCTAATTCCCTTAATATCAGACATACTCCATGCCAATGCTCCTCTTCGTTTATATAGTACCTGCAAAAGGGATTCTTTTTCTTTTGGCGTTAAGTCAGATGCAATAATAACGGGCGAATTAGTGTTCCCATTTAAATAGGCATATTCCAAGGTAGAAGGGAGATCCTTAAGCACAGGTTTAACATCATCAATTTCATTAGCACTAGCGGAATAAACTTGTTCTTTTATTATGTTGTTGCTGTCATCAGATAAATGCGCCGCATCGATATTTCCGATGTGCCGTATGGCGTTACAAACAGCGGAATCAACAGCGAAATAATTATCAATAGTATTTTCATCAACTTGATCTTCTATAGCAATTGTGTTTTCTAAATTTTTAAGCAGAAAAGAATCAAGCAAATTACTTATTAACAATTTCTGAGTAAATTGATTAATCGTGTCATCAAAAACATCGATATTATAGCATTCATCATCTTCAGAATTAGTTTTACTCATAGATTGTTCTATATTAAATTCAACCTCATCTTTTCCTATGGTAAGAGTTATCTTTTTATTAAAAACATCAATCATGGCCCTAGCAGTGGCTAAAAATGGTCGTCCTAATATTATAGGAGTTCTAGAATTTTTGGGCATATTGATGCGTGGGTTTTGCAACCTTACAACAGGTTTTACCTCTCGAGGGATCTCAAGAGGCTTACAACCCCACCAGGCAGTGTACCTGACCGATGTAGTATAGTGTAGTGGTAAGTACGGGGGATTGATCGTTCTCCACAGGGAATAGTGTTCGTTAGGTGTGAAAGGCTACTCTAATTAGGTCTAAGGGTTGAGGAAGATTCTTTTTATGTTTTTATATTTTATGAAAGCAAGTAAAATCTCGGGTTTTGAAGGAGTGGGCGGAATTAGTTGCTAGTCAACTAACCCAAATTACTACAAATGCAAATAAAATAAAATAACAAAAATGAAAAGTGGTGAGAAACTTATGTGTAGAGAAATGTGTTTACTTAGATTTCCTTACTCCCTAACTATCTTTTACCGGTTAATTAGTGTGTATTAGTCGCGTGGATGACGGGTGTATTCCTTAATACCATTCGTGGGGTGGCGTACTTACTTCCCCAAACTCTACAAGCTCCTACTTCACTCCTATGTCGAGCCGGCTAGGAAGCTCCTAACATGGGATCACTAGAATTCGCTTGTGCATTAAATACAACCATAAAAACCTTTAGTACGCGTTTGGTTCATGTTTCTTAAGACGTTCAAGCAAGTTACCGAATAGGAAGTTAGCCAGTTTTCTTAAGCCTAACATAGATAAACAATCATCCAATACAACTAATAACACACTAACAACCAATAATCAATAGCTAGGTTTCATTAGATCTAAGCAAACACAAGATAAAATTAGCCTAACATGTTAAACAAAAGACAAGCATAAGATAGAATCAAACAACACATAGACATATTGAATGATTAATTGATAACTTATCTTTCAATGAAACATGGAAGATCTCAGGGCAAGAAGCCCTGAAAAAGTAGCTAAAATCGTCTTAGGGTTTTATCCCAAAATTCCACACACTAAGCTCTCCTTAATGACAAAAAATTAGAAAACTATATATAGACTTTGACATCTGACGGCGTCACCTTATGGATTGTGACGCCGTCACCTCGCCGCTTTTAGGGTTCCCGGATGACCATCTTGACGCCGTCCCTCTTTAGCTCTACCAAAATCCATTCTGGCTTATCAAGGCTTGACGCCGTCGGATCATGAACGTGACGCCGTCCCCTTAAGATTTAAGCCGTGACGCCCTTGATTTAGTTAAAGCGTGACGCCGTCAGAATTCTTATGCAAACTCACTGGCCCGTCATGAGTAAATTTCACATCCAACTTTTCTTGCCAAGGCATGACGCCGTCCCATGTTAATTGTGACGCCGTCAAGAGTAACTTTTAGCCGATTCTTGAGACTTTGCCGTTTTCTTCACTTTAATGCTCCAAAAACGTCCAAAATGCCTCCTTTTCCAGATTTCTCCTCAAAAGTACCTAAAATGACAAAAGGAACGATTTAGGGCAATATTTGATCAAATAAATACGATTTAAGGCTTAAATGACCCCTTAAAAGCGGTACACTTTTCGCCTCATCAAATACCCTTACACTTGAGATTTGCTTGTCCTCAAGCAAATGCGCTTTTATTCTAATCAAAATACAAGTTAGGGGTCATTTAATGCAAACATAAAAGTAATTACAACAAATAATCGTTCCACTTCAATCATAATAAGCACGGAGATTACATACTAGCACCTCACAAGTAGTGTTTAGATACTCACATCTCTCAAGTGTCATCAAAATAAATCTCATAAATGAAAACGGATAATATCTCTCACTACCTGTCATAGCAAATAGATTACCATAGGCTTGGGAAAGGATCGAAAACCTCCTCCACTAGGCGTAAGCACCTAAGATAAACTATCAAAGAGGGCTTTTAAATGGGTTATAACGTTAGGTGTAGGGAAAAGGAAAACACGGTTTTGTTGGATAAAGGATATTTTACTGGTGGCGAGTTAAAGATCTTGATCAATCTCATGTACTATACAACGTTGCTAAGCCAAGACTAGACTCGATCTTAAGCTAATGAAAGAAAATAACAAAACATAAACATAAAATAAACATAAAATGAAACGGGATGGTAGTCCGTATGTTTTTTCTATTTTTCTTTTTTTTTTTCTCATTTTTTTTTGTATTTTTCTTGATTTTTTTTTTTTTTTTTTTTTTTTTTTTTTTTTTTTTTTTTTTTTTGCATACACTTTTACCCTACCATCCAAAATAATACATCATAGGGGCGTTGCATCCCCTTACACTTGAACTTTTACATAACTTTACAAATAACTATTCTAATGACTCGAATTAAGATAATTGAAAAACTTGGAGTACTTTTAAAACATTTAGCACATATGGGGGTAATAAATGATGTTCTTCCCCATTACTCCATTACACTAGTACTTTACCCATGAGTCCCAATCGTCCCAAAACAATATGTACAAGGATATGACTCGACTTAGCAACCATGTAATCAACTAGATAATTAACTTGGGTTTAAACAAATGTTGTCACAATAATGCACTAAAGATGAGTGCATACAAGGTAGGCTAAGGCGATTTGGGTGTACATTTAAGTGGGTTGTAACAAATTCTTCCTTTAAGTAAAATGCTTAAAGGTCGAAACGAAAAGATAGGCTCTGAGGGGTGTACTAGGGGTATCGTGTACTAAAAATGAGTACAACGCAAAGGGTGTGGGAGAATTACTTGACCAATGTAGCCAATGTAATTATAACAAAAACACAGGTGTAAAACAATGGGTTAATCCTAATGCCTCTTATCATGTAGTAAATCTAACTACACGAATGTAGTCTCACTTGTGGCCTCGGAATGGTCCTAACGCAAGTTCTAGAATCTAAGTGCTACCGGTACACACATCATAGCATAAATGCTTTTCCTACCAATTCTAGGGGCGAACCTCACATATTTGGGGGTGGAAAATTTTTTAGTGGTACGGTTTTTGTGCTAGTCATCTAACTCCTATCCGTGAGACGCTCATTAAGATCAAAGTTTCACTCCTATATGTTGTAAAAAATTTTAAATTTGGCACTAAAATTGCCCTAACAGGTATTTATCTCAGTTTTATTACACATCTACTATTAAACAAACAAAAATCAAGCGCAATTGTATTCTCAAAAATCGTACTTTTACCCTCCCCTTACACTTAAGATGAACATTGTCCCCAATGTTCAAATAACAAGATGTAAAAGCATAAAGTAAAAGAATGAAATCAAATACTCCCCTGATTCGCTCGTTGGATAATGAAATTACACGGTTAAATCTTCCTCCAAAGAGAATGTTGAAGCTCCATGACTAATGCATCGCCATAAGCTTGATTCAAAACATTTCCTTGTCCAAAATAACCTGTTGAACCTGAGAAAACAAACACGAAAACCTGCATAACATCGGCGGGATAAAATCTATATATAAGGATATAATGCTTGTGGAATGATAACTTTGCAGATTCCTGGAGATTATAAGTTGGAGATTTTAATAAAAACTTTTTATGAAAACAAAATTTTCAAAAATTTCTGGAAATTAAATCTGACGCCGTCAGGTTATAACCCCTGACGCCGTCAGAAATGACCTGACAAAAATTTTCGTTTTAAGTTTCCGGAAAATTTCTGGAAAAAACTTTTACCTTACTTCCTGGAAATCCTGCAAAACATCATTATGACTCGATACAAGCATTTGACTCAAACAAATACGAATATGCATGTTAATTTATTATTATTATGATTCATGTTCATTTGTGTTCTAATAAACCGATTTAGATTTCCCTTACACTTATCTTTTGCAAAATACCTTTATATGTAGTTAAGACGAAGTTAAAAACAACATAAAGCATTTTCACAAATTACTTTTGAACATGAATCAATAATGATAAAAATTAAACACACATACGGAACAAATAAAACAAACACACAAATAAATAAACACACAAAGCAAATAAAACAAATAAAGCTTGGGTTGCCTCCCAAGAAGCGCCTTTCTTTATTAACGAGTCTTGTAGCTAGACTCAAAGTAAGGCTCATCTAGTGTCGCTTATGCTCACGTACCCGAGTGTGAGCCATCTGATTGTTGCCTCATCTTTCTTGTATTCATCATTTAGCTCCAAACATCCATGATAATATCTCTTATTTTTCTCATGTGGATATTTGAGCCCCTTCCTCTTATCATTCTCACTTAACAAGTCGATAGGCATAATTCTATTGCAAGACTCAATGGGGTAGTTCTTAAACCTAGGATGTGCTCGGGGCATTTGATAGACAAAATCTTCATCCCCATCCGAGAATGTAATTAACCCGTCCACAAGTTTTTCGTCAAGGTTGGTCAACCTTTTGAAGGGTTCTCCAAAAATGACTTGGGTTAATTTGTCATCGATAAATTCTCCTAAGTTCTCCATAACCATAAAATCCACCATATACACAAAACTTCCTACGAACACGTGTAGTGGCTTAATCCTAGCAACAATGTTATCTCCTTGATATTCAAGCTCATCTACCATGATTTTGTTATAATTAGCGCGAGAGATAATGTTCATAGGCAAAGACGAGTTAAGATAAGCATAAAAATCATGATAACCAATTTTACACGGGAATTGCATGTTAAAGAGGCTATCCTTTTCGATCTTAGTCCTAGGGTCAACATACTTAAAGGGATCAATTTCCTCTTTTCCCCATTCCTCGTTAACTACTTCTCCATTACCAATATCCTCATCGGAGTCTGAGTAGTAAAATGGACTAACATAGTCATTCTCATGGTCAGACTCCTCCATCTCAGAATTGTTACCAAAGTGGTGGTCGGGTGAAAGGTTGTTGTTTGCTACTATGGGGGCGGGAAAGGGTAGTTGAAAATTTGCACGGCGAAAAACACGAATAACAGGGATCAAATGACCAATGTTACTCATGAGGTAAGTGGAAGGTATCACAAACAAAAGTACAAAGAAATAAGATAGACTAAAGAAATCCTAGAAAAATAAAATAAAAATCTCACTAGAAAGGAATCTAGTGAGTAGACCTAATAGAAATAAAAATTCAACCTAAACAATAACTATTCCCCGGCAGCGGCGCCAAAAACTTGATGCGTGGGTTTTGCAACCTTACAACAGGTTTTACCTCTCGAGGGATCTCAAGAGGCTTACAACCCCACCAGGCAGTGTACCTGACCGATGTAGTATAGTGTAGTGGTAAGTACGGGGGATTGATCGTTCTCCACAGGGAATAGTGTTCGTTAGGTGTGAAAGGCTACTCTAATTAGGTCTAAGGGTTGAGGAAGATTCTTTTTATGTTTTTATATTTTATGAAAGCAAGTAAAATCTCGGGTTTTGAAGGAGTGGGCGGAATTAGTTGCTAGTCAACTAACCCAAATTACTACAAATGCAAATAAAATAAAATAACAAAAATGAAAAGTGGTGAGAAACTTATGTGTAGAGAAATGTGTTTACTTAGATTTCCTTACTCCCTAACTATCTTTTACCGGTTAATTAGTGTGTATTAGTCGCGTGGATGACGGGTGTATTCCTTAATACCATTCGTGGGGTGGCGTACTTACTTCCCCAAACTCTACAAGCTCCTACTTCACTCCTATGTCGAGCCGGCTAGGAAGCTCCTAACATGGGATCACTAGAATTCGCTTGTGCATTAAATACAACCATAAAAACCTTTAGTACGCGTTTGGTTCATGTTTCTTAAGACGTTCAAGCAAGTTACCGAATAGGAAGTTAGCCAGTTTTCTTAAGCCTAACATAGATAAACAATCATCCAATACAACTAATAACACACTAACAACCAATAATCAATAGCTAGGTTTCATTAGATCTAAGCAAACACAAGATAAAATTAGCCTAACATGTTAAACAAAAGACAAGCATAAGATAGAATCAAACAACACATAGACATATTGAATGATTAATTGATAACTTATCTTTCAATGAAACATGGAAGATCTCAAGGCAAGAAGCCCTGAAAAAGTAGCTAAAATCGTCTTAGGGTTTTATCCCAAAATTCCACACACTAAGCTCTCTTTCATGACAAAAAATTAGAAAACTATATATAGACTTTGACATCTGACGGCGTCACCTTATGCATTGTGACGCCGTCACCTCGCCGCTTTTAGGGTTCCCGGATGACCATCTTGACGCCGTCCCTCTTTAGCTCTTCAAAAATCCATTCTGGCTTATCAAGGCTTGACGCCGTCGGATCCTGAACGTGACGCCGTCCCCTTATGATTTAAGCCGTGACGCCCTTGATTTAGTTAAAGCGTGACGCCGTCAGAATTCTCATGCAAACTCACTGGCCCGTCATGAGTAAATTTCACATCCAACTTTTCTTGCCAAGGCATGACGCCGTCTGGAGTTAATGTTGACGCCGTCAAAGGTGACTTTCAGCACAATATTGAGACTTTGCCGTTTTCTTCACTTTTATGCTCCAAAAACGTCCAAAATGCCTCCTTTTCCAGATTTCTCCTCAAAAGTACCTAAAATGACAAAAGGAACGATTTAGGGCAATATTTGATCAAATAAATACGATTTAGGGCTTAAATGACCCCCTAAAAGCGGTACACTTTTCGCCTCATCAGAGGATAACAAAGTCAATAGGTAATTCAAATTTATCAACTTTTATTAATATATTTTTAGCTATTCCTAATGGGTATTGTATGGACCTATCAGCTAGCTCTAAGCACATCCTAGTAGGTTTTGGTTCACCCAAGCCTAATTTTTCATACATAGAAGAGGGCATAAGACTTATACTAGCTCCTAGGTCGGCTAAAGCATTTCCAATATGTAAATTTTTAATTTGACAAGGAATAGTGAAACTCCCTGGATCTTTTTCCTTAGATGGAAGTTTGTTGAGCAATGCTGCTGAGCTTCTTTCCCCCATTGTTATAGTGCAAGCCTCTTCAAGTTTGGACTTGTTTGTAAGCAAGCTCTTCAAATATTTAGCATATTTTGGCATTTGCACTAGGGCTTCCATAAATGGTATGCTTAGCTGCAGCTGCTTGAGATTTTCCAGGAACTTCCTTTGATAGGCATCTTCTTTCTCCTTCCTTACCCTATGTGGAAAAGGTAGTGTTGATCGTTTAAGTTCAACAAAAGGTTCTTCTCTAATCACAGGTTCTGGATTAGTCTCTTTTGGTTGCTCTTGCTCAGATGATATAGATTCAGGGGAAATCTTGTTTGTGCTGTTATACTCGGGTGTCTCTCCGATTTGAAAGGTTGACTTTCCGCCTCTAGTTGTAATCCCTTTCAAATCGTGTTTTACCAAAAGAATCTTGTTAAGCACCGTTGACAATTGGTGCACTTCAATTGCCAATCCATTAATCGTGTTGTTTTGTTCCTTTAGTAACAGCTCATGACTGCCTTTGAATTCATTAATAAAGTTTCTTGCTTCATGATGTTCTTTTTCATTTGCTTGAGCGATTAGTAGTGCAAACTCTTCCATGGTAAGGTTTCTTTGGGGTCTTCCGAACCAGTTGGGGAAAATATCGAACATTGTTCCTGAAAATTAAAGACAGGTAGATTTCAAAGTAAAAACTTCCTAGTGTAAGGGTAAGTTAGAATATTTTCCATTCGGGAATAAGAAAAATAAAAGTTTCTGATATCTGCAAACGATGCGCCGTATCCAGAAAGTTGGATACGCCGTATCTTATTACGTTAAAATTTAATCAGACTTTTATTCAGAAAACAGATACGCCGCTTATAATTTAGAATGCGCCGTATCAGGTTTAAATTATCAAAAATCGATTATATTTATTAAAATTAAATGCGTCGTATTAACAAAAGCTAATGCGCCGTATTTTTGTTACGTTTCAAAATACAAGATTTTTGATTTATTAGATGCGCCGTATCGATAAAAATCGATGCGTCGCTTTTGTTTAATAATTCGAAAAACTGTTTTTAATTTAAATAGAAAATACGCCGTATCTGTTAAAACAAATGCGTCGTATGGCGTTAGGGTTTAGAAAAATTTCTTATTAAAAACAGAATACGCCGTATCTTGGGGAAAGATGCGTCGTACTCGAATTTATTAAACGCGTTGTATTTTATAAAAATTAAACGCAATACGCCGTATCTGTGAAGACAGATGCGCCGTATCGTTTGTATCAGCACAATTCAACAATAGCAGAATGCAGAAAAATAGAAAAAAGAAAAAACAAAAATAAAAACAAACAAAAAGAAACAAAAATTACAGAAAACAAAAACACATAAAAACAGAAAATATGCAAATTATACAATGAATGCAATTTATCTAATATATAACAGGGTTAGTGGTTAGATTCTAAAAATAAACTAAAAAGAAAAACCTAATTAAAATACTAATCAAATTAACAGATAATAACAATTCACTCCCCGGCAGCGGCGCCAAAAACTTTATGCGTGCGCGTGTCGTTGCGGTTTAGCAGTATTAATGCCTACTCAAGTTTTAAATTTATATTTAGCCGACTTATCAATAACACACACACTTAACGAGCAGTGTACCCGGTCAGTATGAATATAATGGTAAGTAGAGTGTCGATCACTAAGAGTGGAACGTATTATCTAGTTATTCTAATCAGTATTTTAATATCTTAAGTTAGCTATACAACCTAATCTAACGCAAGGGGGTTCAGCCTGAGAGACTGGCACGGTTTGGTTATAATTAAATTGAAAAATAAACTAATGAGCACGAATCAGCGATTAGCACACACGTACACAGATAGATACTTGAGACAATAAGAAGACCTGTCCTGATAATTAAGTAGCTTGTCACTTGTTTTATTGCTAGTTTTATATGAAGTGTATATAATTAAACCTTTCTCGTTGGCTCTAATCTTATCGGCGAGTAAACCCTTAATGATTACTTATGTCTATCCTATTTATTCAAGAGACGCTAAAATAAATAGGCGAGGAAGGGGCATGGCGACCCAAGCAATGCTCAACTAGACACAGAGGTTATCAATGCACTAATAAAAGTCACCAAAGACATCAACATATAAACTTTAATTAATGGGAAAGCAATATTAAGGGGAGTGCATGATTTTTCGTAGTCACATGACACAAGCCCATCAATCCTGATGAATTAAAGTGTACTAATACAATAAAACAAAACTACTTAATGAATTGAATACATGCAGGACCTTCTTACAGCTCTTGTATCTTTGTTTAGGGTGTGTCTTGTGCTGCTTGGTCGTCTGAATTCGGCTCTAGGGTTATGTGGTCTTCGGTCTTCGAAAGCTTAGTCTCCCGAAATTCGTCTGGCCTTGGGGTATTTATAGTTTCTGTGTCAGGGATAGATGCGGCGCATAGACTTGATAGATGCGGCGCATTGACTTAACTTCGCGTGGGGTCCAAGATTAATATATTCAGGAATATTCATACACCGTCTTCAGATGCGGCGTATCTTGATCTTTGTATGCGGCGCATGTACTTGGATTGTAACTTGTGAAATCTTGATAGTGATACGCCGTATGTTAGAAGTATAATGCGGCGTATCTGGAGTAGAACGAGCTTGATCTTCTGGATTTCAGTAGGCTCTTAACATCTTGCTTGTTTTGCTCCATAATTAGTCCAAAATCGCCAAGTTTCACATAATGCTTGTTTTTACCTAGGAATTACTAAAGTAAACATTAATGTATCGATTCTCATGTATAATATAATAAAACAAGTCAAATAAATAGGATAAATGATGATAATAAAATGTACTTATTTGAGTTCATCACTCCCTCTGAAGGAAACTAATATCGAAGGAATTTAGGAAATTAAGACGTCAAATTCTCCGGAATTCGAGCTTAAGGATTTACTTTCTCATTCTGATGACTCTTTACCGGATTATGAAATTTTTTTCTTTGATATCGAAGAGAAGTGTAGTGGCAGTACCACTTCTCATTCCAATTATTCTCTTCCGGATTATGAAGCATTCCGTTTTGATATCAATCATACTGAAGAGAAGAGTAGTGGCAGTACCACTTCTCATTCTCATCTTTCTCTTCCTAATTATGAATCGTTTCACTTTGAATAACCTCCTCCTGCCGATAGGAGTGATCTTTATCATGAGGAGTTCGCCGATGAACTTGCTCACATCATATATCCACCGGAGTATGATCATTTTTACTTTAATCTTAAGGACGATTATTCTAACTCGGAGGGAGACGTAACTTATCTTGAGAATTTGCTTAAAAATGACACTATCCCTAATCTCCCTCCCGAGGTGTTTTTAGACCACAACTTAAAGAGCTTTAATGATGATTTACAAGTTAAGGAAAATGTGAGGTTTACTTTTGAGGATCGCCATTATCTTTCCATCACATTTGTTATCAAAATATTTCTTCCTTTTCTTACCTATCGTGTGAATTCTCCTATTCTTCACTCCTTAGGGAGTGAGGACACCATTTTTGACCCAGGCATCTCCGCTTATAGTTTCTACTATCTAGAGCCGGTGGCGTCTCATCGGAGTGGAACTTTCATGTGCTTCAATGTTTATCCAAACATCTTGAATGGAAGTCCGATGGAGATTTTCTCCTCCACTAGTTTCTTCCCCATGGACAATTAAATTCGGGGTGAGTCAAGCTAAGCGACTCGATAAAAAAACAAGCGCTTCTCGGGAGGCAACCCGTTTCTATCTTCTTTCTATTTTCTAATAAATGTAACGTGAAGAGGCCCTCTGACCGGATCTACACACACGCCTTGTGTTAGATGTGATACTGAGAATTATACGTAGTCTAGCACGCGGAATTTACTAGCTAGCACTTAGAAGACTTTATGTGTTTTGTATGATTTGAATGAAACAATGAATGAACACAGAATGATAAACTTCAACTTCAACGATTCAATATTATTAGAATAATAATACGAGTGATCTCCTATCACTAGGGTTTACAACCTTGAATCTCTATCAATTAATTCATACTTCTATATCTGTATGTTAACCTAGGCAATCCTTTTATAGACCAAGGATTCCTTTACAAGATAACTATCATTCTAATCTTATATGATATACACAATATATTTTCCATAATTATCTATTACATAAATCATAAACATAAACCGTACTAACTTCTTCACTCAGCAGTCCTAACTGCTTATGTCTTCAAAACTCTTCAGCAGTCTTAACTTCCATCTTCAACAGTCTTAACTGCTATCTTCAACAGTCTTAACTGCTAAAGCTTAATTTCCTAACACCCTCCTCTTCCATTTCTCGTGTTTCGTGTTTGTTTGTTTTATGTCCAGGATTTGCCCGAATTATGAAGACTCTCATGCTCATGGTTTTGTCTTTCTTCCACTCGAGTTTCATCCATCAGTGCTTATTGGGAAATCCGATATCCTACATCTTATCGATTAATGTTTATCTATTAGCATAATTAATAAACGGCTTTAGATTTGCATTTATCTCCAAACATTGAGGACAATGTCTCGTTTTAGTCTTGGGGGGGGGGGGGTAATCTTTTGATTTGATTTTACCTTGCATTTTTCCTTTTACTCTCGCAACCCCGTTTTTCCTGCAAAAAAAAAAAAAAAAAAAAGAAGAGAAAATTTAAAAAAATTTGCAAAAATATCATAAGTGTTTTGGCACATTGTTGACTTTCCGTTGGTGAGAGTAGAAATAAAATTTTGACTTGATCGAGCGTGTTGAGCTCTAGCTTGTCCCCTTAACCTTTAATTGAAAGTTGTGCTAGTCTCTTATACAAGAAGCTATAAAACGCGAATTCTAGCAAGAGTTTGCAAGTTTCCATAATTGATTTTAAATATGTGCATCTTTATTTTATTAGACTAAGCATTCGCGGATCTTATTTTTTAAGATTTTAAATTTGCGAAGAACGAAAAATAATAGAGTTAAAAATAAGTTAGATGCTAAGCGTGGAGTAGTTGGATCTCTTTAGAGCTCATTGAGGTTAATTGTGGCTTTTTGCTCCCATAAGCTAAATAAACCCAAAAATATAAATTTTTAAATAATTAAAGGTGCATGGTTTTGGCGATAATTAGTTTTTACTTCTTGCTTATATAAGTTGGGTACACATCAAGGTACTGCCAGTGTTGCGGGGAGATAATACAACTGATTCCTGATAGTACGGGCTATTGTTTCGGATGTTGAAAGACCATAGGACTCGGAATTTGGCAAAATATGTAATAATAAATTAAATAATAATAATCCAAAGCCGATAAAAGTTTTATGTTTCCTGACGGTTCGCTCCCGTTGACTCAGACTTCAAAAAGGCAGAGGAAAAATATCCAAGGTCAAAATAAGACTCTCGATTCCTGACGGTTAGCTGCCGTTGTCTAGGTTGTTTAAAAGGCCGAGGACTAATATGTGCTTAATAATGTTAAAAATGCAAAATTTTGACTCTGGGGAAATCCTAATAAAGCTTCTGTCTCTGGACTCGTGGATTAGTTGTTTCGGTCGTAATAAAAAGGATATCCTTTAAATCATGTTAAATTAGGACCTTGATGTGGACCTCATTTTTATGGGCAACGGTTTTCGAGGGAAGGATTTTAAACTAGTTAGCATATAAAATTAGTGCCTTTATCGGACTAAAAATCTATGAAAACAAGAAAAACTCATTTTTCATAAAATACTTAGAGGAAATAGGAATAAGGGAGCAAGAAGTAGCTATGCGTACACAATTAGCATCTATGGGTAGTGTTGGCATCTAACTTGTGTTTAACAATGATTTTGTTTTTAAGCTTAGTTTGGAGACTCGTGAAAAATCAAGGACGATGAATTTTATCCATATGGATGTTTTTTCATGAAAAGTGCTTCTTACTCCGTGATCCTAAAAGTTATTGTGAAAAAATGAAGGTCGACATCCCGTCATATCAGAAAAGTGCAAAAAGATATTATATTTAATAAAATGGTCAAACGGGTCATTTTTGGAACTATTGATTTCTTAATTTCTTTTGAGGAACATTTTGCTACTTTTCAAAAATTTTAGTAGAAACAGGTTGAAATTTTTGGTTTTAAAAGCGTGATGTGATGACATTGCGTGAGTACACGACAATACCTTAGTTTGGGGGATTTTGGTATGTGTTAAATCACATACCTTTTCTTTATAAAAAACAGACTTTAAAGACCAAAAACCGACCATAAATGCCAAATATATGCTTGTTTTTGTGTTTGTGTATATGCAGGTAAAGGATATAAGAAAATGACAAAAAGAAAAACAAAACTGACGGAAACAAGCACGAGAATGAAAAGAGTGAGAAAAGCGGGGGCCGGGGATGTGATTCTACAGTTTTTATCAGCCAAAAACCCAAGACCTCAAAATTAAATCCTTAATGACAAATCATTCTCAACAAAAATCCAAAATCATTTTCAGTCCAAGTCCTTAGATTTTGCAAAGTTAGTCCCTAGATAACTAGTGTTAAACACCTTTTATATCAAAAAGCAAAAAAAAAAAAAAGTCCAACCATTCCCTTTTAAATCCAATCCACAACTTCAGCCCACTCCATAATATAAAACCCAAGCCCGCTTATCCCTTATTAAATCCGGATCCACCTATCCAACCCGACCCTTCCCTTATTACCCGAAGGTCAAACCATTAAAAACACTAGGTCAAACAATAGAAAACAAGGCGGGTTAAACAAAAATCACTGTTCATCGTCTCCTTCCCATTTACCCTGCCTTCTATTGTACTTACCCCTCACTTAAGTACTATTACCTCTTCTAGAAGGATGATTCAGCATAAGATGAGCTCACTTATTGTCCACCATGGCAATTTCCAAGCATCCTATTGGATGAGGCTATGTGGCACACGAATCAAGGGCTGTGATTGAGGATGGATGTCGACGTCAATGATTTAAGGGCTGTGATTGATTGATAGAAACCCTAGAAGGCTCCTGGAACTCTTATAAATAGAAGCCTCTTTACCTAGCTTAGAGAGTTTTAGTTTTTGCTTTAATTTTCAGTCATTTGTAGTTTATTTCTGCCTATTTTGTGTCTTTCAATTCAGTATTGTAATAGTTTTTCATATATTAATAAAATTCAGTTTATATAATTACTTTGTCTCTTTTACTTATTTGTTATAATGCTCTTAAATGGTTTAAATAAGCTATAATAAGCACTTTACTTAAATACTGTTTAGATCTCAAATAAGCTATTCCATAGCTTACTTTGAGCTTCTATAATCATCACTTGAATTATACTACATTGTGTTTCAAATTACCCATACTTAAAAAGGAATAAGCACTTGGATGATAAGCCGGATTGGGAAGGGCTTATAGGACTATACCAGCTTGTTTTAAACAAGCTGGAGCTTGTAGATCAGCTCTTGGAGCCTTTATGAGTCCTTGTTTTGAGCAAAGGACAAAGTGAGCTTAATTCTTACCTTTTTAGCTTATTAAATTGCTTATTGCTTACTACTTGTTCTTATTTGCTTATTATTGTATTTTATTTCTTATATTTGCGTCTTATTACTATTATTTGATCATTAGTAGCTTATATCTCATTAGTTTAAGTTTTTGTGCAAAATTCATAAAAATACAAAAATATGTCTTTTTCTTATAGCTTAATTATAAGTGCTTATTTTCTGGTCTCTATTGCTTTTAAAGTCATTTAGTAGTCTTAATATTAGTTGGTTTTTAAAATTTGTTCAAGTTTTAGTTAAAATCAGTTTTAAAATAAAAAACAGTCACTTAAAGGGGTGTTTGGAAATAGGTTTTAGAATAAGTAAAAATCTGTTTTACCTTATTTGGGTCATTAGTCCAACTTTGATTGGCTCTAAATCAGTCTTATAAGTTGTGTTTAAGCTGTTTCAAGCTTTTCTAACTAGAATTAGAGCTTTTAGGTTAGTTTTTGAATTTTCAAGGTTTAACGGCTTATTTTGATAAGTCCATTAAAAGTCCTCTTTAGTTGTTAAATTTTGAGTCTAAATCAGTGGTATAAGTTAGTTTTGATGTTTTGAGTAAGTAACACATGGTTTTGAGTCCAATTGTTCATTTTCCCAAATCTGTTTCATCAGTTCCAAAAATACCGAAAACAATCTGAGCAGGCAGTTTAATAAGTCCTTTCTAGAGCTTATTTGTAGTTCAAAATAGTTGAAATTCATTTTACAAGCTCTTAAGTAGTTACTTAATGCTGTTTTATAGATTTTAGTTAATTCCTCAGTTTTATGATAGCTTTTTAGTAGCCTCAAAAGTACTAGATCAGTTTGCATACTGTTGATACATCAGTATATGCAGTTTCTGATAAGCCTCTTTCCAAGCTATTTATTAAGATTTAAATAAGCTCTATAAGTTTTAAGATTTGTTCTATTAGCTCTTTGGTTGATGTACTTTATCTAATTTGAGTTTTTGAGACATAGCTTATTGCTTAGAGTGCTTATTCTTTAGCTCTAAATTGCCTCTTCAGGCTGTTTGGTATGCATTTTTCCCTTATTAGCTTATTCTTGAAGTTGAGCTTATTGATTATTTAGAATTGCTTATTTAGTCTATAACTGCTTTTTAGAGTAGCATATAGGAGTTAGAAGCTTATTTTAGTACACACAAGCTTTTAGCAGCTTATGTGTTAATATCAGATTAGAACTTTGGCTTTTTAAATTTTTCTTAACTGTTTGCTTATTTCTGCTTCTACTGGCTTATTTCTTGAGTTCTAAAATTATTGTTTTCACAAAAGTTCTTCTTTTTTAGCTTATTTAAAAGCTCCAAAAAGAAAATTTTCTAAAAAAATGAAAAAAGGGAAACTGGTAAGTCATGGGTGAGCCAGAGGCTTGAACCCTTGACCTCAACCTTAGCAAACACACACACCCTAACACTGCGCCCTTGGGACTTTTCTGTTAGAGTTTGATTAGATTTTATATTTAACCTCTTTTTAGCCATTTTAGCTTATTTTCTTTATTGCTTATTAACTGCCTATCCAAATAAGTTGTTGCCTTACTTTTATTTTTCATAGATTATTCATAACTTTAAGCAGTTTTCTGGAAATTTTTATAATTTTTCACTTAAATTTAGTATTTTAATATATTTTTTAATCCAAAAGTGTTTTTAATTCATAAAAAATAAAATAAATAGCAAAAAAATATAAATCTTTATTCTAAAATTCTTTTTAATCATTTAGGACTTTTAGGAACCAAATTTGCACATCTAGAGTAGATTTTTGAGTTTTAGGTTTTCTTAGCCCATTTTTAGACCCGTAAAAGCCCGTTTTTTAGTTTTAATTGCGTTTTTGATTATTTTTGCTTTGCTTATTCATTTTATATGCTTTTTAGTTACTTTTTAGTTTATGTTTTATATTTTTAGATATAATCCCAAAATTCCTCACTTAATCAAATCATTCGATCACGAACGAAATTCACCGTTACATTCACACTTCATTCGGAACCTCACGACCCGGGAAAAATCAATACTTCCGGATTTATATTTTGTTTGAAATTCTTAGACCTCTCGGTTTATTCAATCTTGGTTAGAGATAGAATTCACCCTTTGGTCGGGTTTTTCCTACGCTAATATATATATATATATATATGTATATATACTTGTGCATACACACCAATCACCGCTATCTTCAACTTGTTTGGGTCTGTCCAAAGCTTCACCTGCTTATTATAAATAATAAAAACTATAATATAAATGAATTATTATTATTATTATTATTATTATTATTATTATTATTATTATTATTATAAATAAATAAATAACGATAATAATAATAATAATAATAATAATAATAATAATAATAATAATAATAATAATAATAATAATAATAATAATAATAATAATAATAATAATAATAATAATAACGATAATAAAAGTGTTGGTTATAATAATAATAATAATAATAATAATAATAATAATAATGATAATAATAATAATAATAATGATGGAGGCAATCCACAAACTTCAGTTTGATCCCCCGTGTGAGCTCCTTCTGCTTCGCAGTTGTGCCGGGGTTGCAAAATTATCTTATGCTTTGAGGACATGCTCCCCTTTGTATTTACAGGAGGCCCAAGTTCAGTTTGATCAGTCGTTACGTACTTCCTTGGAGAAGATTGTTACCGCCCCAGGGCCGGGGTTTGGTGATTGGCAGTGGCGGCTTGCCACTCTTCCAATCAAGTTGGGTGTTCTTGGTGTCCTTTCAGCGGGTGACATTATCCAGTATGCTTTTCTCGCCTCTCGTATGCAAACGAGTAATCTACAAGACAAGATACTGACTAAATCTGGTAATGTCTCCTTTGGTCCTTCTTTTCAGCATGCTCTTGATACTTTCAACATTACTTGTAACATAGACGCTCTCGCTGTCACTAATGACGCTTTTGCCCCCCAAATGATGAAAACCTTGGCAAAGTGTTACTTTGGTGTCATTGAGAAAGACCTTGTTTCTAAGTACTCGCTAAGTCCAAGACAGGTCGCTGTTCTCAGTTGTATACGCGCCCCACATGCACAGGATTTTCTTTTCACCATCCCTATTGACGGCTTGGGTCAGAGGATGAACCATCGCCAATTCCGATCTGTGTTGTGTTATAGGCTTACCGTACCTATGTTCTCTGAAGGTAGCCTTTGCCCGAGTTGTAATGTGCATCGTATGGACATATGGGGGGATCATGCGGTCCACTGCTCCAGTGAAGTGGGTGTGAAGTTCAGGCATAATCTGGTGCGTGATATTCTTGTGGATATTTGTTCTAAGGTTGGGATCATGGTGCGTAAGGAGGCTCCTATGGGGTTCCTTTCGGAGGATGGGAAGGAGCTACGGCCTGCAGACTTGTTATTATTTAATTGGCTTCAAGGTAAAGATGCATGCTTGGATGTGACTGACATCTCTCCATTTGCTGGTAGTGGGGCGACTTCATGGGCTCCTTGGGTAGCCTTGCACAATGTTGTGGAGAAGAAAAATAGAAAGTATGCATCCAAGTGTGAGGACAATGGATACAAGTTCACACCTTTTTCCTTTTCTACGTTCGGGGAATTCGATACAGAGGCTTTGAACACCCTTTCACGTATTAAGTCTATTGCCAATAGTCACTCAAATAATGCTAAAAGTGGTGTTTTTATCTTTCATATAGTTAGCTTTTGTATTCAGAAAGGAGTGGGAGCACAACTTGTGTCTAGACTCCCATCCAACTTTATGTAAAATTTATTATGTTTAATGAAAAAATTTTATTAATAAAAAAAAATAAAAAATAAAAAAAAAAAAAAAAATAATAATAATAATAATAATAATAATAATAATAATAATAATAATAATTATTATTATTATTAATATTATTATTATTATTATTATTATTATTATTATTATTATTATTATTATTATTATTATTATTATTATTATTATTATTATAACGTGTCGATCTAGTAATTTACTTGTTTTTCCTAATCCTCAGGCGTCTGGTTCGCCGGACGCTTATTCTTGATCTCGTCTACTTTTTCAACCCCACCTTGCCGTGTAAAATTATGCAATTTAAATTTGTATTTGTTGTCATCGTATCGCTTTCTGAGATAAGCTTCGATACTTCTGACAATATCATCTCCATCCGGACCGGCAAGGTGTTCGCCGAGATCAAAGAAATGGTGCAATAAAATATAATTAAAATAAATATACAAATTTAAATAAACAGACAAATTTAAATAAATAAACACATTTAAAATAAATAAACACAATAATTAAAAAAATAAAAGATAAAAAAAACTTACGTGTAGCTGGTCATCGATGTAAGCCTTGGTGGTCTCGGGAACCTCATCCCATGAATCGTCATGCATAGGAATTGATTCCCGTAACAACGTCCCGACCATGTTGGAGAACCTCGAAGAGTGATTGCCCACATGCTCCCACATCCCTTTGGCGTTCTTTCGGAATCTGATCGATACCGGACGACCTGTCTCAGTCCTCATTTGGCGGAGTTTCGTGTTCTTTGTGGGACCACGCACCACCTTCCCGCCTTTTCCAATTTTGGCATTGGGCTTGGGAGGTTTGGATTTAGAGCCTACAAGTAATCAAATTCAAGTGATGATGACATAAAATAACAAGTTATCAATTTCAAATAATGATCAAGTTTAATTAAAATAATAAAGAAATTCTTACGCTGAGAATTAGTGCCTATCCTCCTCGAGGGACCACGGGGTGGCTCATTACCTCCATCGCCGCCGTGGCTCCTAGCAACAACATCTGCCATCTGTAAACGTACTAGTACAAGAACATAGAAATTAGTGAAGAAACACATATACGTATATATATACACACATTCAAATAAATAACAATATATACCAAAAAAGATAATAATAAATAATTAAATAAATAAATAAAAACATTTAACCACTCGATAACAATTTTATTCAAATAAGTGTCGTTTAACAAATTACAATTTGAGATCAATCTCCCACATCACTAAGATAAAAATCCTCATTATTAGTGTCAGCTTCATCTTCACGATCAACGTGGTCTTCACCATCAGATGTTAAATCATGAGGAACGTGGTCATCATAATCAATATCATCATCGTCGTCGACATCAGTGATAATTGGTGGTGGTGGTGCCTCAACTTCCGCTGGCTGGACATCTATATTTATTATGTTATAATTCAACTTATCCAACTCAGCAGAGAGTGTGACATGTGATGAGTTGTTGTCATGTACAACATCTTGATTATCTTCTACCACGATGATATCCGGGTTCCAAATCTTTCGATGATAAGAATCTTGGTCGGCCTTGCAATTACCACGTTTACCCGGGAAATCAAGGTAAAAGACTTGTGTTGCTTGTGTTGCAAGAATGTATGGTTCATTTTGAAACGATACACGATCTGTCATAATTTGTGTAATGTTATTTCTATAGGTACAACGCTTTATGCAACCCTCGTTATTAGTGTCGAACCATTTGACTTTGAACAACACAACCTTGAACGGAATATACAAAAACTCGATAATTTCTTCAAGCTGGCCATAATACATTCCTCCGCTAGGATTAGGAGTTGAAATTCTGCTGTTTTGAGTTGAACGACGTAAATCACGGTCGTGTACGACAAACTTCACACCGTTGACTACGAAAGAGTAGACTGAGACTGCAGTACATGATGGTCCACAAGCCAAAGCGAATAACTCGGAAGTACAACTTGGGTCATTCTTTACTTTTAATTCACGAATCTATGTAAAAGTTAAGAATAGATATAGATGAGTAATAGTCGTTATTTTTATAGGGTAATACATACAATAAGTCTACCTTGTTCCCAAACCAGCGAGGAAATCCTTCTTGTATGTCATTGCCAGGAAATGCCCTGTAAATGTTCATGATATTAGAATAAGTCGTCGAATAATAACTTACGTAAAACACATTTTGAAATAAAATGCGTACCTCTTGTACTCGTTCATGTACGGGTCGATTTCATGACTGTTGTGTAGTACATACCATACTACTTTCTGCATTGTGTCTGGTTGAAGCCGAATTAATGATTGTCTACCATTCATTTTACAGAGTGATCGAAACACCTGAAATCGACTTGTTGGGCTTGGACCGTCCTCATTCCGGTCAGGACGATTAAATATCGTCTCAACACCCCGAAAATAATGCGAACAGAAAGTTAATGCTTCATCAGCAATATAACCCTCCGCTATTGAACCTTCAGGCTTAGCTTTACTTCTGACATAATTTTTGAGCTTTTTCATGTATCTTTCAAATGGATACATCTACCTCATGTAAACAGGCACGCCTCCAATAGCCTCTTCAGGTAGATGAATAACCAAGTGAATCATAATGTCAAAAAATAGCAGGAGGATATATTTACTCGAAACTGCACAAAATATTGATCAGTTGTTCTTTAGCTTTCAACATGTCATCCACCATCAAAGTTCAAGAGAATATTTTTTTGAAGAATGAACAATGCTCGATTATTGGTATTGCAGTGGTTTGGTCCTTCAAGTAATTTTGAAGTCTAGCAAGAAGTAACCGTTGCATCATTATATGACAGTCATGAGCCTTCAAGCCTGTTATGTTGCTATCATTATCGGTCACTTTATGCTTGAAGTTAGATCCGAACCCATCAGTTAGTTTAACACCTTTGATGAATTGACAAAAAAATCATGATATTAGAATAAGTCGTAGAAATGAATACGCGAATTGAATTGGAACAAATAAATTTTGAAATAAAACGCGTGCGTTTGATGAATTGACAAAAAAAATTTCTTTCTTCAGTTGTGAAAAAGTACGTGGGATGAGGCTTAGAGCACTTCCCGTTTCTTTTGTTGACGAGCCACAACTCATCACGAATTTGCAAAATTTGTAAGTCTTGTCTTGCCTTGTTGGTGTCTTTTGATTTGTCATTCAATAACAAAGTACCCAACACACTCTCACACACATTTTTTTCGATATGCATGACATCAAAATTGTGTTTTAGTGTAAGGAAAGACCTACTTTAGCTCGTAGAAAATAGATACTTTGGTCCAATTCAATTCGCGATCAGGATCACGTTTTTTCTTCGCACCCCCAAAACTTGGATGTTTCCTCGGGATACGTTTAGGCAATCTCCTAAGTTGAGTCCAGATGACATCACTGGTAAATTTTCTAGGAGGTGGTCTATCATCGACCGGAGTATAGAATGCCCTTCTGTTTTTCCACCATTTATTGGTCGCGTTTAAGAATCTTCTGTGACCAACATAAGCGGTTTTGCTTAACACTCGAATAACTGGAGTGTCTATATTACAGGTCAGACATGCCTTGAAACCTTGCTCACTCCACCCAGACAAACTACTTCGAGCGGGAAAGTCATTGATAGTCCATAAAAGCGCTGCTCTCATACAGAATTCAGTGCCAGTAATAACATCCATAGTCATGACTCCATCTTTTCATAAAGTCTTTAGGTCTTCAATCAAAGGCCTCAAGTAAATATCTATGTCCTTCCCGGGTGATTTAAGGCCCGAAATTAACAACGTCAACATAAGAGAAGTCTCTCTCATACATATCCAGGGAGGCGTATTGTATGTTGTTAATATGACCGGCCACATGCAATAAGACTGACTAAGGTTGCCGTACGGATTGAAACCATCAGCAGCCAACCCTAATCGGACGTTTCTTTTTTCATAAGAAAATTCTTTCGAATACTTCATGTCAAATTTCTTCCATGCTTGACCATCAACCGCGTGTTGCATTTTACCGTTCTCCGTAGACTGCCCAGAAGCATGCCAAGTCATATGTTTTGCAGTGTGTTTAGACTTGTACAAATGTTGTAGTCTAGGAATGATAGGAAAGTAATGCAACACCTTGTTAGGAACTTTCTTCCCCAGTATGTTCTTGTCTTTCCATCTACTAGCATCGCAGATGGGACAATTCTGCAAATCTTCTTTACCCACCCCCCGATATAAAAAATAATCATTTACACAAGCATGTATGGATTCGTATCCTAACCCGATCGTTTTATATGCCTTCTTTATTTCATAGTATGACGATGGGATTTTGTATCCTAGAACGGGCGGGAAACATTCCTTTAGAAAATTTAGGGTTTCGTTAAATGTGGTGTCACTCATTTTACCTTTGACCTTGATGTTTGTAAACTTTGCCATAAAGTCCAATGAAGACATCCAATTATAGCCCGGGTATAGTGAGTCGTTGGCCGTGGCAAGTAACTCTTCAAACTCGTTACGTTGAGGAAGTATAACACCCCCAAAATACCGCAGCGAAAGATTGTGTCACTGGGGTGCTACTTCATAATACAAAGTACAAGTTATAGAAAATGACCTCTAAATTAGACGTTTTGAAAAGTTATCATTCGATAAATTAAATCAGAGTTACAAACATGAGGTTCCAAAGTGTTTTTACAGCATATCGAATGGTAATGATAAAAGTATAAGTCTTCAAAACATGATATATGACTCTATGCTCCATGCACCTGCTATCGCCTTACTAACCTGAGATAAGCATGCTTAAAAGTGTCAACAAAAAGGTTGGCGAGTTCATAGGTTTGTTGTAAATAAGTTGAAAAGCCTATAAAGAATGTTCATGCAACAAAGGCATTGTAAATCCATTTAGTTCCAAGTTCCCGCCCATACAAAACTTGCAACCTATGTGTTCACAACCCATTGCTTAAAATAGTATATCAATTATGTACACACGCATCATAGTAGTTAAAAGTATAAACATTTTAAGTATGTAAATAGTATATTGGTCATGTCATATGCAATTAGTCATGCGGCTCCACTCCATCTGCGGAAACCTCATGTGGGTATGTTGCTCACAAGGAAAGTAATATCATTGGCTCCACTCCATCTCCAGAAACTCAATGCATGTTTTATCACCAGGAGACTTTATGCTTCTCATGAGGAGACATTATGTTGCTAACGAGGAGACTTTTAAGTTTAAGTATAACGCAATCAATTATAACACAGTCAAGTATAACACAATCATGACTAAAATGTATAAAAAGTATAGCGCATCATAAAAGTATAATTGTTTTGAGTACTGATTCGTTAAAATCAACACGTATTTTTCTCCAAGGATTTACAAAGGAAATATGTAAACCCGAGTCGTTTTCCCCAACGAAGGATTGAATGGAATTTGTGATTTTGGATCGTGAATCGTGTGATGAATAGTGATAGAGATGAGATTTTTTTTTGTTTTTAATCTACAAATATGAAATATAATCTAAAAACAGTTAAATAAGCAAAGAAAATGATTAACTCAAGCCTACGTGACTAGAAACGCAAAGGAAACCTATAAACGTGCAAAACCCGAACTAATCCCGAGCTTTAAAAGCAAAACTAATAAATATTAACCTTAGGCATGAAATTATATTTTTCCTAAGTGTTAAATTATAAAAGAAAATTTTAGAAAAAAGAATTATATTTTTTTTTACTTTTATTTAATTTATTATGAATTAAAAACTGAATTAAAAAGAGAAATAAATTAAAAATACTAAATGAAAATGGAAAATTATGAAAAATTACAATAAAGTACTTAGTGATATGCTGAATCTAGAAAAAATAATCAGGGGATGCCAGCTTATCCAGATAAGCTGGAATAAGCAAATCTGCCCTTAATAAGCTAGGGTGGAAAAGTCAAACCAAAGCAAGAGACCCAGGTTCGAATCCTGGCTCAGACCTAATGCCAACTATTTTATTTTTTTGATTTTATTATACCAACTAAAAAAGCACTTGGAAATAAGCAATTTTTGTAAAAGAGATTATTTTTGAAAACCCAAAATAAGCTCAGAATGAGCTAATGAAAGCTGATCAGTAGGCAAGAAAGGGAATAAGCTAAAAATATGAACTAAAGGGCTGAATAAGCTATAAATAAGCTAAAAGGAAACTGAAATAAGTTAAACAACCAACAATAAGCTAAAATGAAAACTGAAAAAGCCACAAGAAGAGCAAATAAGCACTGAACAAAACTCAATAAGCAATAAAGAGGACTGCTATGCACAGGGCAGTATTCAGTCCACCTAGGCAAGTTTTAGCTTATTTTTAAGCACTTATATAACAACAAAAGACCACAAATTTGATAACACTTAAAGTTCAACTATAAAGGATTTCAGAAACCAAAGATCAGACCATTTGAGGCTTATTTTACTGCTTAAAGTTAAGCTGAAAAAGTGGCTAATAAGAAATGATATAGAAAATTATGCAGACTTTAAGAACAGACTGAGAACTAACAATTTGAAGACCTGATTTAATCTAACTAGAAGACTTAAAAATTGAACACAAGCTGAAACAGATAACCTTCACCCTATAAGCTACTTGTGCAAGGAGTATCAGAAGCTTATATGTGAAAATGAAGTATTAAAAGAGCTTTTGAAATCTGTTTGCAGACTAAAAAAGGGTTCTGAGGTAGCAGCTAATGCAACAATGATCAAGGCAATACAATACTCAAAGATAAAGAACTAGTGACTGATATATGGACAAGAAAGAACACTAAAGGATGAAAATTTGGGTCAGAAAGAGATTATAGCTCAAATAAGCAGTTCTGACCAAAATTATACCCTGCTACTTGTTAGGAATATAAATATTCAGTTGAAGACTCGGTCACCTCGAGTACTTATTAGCACTCCATAGCTCATAGGATTATTAGTAATATTAGCAGTAGATTTGTTAGTATTAATATTGTGGAGTGGGTCGGGTCTTTTACCCACTGTCAGCTCGCTCCACAGCCCACTAGGGGCACCCTATGTAGTTCTATATAAAGCCCTCTCCACCAAAGGAGAGGGTTGGACCTTATTCTCATATTCAATACATCCTACTTACTTTCTCTCTCAAGGTTCCAAGTCTTCTCCTCTCTCTCTCTAAAATTCATCTATTCGATCCATAACATAGACCCAAACATGTGTTTCTTTGCTTGTGAATATACTACAATTGGTATCAGAGCCAAGTTAGGTTCATGTATGGTTATATTCACGGATTTGTGTAGATTTGGGGTACTTTTGGTTCGAATAGTTACTTTCTTGAAATTCTATTTTGCGCTTTGTTTTGTTGATAGAAGGTGTTAGATCTTGTACTTTCTAGCTTAGGGATTGTATTGAAGTAGTGTTTGGTGTTTGGAATCATAGTTTCAGGCTTTGTGTGGTAGTTTTTGGCAGATTCGTGGGTTTGTGTTAAGGTGTTCTTCGTAGCGTTTTGTCCCTCTGTGAAGGTTTCATAGTAGCGATTTGTGTATTGTTGGGTAAGTGAAAGTAGCGATTTGTGGTTTATCGAAGTTGCGATTTGGCCTATTACCGGATTTGGCAAAAGACGACAAACCGCTAAGAAAGCGACATGTCTGGCGTTTAGTGTGTTGCGTTTTGACCAAGATAGTGACAGTTCTGTCTTCTTGTGACTTGCGATTTGTGGGTTGCGACTAGTGTCTGTCAGGGTAGCGACTTGTTATACTTGCGACTTGTCTGTCAGGGTAGCGACTTGTCTGTTGCGGTTGCGACTAGTGTCTGTCAGGGTAGCGACTTGTTAGACTTGCGACTTGTCTGTTGCGGTTTGTATCCACAGGGTTGTGATTTGTCTGTTTCGGTTTGTATCCTCAGGGTTGTGATTTTTCTGTTGCGGTTTGTATCCTCAAGGTTGTGATTTGTCTGTTGCGATTTGTAATAGTGAGTTGCGACTTGAGCACTTGGGAGTTGAACTTTGCGTTTTGACTCATAGTTAACAAATTACGATTTGATTGTCTGCGATTTGACAAGTTGCTATTTGACTCATTGCGATTTGATTGTTGCGAGTTGATCTATTGCGATTTGACGTTGCAAGCTAACACTTGTGACTTGACTTATTGTGATTTGATAAGCTTGCGATTTGTCTTGTTGCGATTTGTCAAGCTGCGTCTTGAATCTTTGCGATTTGATCAATTGAGATTTGTGTTTCCTTGAGTTAGGACTTAAAATTCTATTTTGCAAGATACTCATTAGTTTACGGTTTGTGTCTTGGTGATTTTAGAAAGTCCCGCGAAAGTGTCAATTTCTCGGTTAAATCACAAGAACTGTAAAATCCCGTATACATTATGGCCAGCATTACAAGCACCGCATCCGATGACATTCAAGCAGCAGGATCCGATACCCGTCCACCTATGCTAGATAGGATGGACTATGAGTCGTGGGCACAATGAATACGGCTTTACTGCTTGGGAAAAGAGAATGGAGCAAACATCCTTAAGTCTATTGATGAAGGACCATTTCAGATGGGTACCACCAGAGATGCTGTTACTACTGGTGAAGATGGCACAGTCACCTTTGGAATTGACAGACCACGTACTTACAATGACCTTAATGAGGAGGAAAAGAAGAGGTATGATGCTGACATTAGGGCCTCAAACATTGTTATTCAAGGTTTGCCAAAGGATGTCTACAAACTCATCAATTTCAACACCGAAGCTAAAGCAGTGTGGGACAATGTAAAGATGTTGCTAGCTGGGTCAGAACTCACAAAAGAAGACCGTGAATCACAATTGTATGATGAGTTTGAACACTTCAAAATGAACCCAGGAGAGAATGTCACAGATTACTATGTGAGATTCCATAAGTTGGTGAATGACATGAGGATGATAAGAATGACTATGCCCAACATCCAACTTAACTCAAAGTTTGTGAACAACATGACTCCAGAATGGGACAGATTTGTTACTGCTGTCAAACTCAACAAAGCTCTGAGAGACACTAACTATGAACAGTTGTATGCCTACCTACAACAACATGAGAAGCATGCTGCCTATGATCGGGTGCTGAGAGAAAAGCTCAATCCTTCAACTCCTAATGACCCACTAGCATTTATGGCAAGTGCTCTACCAAACACCCAACCATCACCTAACCAAGGTTATCATCAACTTCACTCACCATATTCTGCTATGAGCTCACAACTCGACTCAGGCTATTCTCAGACCGACAAAATGATTGATAACCTCACCAACCAAGTATCATTACTGGTTCAACAATTTAAAGCATCTCTCCCTCAGACCAACAATCAGTTAAGAAACTCATCCAACCCACGCAATCTAGCAATGGTGGAGGATGGGAAAATTGTGGTTCAGAATGTGCAAGGGAGAGCAGGAAGAAACATGGGTCGAGGTAATGTGCAGAACAGAGCGGGGAATGCCAATCAGGGGTAGGGGAAACAGCTCAAGTGTTATAATTGTGGAGGACTGGGACACATTGCCAGGAATTGCAATCAACCGAAACGTCCTCAGAATTCAGATTACTTCAAGTATAAGATGTTGTTGATGCAGGCTCAAGAGAATGGAGCTGTATTGGATGAGGAAGAATTGTTGTTTTTGGCTGGTGATGGGGGAAATACTTTTGATGAAGATGTGGATGAGCAACCAGTTCAGGATCTAGCACTCAACGATCCCAACATCATCAAAGCTGATGATTGTGATGCATTTGACTCTGATGTGGATGATGAACCAACGGCTCAAACAGTCTTCATGGCTAACTTGTCTTCCTTGGCTTCATCACCTCGATAAGCTGGTTCTTCAAATGCATCTGTGATTTCTGAGGTACTAAAACTTTATGACACATATGAAGTAGTTGATGAACAAAAGATTCCCAACGAAGTACAACAGGGAGATGTGTGGAACGTTTTTGTTCGTTTGAGATATTTATGTATTGAATGTGTTTAGCATGCGGAATCTACTACAACACACTTAAAAGAACACAAGGTGGTGAGTTTAAGTAAACGTGAGTATGCAATGAACAAAGTACACAACTTTGGTTAACACAAAACGATTCAATATTATTGATGAAATAATACGGATGATCTAAGTATCACCGGGATTACAAAGTAATCTTGAATCTAAGATTGTAAAAGGATTTGTGATTTGAAGTAACTAAGTTACTTGAGAGATAGTTTGTTTTTGGTTCTTAGTTGGAAAAGATGCATGCATGAAGTAGTGACTAAGATATCCTTTTATAAGATAAGGATATCTTCTTACAAGATTGTCAAGTGGTTGAATATAAAACTATACTTTGACTATATTGGCGCCTACAATTAAATACAACTACCAATGTACAACTCTGCCATATTCTTCTGTGAACCACAGAGGACTAAACTACTTCTACATAACGTATAACAATGTACAAAGACTAATAATTCAACTAAATATCTATTACAAAATATCTAATCGACTTGACATAAGCTTGACAGGCTCTTCATCAGCTAGCAGTACCTTCTACCCAGAAGGTACTGGTAGAACATCTTCATACACTTCAAAAATCAACTAGCAGGCTCTTTAACATCTTTGGCAGGCTCTTTGACTTGAACATTTTATTCCCAACAATCCTCCCCTAAACTTGTTATTTCCATTAAAATACATAAGTTTCTGATGAATAAAATACATACCTTGAGGATTTGAGGGAACTCTTCCAAAAACCTTCATTCTCTGTTCTTCCTTTTTCTTTCATATTGCTCAGATATGCTTCTCAGCAGACTCTGAACAATTTCTGAGTTCTCATCATCTTTGTCACATCTTAATCTCTTGGAGATCATGGTTTTAAGCACTTCATAACTAAGTGGATACTCTTTCTCAGCCAACATAAAGAGTTCTATCCCACTCTGTGTGAAAAGGTGATGAATATTGCTATGGCTTAGAAATTCCCAAGTTGTTGAAGGATCATAATAGGGAAATTTCCAATGAACATCTTTGGGTTCAGGATCAAACATCCTAATGAATTCTACCCATAGTTCTTGTTCCTTAGCATCTGAACTAGAAGTTGTGTCTAGCCTAATCTGCACTAGATTCTACAATTCTTCCAAATCTGCTCTGTCACATGCTCTAACTAAATTTTCAAAATTCTTGAAGATAGCAAACTGACCCCCAACCCTTGTTATTTTCCATGATTCTCCTAATCTATCATGGTTGATCTCCCAATCAATAATAGGTCTTCTACAGCTAATTGGATCAGCATGTATGATAGTAGGCAAAGTAATCAACATTTTACTTACTTGCTCTGTGTCCAATTTTGCTACTTCTTTCTTCTGAGCATCCTTCTTCTTCATTGAGGGGTGTACATCAGATGGAACATTGTAGTAAAGACTTTTGTAGGCTTGAAGATACAGGAAGAAGATTTCATCAGCAGATTTCTTCTTAAGTTGATAATCAGTCCAATTTGCTTGACCTTTCAGAAATCTCTTCATAAAAATCACCTGATCTTTCTGAGCTTGTCCTACCTTAAAACCTCTCTTTTGACTTTCCTTCATCTTCTCAAAAATGTCAGCCAAAGCTGCTTCTTTATACTTCTTGTTGATGAATGATTCAAGTGCTTCTGTTTTCTCATCAGAATTGAGATTCTTGTCATTTACTATAATTGCTGCTTGACCTTTCACAATTGGATCATTATTGATAATCCATAGCATCTGTGCATCAAAGGTTTCTTGAGCAATTTGAGTATCAAGAAGAGTCTGAGCAGCATCTTCAGCATCTTTCTGCTCTTTCATTACTGCAAGCATTCTTGAGGCTTGTTCCCCATTTTCAGAAGTTTTAATTTTAGCAGATTGCCAAAATTGCAAAATTTGTGTTTCATAAATAGTGGGATTGACTAGTAAAGCAAACCTGATATAGGAGTTATTTAAAAAGTCCACTACTTGATGAAATGAGGCATTATCCTCTGACTTCTCCAAAAATGCTAATTGATTGTGACGTTGGACAAAGTTGTGAACAACTGTGGAAGCCATAATGAAAATTTTGAATATGATGGTAGGATTTGTTGGTAGTACTGGTAGAAGATGAAAGGTGTATGTGAATTATGATAATGACTGATGAAAGAAGATATGAGAGAATTACTTTTAACCGACAATAAGAAAGATTATAATAAGTAAATGTATAGGCGGTTAAAAAGATCTTTTATATGTGAAATATAATATAATATAATCATCAGTAATTTACATAACTACCCCAACGGCTAATTTTAACTACCAGGCCCAATGGCTAAAACTTTTTCTGACAGGCTCAACGGCTATTTAGAATTACCTTTTTATACTAGCAGTACCAATTTTGAACTACCAGTACCTTTGAAAGTTTTATAAAAATCCCTTATAGTTTTTAGCAAACTACCAGCTATCAACGGATTTGAGTTGTCTTTACCAAAAGCCGTTTGCGTAAGGACTAGCTAACTATTTACAATTAAGTATGGTTAGTTAACAACCATATAGTTTTTGGTAAACTAACAACCATCAACGGATTTGTTTTGTCTTTACCAAAAGCCGTTTGCTTATGGACTAGCCAACTCTTAAGTTTGTAAAAACTTGGTGAGCTGAATACCAAAAGCCATGATGGCCCAAAGATGGTGCAATTTCCTTGGATGGAGGAAATTAAAAAGGCAATGATGCTGTGTATCTTGGATGATTGGTTCAACAATTGAAATCATCTAATGTCATGCCTTTGAGTTGAAACTTTCCTTAGGTTGATCTAGATAGAACTTTCTCCTTGAGAAATGCTTCATCCCTTCTAGATATGTGATCTAACTCTCTCTTTTTCAACTTTGCATCATCTTGTATGCTCTTGTCTTTCCTTTCATAAATTGGTTTCTCTTCCATTCTGAGCTATTAATTCCTCCTCTGAGATTGTTATCTCTCCTGAAATGAATATAACTTTTGTTGTTCCTTTTTGTTTGGAAGAACTCTTGTTTTGTTATCAACCTGAAATGTGTTAGTTGCAAACCAAAAGAACAAAGTGCAAAGCACTTGATCTGTAGTATTTTAAACATTCAAGCATTGATATGAACAAAACATAGCAATTTTATATCAGCAGGACCAATTATGAACTAACAGGACCTTTTGACTAACTAGCAGTACCTTGTTTAAAAGCCAATACCAGTTAATTTTACGAACAAAAACACATGTTATTCAAAGATTTATCATTCCAATACCTCCTACAAGATATTTGAATCTACCTAAATCAAAAGCTTTGGTGAGAAGGTCTGCATAATTCTTTTCAGAATCAATTTTAACTACTTGAATTAAACTTTTCTCATTGCAATCCCTTATGAAATGGTGTCTGATTTTAATATGTTTTGTTTTTGAGTGTTGAACTGGGTTTTTAATGATACAAATAGTACTGCTATTGTCAATATAAATAATGGTGTTAAGAAAATTGTACCCATAGTCAAGCATTTGATTTTGGATCCAAAGAACTTGCCCACAACAACTTGCACCAGCAACATATTCTGCTTCAGTTGTAGAATTGGCCACCATTGTTTGTTTCTTGCATTGCCAAGAGATTAGTCTGCAACCAAGAAATTGACATCCACCAGTTGTGGATTTTCTGTCTAGAGTTGCACCAGCATAGTCACTATCCGAATAAGCCACCAATTCAAAAGATGATTCCCTTGGATACCAAAGACCCAACCTTGGTTGACCCTTAAGATATCTAAAGATTCTTTTGACTGCTGTGAGATGGGAGATTTTGGGATGAATTTGAAACCTTGCACACACACATACTGAGAACATGATATCTGGTCTTGATGATGTAAGATACATCAAAGACCCAATCATAGATCTATAATTGTGCAAATCCATATCTTCTCCTTCAGCATCCTTGAGTAGCCCTTTGTCTGGATCCATTGGTGTACTTGCAACTTTAGAATCAACAAAATTAAATTTCCTTAGGATCTCTGCTACATACTTATCTTGGCTGATAAATATGCCTTCTTTTGATTGTTTCACTTGGAGACCCAAAAAGAAAGTAAGTTCCCCCATGGAACTCATTTCAAACTTACTATGCATAAGTTTTTCAAATTGTACACACAAGTCTTGGTTTGTTGATCCAAAGATTATGTCATCAACATAAATCTGCACTAGCAAGATGTCTTTCTTTTTTCTTTTGATGAACAAAGTTGGATCAATCCTGCCTCTTTGGAATCCACTTTCTAGTAGAAAACAAGCCAATGTTTCATACCATGCCCTAGGAGCTTGGTGTAGACCATACAATGCCTTGGTAACTTTATAAACTTTGTCTGGATACTCTGCATCAATGAAGCCTGGAGATTGAGATACATATACTGGTTCTTCAATTTCACCATATAAAAATGCACTCTTAACATCCATTTGATAGACAGTGAAGCCTATGAATGAAGCATAGGCCAAGAAAAGCCTAATTGCTTCAAGTCTTGCAACTGGAGCAAACACTTCTTCATAATCTACCCCTTCTTCTTGAGTATATCCTTGTGCTACCAATCTAGCCTTGTTTCTGATCAATATACCCCTTTCATCTTTCTTGTTTCTGAATACCCATTTGGTTCCAATTGCCCTATGACCTCTGGGCAAATCAACCAATATCCAAACCTTCTGAATCTTGAATTGGAGAAGCTCTTCTTGCATAGCTTCCACCCAACTTGCATCATCTAAAGCTTTGTTTATGTTTTTGGGTTCAGCCTGAGATAGAAAACATGAAAACAGGCATATATTGGAAGTATCATTATTCTTTTCTTCATAAATAAAGGAGAGAAACCCTTCTTCATCTGAAGATAAGACTTGAGATAAACCAACTTGAGATCTTGTTCTAACACCAGAATTTATGCTTCCAATCACATCATCAGTTGAGTGATCTTTGAGAATTCTAGTGTTTGGTGTTTTAGGAACTTCATATGTAGATGGAAGATTGCTAATCCCCACTTCTTCTTGGAAAGAATCATCTCTTTGAACATTCAATGGCTCAGCAGTATCAATACTTGAACTAGCAGGACCATCTGGTGAACTAGCAGTACCATTGTTATTAGCACTACTTTCTTGATTCTCTTGATTTTGAGTTCCTTGATCATCTTCATTGCCTTCATTTGTTGTGTTTGAAGGTCCTTCTTGACTTGAAGATAGATCCATACTTTTCCAAATTGGCATCCAGATGTAATCTTGATCTTTAGGAGTTTCAACATTATATTCAAAACCTGCATCATCATTAGTATTTGTACCTGAAACAGGCACATAATTCATAGATTCTGAAAGCCTATCAATATCAAACATCCAATCTGGTCCAATTCCTTTCACATTAGTTAGTTTCTCTTGAAACTCTATGTGAAGATTCTCTTCTACTTGCCTAGTGCAAGTGTTAAACACTCTATAGGCCTTACTCTGCAAGGAATACCCTATCAAATAGCCAACATCTGCTTTTCCATCAAATTTGCCTAAATGATCTTTGGTATTTAGAATAGTGACATGACAACCAAAAGGTCTCATAAAACTTAAAGATGGTTTTCTACCAAAGAAAAGTTCATAAGGTGTCTTTCTATGTGGCTTTGTCACAAGAACCCTGTTTTGTACATAACAAGCAGTACCAACTGCTTCAGCCCAAAATGAAATAGGCAACTTAGAGTCTAATAACATAGTTCTAGCAGCCTCTATAAGTGTTCTATTCTTTCTTTCTGCTACACCATTTTGCTGAGGTGTTCTAGCTACACTAAACTCTCTTTTTATGCCTTTTTCCTTGCAAAAGTCATCCATAACTCTATTCTTGAACTATGTCCCATTGTCACACCTGATGACTTTGACCTTCTTATCAGATTGGTTTTCTACCTCAGTGATATAGGTTTTAAGTATGTCACTAGTTTCATGTTTAGATTTTAAAAAGAAAACCCATGAAAATCTGCTATAATCATCAGTAACAACCAGACAATATCTTTTTCCATTCAAGCTGCACACATTAGTAGGACCAAAGAGATCCATATGAAGCATATGTAAAGCCTGAGAAATAGAGTTTTGGGTCTTGGGCTTACAAGAAGCTCTATGTTGTTTGCCTTTTAGACAGTCAACACAGGATTGGTCGTTTTGGAAAATCTTTTTGGGTAAACCTCTTACTAAATCATATTTTGCAATAGTGTTGATTGTTTTAAAGTTTACATGACCAAGCCTTCTATGCCAAAGCATAGATTCATCCAATGAGGCTTTTGCTACCAAACAAGTTAGACTCTCCTTAGGATCAATGTTCTTTAAATTGACACTGTACATATTGTTCCTTTTTGGAATTTTAATAAGGATCTGACTCTCATCAGGCATCTTAAAATCAGAAGAAAGAACCATACATTCATTGTCAGTAAATAGAACATTGTTCTTTTTTGTCACACATTTGTGAGACACTAAGAAGATTAAACTGAAGTTCTTTCACAAAATACACATTTTCAAAATCTAGTTTACTGGTTTTGATAGTACCTTTACCAGTGATCTTTCCTTTTATTCCTCCCCCAAAGGTAACATATCCTCCATCAAAAGTTTTGAAGTCTGAGAGGAATGACATGTTGCCTGTCATGTGTCTTGAACATCCACTATCAACATATCCTTGATCTTCAATATCAGATGAATGTTCCTGCACATGAATAACCATATTAGTTTCCTTGGGGTACCCAAGCCATGACAGACTTGGGTTTGCCTCTTGCATCAATGAAATCAAACCTTTTCAGGATTGTTGATGCACCTTTTGATTGGATTGGTTTCCAAATCCAACATGCTGAGGACTTAACAACACTTTCCCTTCTAATCCATTGTGTGGTCTTTGGTCTATCAGTACCAATTTTGGCAATACCAATTTTGGCAGTACCATTTGGTCTAGCAGGACCTTTGGTTTTTGGTTTCCAAATTTGTGTTTTGACCACAGATTTCTTTTGAATAGGACTATTCACAACTTTTGGTACACATTTGAAAGTGTTTCTTGTACCCTTATCAGTTGGTTTTGCAATAACAGGCTTATTTTGTCTAACAGTATGTTTAACATTTGTGATGTTAGACTTAACAAAACTTTTTCTGGGGTGAGTAACATTTGTTTTAGACTTTGATTTACTCCCAGAAACCCATTTATTACAATAAGCATGAAGATGATTAAAGCTACCACAATAATAACAAGCCTTATTGAACATAACAAAGTCATCACCTAGTTGTTGTGACTTAAGGTTGTTCCAATTTCTTTGGCTTCCCCTAGGTTTGTTATTACAATTTTTACAACTTTCAACTGTTTTCAAAACAGCTTTAGCCTTAGCTTTAACTTCTACTTTCTTAGGACTGAATGGTCCTACTTTGATTCCTTTGATAGGAATAGTCTCATCTTCATCATCATCAGATAACCAATCTTCAATAATTAAGACATCTGGTCTCTTATCAGTGAGCACCTTAGAGAGTGAGGCATTCTTAGCACTCTCAGAAGGTTCACTTATCACTACAGGTTTAGCTAATGGTTTGTTAATGACTTCATGCACACCTGATTCAGCAAGATCTGATCCTGGAGGACAAGGAATTCCTCTATAAGGAGGTGGACATTCATTGTATCCTATCCCTGATTTTATTCTCTTATTCATCTGATTCTCTACTATGCTCCTAGTACATTCAGAAGCATTTTCTAATTTAGTAACAGTCAGTTGAATATTATCTCTAGCCAATGTTACTTTAGTGCACTCAGTCCTTACCATTTCTATTTCTGAATCTTTCAAAAATATTTGTCTATTAAGAGCAGCTTTAGCATCAGAAAATGTGAGTTCATTTTCTCTATAGTGAATGATTTGTTTTTCTAGTTTGGCCATACCACATTGATGGTTAAATAAGGTTTGTTGGGTTTTTCTGTGTTCTAATATTTCTGTATCATAAGATTTTCTTATAATTTCTAATTCTTTAAGAAATTCACAATTATTTGAACATTTGATAGTTTGTACCTCAGGAGTGGAGAATGCCATCAAAGCCAATTCATCAGAAGTTGATTCATCTTCACCCATGAAACTCCAATCAAAACCAATGCCATCAATAGCAACCATTGCTTTTGGCTCAGCAACTTCAACAACCTTACTCTTGCTTTCAAAGCTTCCTCTCTTCTCAAAGCTTTCTTTATTTCTGTTGTCAAACCCTCTACCCTTGTCATCCTGCTTCTTAGGTCTTCTACACTCTCTAGAGTAGTGACCCATCATGTGGCAGTTGTAAAACTCCACTTTTGACTTATCATAGCCAGCAGGCTCATTTCCATTTATCATTATCTTCTTGCCAGTCCTCATCAACAACTTCTTAGCTCTAATGCTTAAAAGTGAAAGTTGCCACTTTATGTCCATCACTTCAAGATCATCAGGATGAATCTCTTGAAGATCTTCAAATGTTAATACGGACCCATTGTGTTGAGATGTAAGAAAAGCACACCCAATTGTTTCATCTAAAATGGATTTGGTACTACTAGAAGTACTAGCAGTACCAAAGGTTGTACTGGCAGTATCTTCTTCTCTGCCACCTTTTTCTTCATTATCAACCTTTGAGATGCTTGGGGATGAAACAAAAGCCATATTTCCTGAACTTGACCCAGTAGTCTTCTTTACTTCATGTTCTACAATTTTGAAATTGTTGTAGAGATCATTGAGACTCATCTGGTCAATATCTGGCTTGTTCTTCCAGACAATGACATGCATAGACCATTCTAAAGGTAAACTCCTAAGAAATTTAGAGTTTAGGTCTTCTTGAGTTATCATCACTTCATGGATGGATAACTGACTTGCAAGCTTCTGAAGTCTATTGAACATACTGTCCAAAGACTCATTGGTTGTGGCTGTAAAGTTCTCAAATTGTTGTTTGAGAAGTGTTTTCTGTGTTTTCTTGGTAGCATCATTACCACCAAACCTAGCCACAATAGCTTCAAAAAGGGTTTTGGCATCTTTGTATTTGTTAAAGATCAGAAGTTGATCATTTGGAATAGTCATCAGTAACATACTCCTTGCTTTTAGATCATTTCTCTTCTGAACTTTTTCATCTGCATTTGATGGTTGGTCTTGTATTCTTGTTACAAGAGCATCATTTACTGTTGTAGTGGTGATTTGGGGTTTAAATGAATTGCCTTGTTCAATGATCTCCCAAAGTGCATAGTCCTGCACTTGAAAGTATTGTTCAACCCTTAATCTCCACATTTCAAACTCGTTTTGCTTAAGTAATGGAAGTTTAGCTGCAACATTTGTTTGAATATGTTCAACATCCATTGTTCTTTTAAATTAGTAAAAATCAAGCCTCGCTCTGATACCACTTGTGGAACGTTTTTGTTCGTTTGAGATATTTATGTATTGAATGTGTTTAGCATGCGGAATCTACTACAACACACTTAAAAGAACACAAGGTGGTGAGTTTAAGTAAACGTGTGAATGCAATGAACAAAGAACACAACTTTGGTTAACACAAAACGATTCAATATTATTGATGAAATAATACGGATGATCTAAGTATCACCGGGATTACAAAGTAATCTTGAATCTAAGATTGTAAAAGGATTTGTGATTTGAAGTAACTAAGTTACTTGAGAGATAGTTTGTTTTTGGTTCTTAGTTGGAAAAGATGCATGCATGAAGTAGTGACTAAGATATCCTTTTATAAGATAAGGATATCTTCTTACAAGATTGTCAAGTGGTTGAATATAAAACTATACTTTGACTATATTGGCGCCTACAATTAAATACAACTACCAATGTACAACTCTGCCATATTCTTCTGTGAACCACAGAGGACTAAACTACTTCTACATAACGTATAACAATGTACAAAGACTAATAATTCAACTAAATATCTATTACAAAATATCTAATCGACTTGACATAAGCTTGACAGGCTCTTCATCAGCTAGCAGTACCTTCTACCCAGAAGGTACTGGTAGAACATCTTCATACACTTCAAAAATCAACTAGCAGGCTCTTTAACATCTTTGGCAGGCTCTTTGACTTGAACATTTTATTCCCAACAAAGTACAACAGGGAGATGTTTCTGACTCAAATAATGTTGACATGGAAAATAGCGATATGATTCCATATGAACAATATTTGACTCACAACAACGTCCCTGATGTACAAGATGGAGAATCTTCTGTTGATAATAATGCTTGTGTTGTTAATAACGTGTGTGCCTTAGAAAATACATGTGACGTTGATAATGCATGTGAGTGGCATGAAAACACTGTACTTGCTCCTAATGATAACTTGATCACTAGACTAAACATCTATAAGGATGAAGTAGCTATGTATGAACAGCTTGCTAAGTTTGAACTAACTGAACGTGAGCAGAAAATGGAAGGTCAGTTGCGTACACTTATAAAAGACTCTAGAGTGAGAGAAGAAACATTAAAACAAGAGTTGAATTCTTTGAAAAGCCAGCTAGATATGTCTGTCAAACAAAAACAGGAAGTACAGAATTGTGTGAATAGGCTTAAGCTAGAATTCAAAGAAAAAGAATCTAAAATCTTAGATGATTTCTCTAGACTCAAAACATTAAAGAATAAACTTGAAGATAAGTTGTACACACAAGACCAAACCAGACAGACTGCCCAAATGATTCATAAGCACAGAAAGTTAAGTGACAAGCATAGTGAAAGCAATGTAGGTGAATCTCAATTAGCTCTTCTTAAGATTGCTAAGGTAGCCCAACCTGCATTATATGATGCCAATGTGATGATTATGCCCAATCATGAACCACCTGAGGTTGTATCCTTGAATGAGGCTGATGAGATAGAAGTGCGAAAAAGAGAAAAAATGAATGAGAAAATGAGGGATCCCATGTGCATAGCCAAACGAGTAATAGTCAAGCCCCATGATTATTATGAGGAGAATCGTTTGACTGTGTTTGCTCCTCAAAAGAAGTTAACACCTGAACAAATATTTTGGTCACAAGATATAGAAAAGCTAAAGGAAGATAAACTTAAAGCCAACACCCAAAACCTTAATTAGCTTATACGTGCTTTGGCAACTATTTGCTGATTTTGATAAAACATGTAAGAAGAGAATCACACCAACCGGAATTACTGAGGGGGAAAGGTGTTTTGAGCATGCAAAAAGGTGTTACTTGACTGAGGTCATGCCATTCTTTAAACTACTTAAAGAACATTTTGAAGGGATGCAAACTGCCCTTAATACCGAAATAAATGAAATGAAAGTAGTGTTTAAAGATATGGAAAATGAGGTAACTCAATGTGCAATAGAACTTAAGAGTCGTGAAATTGAAAGGAAAAACATACTCATTGCCAATGACAACTTGATTGCTAGATGTATTGCGCAAGATGTATTTTATACTGCTACTGATTCTGCTTTATCTGCTTGTCTATTTCATGAGTATGCTATTGCTTTAAATGTTACCCAGAATCGTGTTGTTGAGCTTGAGGGGGAGAATGTGAAATTGCTTGACAAAATTCAAAATGATGACCATGATAACATGGTTAAACGTTTTTCAAAACTAGAGGTTGATTATCTAAATCTGCAACTAAAATATTAACATTTAGAAGAAAAATGCAAAATATCAAATGACAAGACATCCTTGGATGCTCCTGAGTTTGATACATATTTTGAATTAAGCAAACGAGATGAAAAGATTCAAGCTCACACAAACACGATTCGACTGTTGAGGGCCCAAATTGCCCAATTGAAATCCAACAAGTGTGATGTGTATGGCACCAATAAACCTTCGTCTTCAGATTCTCAGAATTTTTCAATATCAAGACACCATCAATAAGTTACATTATGAAAATGAGTGTTTTCGAGAAGAAAATTCTAAGATTAAACAGCATTACAAAGAGTTATATGACTCAATTAAAGTTACAAGAAATAGTCATAATGAAAAGATAACTTCTTTGTTAAATGAAATTGAGAATCTTAAGACTCAGGTGAAAGGAAAAATGCCATGCACCTCTTGTAATTGTGTTGCATCAAAGGTCTCTGCTTGTAAAATGTACGATGTTGATGTGGGGCCTATTCCATTTCCCATGAGAAACAACAGACCTGTCCATCAAATGTATCTCTGTCACCTTAGGGATGGACTTGACACTCTTCGTGAGGTTGTGGAAGAGGACAGAATAGAAAAACCACTTGATAAGGCAGTAGGTTATGCCTGCGTCCTCACAAAAAGGATCCAGGAACAGTTAGAATATGCCATTGGCACGGGTCCCAAGTCTAGCAACCAAAGAGATAGATTAGGTGCATCATCATCCACTATTAAAAACAAGCATGTAACCTTTGATTTGCCATCAAGAACATCAGAACCTAACACATCAAAATCAGGAAAGCATGTGACAGTGAAACAAACTAATGTTCCTATCATTACTTCTACAGGAGTGAAATGTGACACCCAAGCTAGCGAGTCAAAGCCTAGAGGCAATGCAAGGAAAGATAGGACTGCACCAGCTAATAGTGATCACAAGAAGAGTGTAGAAGCCCAACCTAGGAACAATAAGTTTGTAATGACTAGATTGAATCGTGTTAATTCTAGTATCAAAAGTACTGTAATTAATTCGAATTCTAATGCGGTCTGTAAAACATGTGACAAATGCTTAATTTTTGCTAATCATGATGATTGTGTTGTGTCATTTCTGATATCTCATGTACCACCCCAAGTTAAGTATGTTAGGAAAACTGAAAGAAGTAAGAAAGTTTGGAAGGCAACAGGAAAAACTTTTGCTACTGTTGGGTATCAATGGAGACCCACTGGAAGAAAATTCAGTTTAGGAAATAAAAGTCCATTGCCTAAGTTGAATGATCATAGGTTTGTGAAAGTTAAAGAATGGAGGCCAACAGGTCGAATTTTGTCTCTAGGAACACAATGCCTTCCAAATAGGCCATCTGCTGACTCTAGGATTGTTCCCACTGTAGAGACTTCAGTATTAGCAAACTCTGTTGCTCCTAAATTTGTGAATGCTAACCAAACGGACCCCAGCTACACGTGGGGATCCACATATTTCAGTTATCCATCTTTGTCTGTCTTCAAATGCAAGTCGTACAAATCGTCCTTTGGTATTTGGATTTAGGCTGCTCAAAACATATGACTGGGGACCGCTCATGGCTCAAGAACTTCGTGAAAAAGTTTATCGGGACAGTTAGATTCGGGAACGACCATTTTGGTGCGATTATGGGTTATGGAGATTATGTGTTCGGTGACAGTGTAATCTCACGGGTATATTATGTGGAAGGATTAGGGCACAATCTGTTTTTTGTGGGTCAATTTTGTGATTCAGATCTAGAAGTGGCTTTCAGAAAACACACATGTTTCGTCAGGGAATTGGATGGTGTAGACATTCTAAAAGGCAGTCAGGGCACAAATCTATACACCATATCAATTGAAGAAATGTTGAGGTCCTCTCCCATTTGCTTACTTTCTAAAGCCTCCAAGACAAAATCATGGCTGTGGCATCGTCGTCTGAACCATCTAAACTTCGGTACCATAAATAATCTTTCCCGCAAAGATCTTGTACGAGGCATGCCCAGACTAAAATTTGAGAAAGATCATCTCTGCTCCGCATGTCAACTGGGCAAAAGCAAGAAACAAACCCACAAACCCAAAACCATCAACACCAACTTGGAAGTTCTTCACACCCTTCACATGGATCTGTGCGGCCTAATGAGAGTACAAACCATAAATGGAAAGAAATATGTTCTTGTGATAGTAGATGATTACTCTCGGTTTACATGGGTAAAGTTTTTGAGAACAAAGGATGAAACTCCAGAGGTTATCATCAAACTGATAAAACAGCTGCAAGTAAGGCTCGACAAAACTGTCAGAATCATCCGCACTGACAATGGAACTGAGTTTGTTAATCATCAACTCATAAATTTCTATGAAAATATTGGCATCACGTATCAGAAAAGTATCCCTCGCACTCCTCAGCAGAACGGAGTTGTTGAACGAAGGAACCGTACTCTGGTGGAAGCTGCGAGAACCATGCTTATATTTTCAAAGGCACCGATGTTTCTCTGGGCAGAGGCTATTGCAACAGCATGCTACACCCAAAACCGATCTCTGATTCATCCTATTCATGACAAGACTCCCTATGAGTTAATTCATAACAAGAAACCAGATCTTTCCTTTCTTCGTGTGTTTGGCGCACTTTGCTATCCTACTAATGATAGTCAAGACTTGGGAAAGTTAAGAGCTAAAGCAGATGTAGGTATTTTTGTTGGTTACGCACCAGATCGCAAGGGGTACAGAATCTACAACAAGAGAAACCGACAAATCATGGAATCCATCCATGTCACGTTCGACGAGCTGAGTGAGCAACCTGCTTCAGGACAAAACAGTTTTGGACCCGATCTTAAACTTTTGACACCTGGGCCAATTAGTTCAGGGCTTGTACAGAATCCCACGCCTGCAAAGTCTTATGTACCACCAACTAGTGAGGAGTTGAAGATGTTATTTGATCCTATGTTTGACGAATATTTTGATCCAACAAATGAAACGACCTCAAATGCTGCAGCTGTTCTTCCTAATGCTGATGCTCAAGTTCCGCAAGGTTCTGAAGGCCCATCAGCATCTGTCTCAATCAGTTTCAATGCACCAGCTGCCAGTCAATCACCCTCATCATCAAATACTCAATCCTCTCCGGTGCATCAAGAATCTGCAGATGAACATTCTTTGGAAGTTAATCCGTTTGCTCCTATAGATGATGTTCCTTTTGAGAATATATTTGCTCCTGAATCTTCAACTCACACATCCTCTTTCGAAGAACACAGCACGGAAACATCAGTTCAAAACCCTCAACCTCATGATCATCTCAGAAAATGGACCAACGATCATACTATTGACAACATCATTGGCAATCCCGCTCGTCCTGTATCCACACGTAAACAACTGGCCACTGATGCACTGTGGTGCTTCTTCAATTCCGTACTATCCAAAGTCGAACCAAAATATGCCAAAGAAGCAATGACTAAAGATTGCTGGTTCGAGGCTATGCAAGACGAAATCCATGAATTTGATCGATTTGAAGTATGGGAATTGGTGCCTCCTCCAGAGTGTGCTATGATTATTGCTCTCAAGTGGATTTTCAAGGTGAAACTAGATGAGCATGGTGATGTTTTAAAGAACAAGGCACGGTTAGTTGCAAAAGGATACAGACAAGAAGAGGGCATAGATTTTGAAGAATCGTTTGCTCCAGTTGCTAGAATTGAAGCCATTAGAATCTTCCTTGCCAATGCCGCTAGTCGGAATATGATAGTCTACCAGATGGATGTCAAAACAGCATTCCTGAATGGAGATTTAAAGGAAGAAGTCTATGTGAGCCAACCAGAAGGATTTGTGGATGCTGAACATCCTACTCATGTCTACCGCTTGAAGAAGGCTCTCTACGATTTAAAGCAGGCACCAAGGGCATGGTATGATACATTGTCAACGTTCCTTCTAGCAAACGAGTTCTCTAAGGGTGTTTATTGATCCCACATTATTCACTAGGAAGTCGGGAAAACATCTGCTTCATGTTCAGATATACGTAAATGATATTAATTTTGCTTCATCTGATCCTAGTGAATGTGATAGATTTTCAAAGGAGATGAGTTCCAAGTTTTAAATGTCAATGATGGGACAAATGTCATTCTTCCTATTATTACAAATCTCACAAAGTCCCGGAGGCATTTTCATAAATCAATCCAAATATGCCCATGATATCTTGAAAAAGTTTGGATTTGATTCGAGTGAGCCTGTTGATACTCCCATGGTTGATAGATCAAGACTAGATGAAGATCCTTCGGGGATTCCAGTCGACCAAACAAAGTATAGAAGCATGATTGGATCCTTGATGTATATCACTGCTAGTAGACCAGATCTTCTGTTCGCCGTATGCATGTGTGCTCGGTATCAATCCAAGCCTACTAATAAACATCTTGAAGCAGTAAAAAGGGTATTCAGATATCTTCAAGGCACAGTTCATATGGGTCTCTGGTATCCGAAGGACACAGCAATGGAGTCAACTGCGTACGCTGATGCTGATCACGCGGGATGTCAAGACACTCGTCGAAGTACTTCGGGGGGAGCTCAGTTTTTAGGGGAAAAGTTGGTGAGTTGGTCCTCTAAGAAGCAAATGAGTACGTCGATATCTTCTACAGAGGCCGAATACATCGCTATGTCTGGTTGCTGTGCACAAATTCTATGGATGAGATCACACCTTTCAGACTATGGCTTTTCATACAACAAGATTCCTCTATATTGTGACAACAAGAGCGCTATAGCTCTTTGTTGTAACAATGTCCAACACTCCCGGTCAAAACACATCGACATCAGGCATCACTTCATAAGGGAACAAGTTAAGAAGAGGATAGTGGAACTATACTTCGTGAGGACGGAATTTCAGCTGGCGGACATCTTCACCAAGGCGCTTCCAAGAGAACGGTTTCAGTTTATTCTCCCACGTCTTGGCATGAAGAGCTTGACTCCTGAAACTCTCAAATGTCTTCAGGAAGAAAAGGAGGAGTAAAGGATTGACTTCCCATATCCTTGTATATAGTTGTATATATCTTAAATAAAAAAGAAAATAGAAAAATATAAAACCTATAAAAACCATAAAAATCAAAAAAATCAGAAAATACCAAAAATAGTTTCACCTAGGCATGTCTTCTATTTATCGATAACATTTACGGACCTAGAAATGTCTATTGGTGCCTACGATTTGAGTGAGCCTGCGATTTGATCTTTTCGATTTGAGTGACAGTTGACAAATTGCGATTTGGTTAATTGCGAGTTGACAAGTTGTGATTTGACTTGTTGCGATTTGACTGATTACGACTTGACCAGTTGCGATTTGACGTTGCGAGTTGACACTTGCGATTTGACTTATTGCGATTTGGTTGATTGCGATTTGACTTGTTGCGATTTGACAAACTGTGACTTGACTTGTTGCGATTTGATCATGTTGAGATTTGACTTCTTTGACTTGAATTTTGAAGATTAGTATTGCAATTTACTCTTGGTTGTTCTTGATGATTTCACGATTTCTCTTATTGATTTTAGAAAATCCCGCGAAAGATTCGATTTTGTTGGGAATTATAATACGAATCAAGAGAAGACAACTTAGGTCTGGTAGTTTATCTAAGTTAGGTCTGTTTGTGTTATTAGGTCTGGTAATGTAATGTTAAGTCTGGTAGCATGTTTAAGTCTGGTTGACTTGTAAAGTTAAGTCTGGTCGTGAAGATAGGAAAGTTTGTTAGAGTTATGTTAGGAAAAGATACAATGCGTGTATGTATCTTTATAGAAGATTTGTGTATATCTTCTGAGTCGGTTAGGGTTTCCTTGTGTTATAAAAGGATCCCTAAAGATTGTTAGTTCGTGTGTGAGTTGTACGAGTTCACTATTGTGATTATCAATATACGAAGTTAGTGATATCTCTGCTTGTGTTCTTAATTGTTCTTGTTAAGATTTCGCATTAACAATAACAATCACCTAGGGTTTCTCACTTAGATTGGTTCGGATTTATCCTAACCATCTACTAGGTATTCAAGACTACTTAGTGATCCACATACAATTCGTGGACCAACAAGTGGTATCAGAGCAAGGAGAGAGACTCTGAATTCGAAGAACACTAAATCTCAAAAACCTAATTCTCACTCAAATCACCCTACACAATGTCTGGATTCGATAAGCCTGTTAACACTGAAACTTTCTCAATCCATAACAGTGAGGATGAGAAATCAAACCATGAAGATGAAGAAAAAACCGAAACCAGTAACTCCCAAACACAACAACAACCCATCCCTTCCACAACCACAATCTCAAACATAAAACTTCCATTACTGAAAAGAGAAGAGTATGATATATGGGCCATGGAGATGGAACATTATCTGGAATACATTGATAGCGATGTATGGAAGGTGATTCAGAAGGGAAATTCTAAGAAAAGAATTTCACAAGGGAATGATGGGCATATCAGAATAATGCCACCAGTATCTGCTGAGGAGATTAGGGCCGTGGAGAAAGAAAAGAAGGCCAGAACCTTGCTTCTTATGGCTATTCCTAAGGAGCATCTACAAAGGTTTCATGGCATTCTTGATGCAAAGGAGATGTGGGAGGCTATCAAGAAACGATTTGGAGGTAATGCTAACTCCAAGAAGATGCAAAAGGCTGTTCTTAAACAGCAATTTGAAACATTCAGTGTTTCAAAGACTGAAGGTTTGGAGAAGGGCTATGACAGATTTCAACATCTGTTAACACAACTGGAAGTTCATGGTGCAGCAGTCTCAAATGAGGATGCAAATCACAAATTCCTTAGGTCTTTACCATCAGAATGGCGCAATGTATCTGTGGCGATGAGGATTAAGGAGGAAGTAGATTCAATGACACCTGATGACCTATACAATAACCTCAGGATGTTTGAAAGGGACATCAGTAACACCACTCAGGCTTCAACCAGTTCATCAAATGTTGCCTTTGTGTCATAAAACAAAAGCAATACTTACAAGGTTAAATTTGGTGGTGTTAGGTCTGGTAACTATGAAACTCCTTCAAGTGAAAGGTCTGCTTCAAGTTTTACTGATGAGGTGATACATTATTTCTTTTCCAATCAAACGGAAGATGAGAGCTTTATTAGTGAAGACCTAGAACAGATTAATGATGCTGAAGTTGAGGAGATGGACATAAAATGGCACATAGCCATGGTTGCTTTAAGAGTCAAACGATTTCAGAAGCAGTATGGAAGGACCATCAACTTCAACAACAAATCACCAGTGGGATATACAAAGAGGACTGTTGAATGCTACAATTGTCACAAGCATGGACATTTTTCAAGAGATTGTCCAGAGAAGAAGCCTGCTGATGGGAAAAGAGATGATGATGGGAAGATGGAAAAGAATCAGATGAGCCTGCTGACAATGGAAGCTGGAGGAGTCAACTGGGGTGAGCATCCAAGAGTAAATGAGGAGTCTGATCATGCTCTCATGGCCATTGGTAATGAGGTATCATTATGCTCTAAATTATGTACTGACTCATATAATCATGTTAAGGCTTTGTGTGATGAGCAGCAAGAACAAATAGGTGATCTAGAAGTAAATTTATTAGCACATAAAAATGCTGTAAAAACTTTAGAGGCACAAAAGGTCACCCTTCAAAACCAACATGCTGCTTTAAATGAAAAACTATACTTTCAAGCTAATAAAATATATGAACAAGATGAAAAGCTTAAAAGGTATAGACAATTAGGGCTTAAAATTCAGAAGGAAATGGATGAGCTGAGAAAAAGGGTAGATCAATGGAACAGTTCAAATAATAACCTGTTTAAGTATTGGGATTCTCAAATTAAGTCAAATAAAAAATGTGGCTTAGGATATGAGGAAAATGAGAATAGGGCTATATTTAAGAATAAAGAAGAGGACTATGCTGATAAGCCTTTGTATAATAGGTTTGTTAAGACTGGTGACTTTAAGGGAGTACCACCACCTTTGAGTGATGACTATACTCCTCTTGAAAAAGAAGAGTTGGATGATTTACTCTTTGTGTATGGTAAGAAAGGTCCTCAAGTGCCTGAACCAACCACCTCAGAGGACAAATCCAGTAGGTATTCTTCTTGTCAATCCAATGACTCTGAAGGATCTATTGATGGTTCCTCTGATCACTCTAAGTCTGAGTCAAAAAATGAAGAAAAAGAGAATCCTGAACCTAAGGTTGTTGAGAAGTGTGAACCTGTTGTTACTAAACCTTTAGTGACTGAACAAAAGGCTGAGACAGTTAAACCTAGTTGTGTCAATCACATAAAATCTCCTAGGGAATCTGTTAAAATGAATGAGTCACCTAGAAGCAATAGTGTTCACAGAGAAAGTAGGAGTAGTTATACTTATGCTCCTAAAAGATGCTTTATGTGTGGAAGTTTGAGTCACTTAATAAGAGATTGTGACTTCCATGAAAAGAGAATGAAAAGAGAGGCTGAGCAAAAGAGAATGAATGTTAATAAGGGTCATGGTTCAAATAAACCAGTTTGGAATAATGCTAGTAGAGTTAATCATGCTAACCAGTTTGTTCCCAGACTTGTACAACTAAATAACACTACCAGACCTAACTCTTATGTTAGTTCTGGTAGACAAAATTTTAGGTCTGGCTACAGAAACTTTGATATGAATAGGCAAAATGTTAATTCTATTAGGCCTAAAGTGAATACTGGTTATGTTAATTCTATGAGGCCTAATGTGAACTCTGGTTTTGTGAGACCCAAACAACCTTTTCAAAAACCTCAGGTGAATGCAAATTTTCAAAGAAATAATTTTTATAAAGCTCATTCACCTGTAAGGAGACAAACAAATTCAAATGGGGGTTCTGCTGATAATTTCTCTGATTGTTGGGCTTGGAATCCATTTAAAAATGAATTTACCTATAAGTCCAAACATGGTTTCACTGGAGCAAGTTCATACAAGACCTATAAGTATGTTGCTCCATAGAAAGGACTCAAGCCCACTCAGGCCTGGGTTGTTAAGAAAAACTGATTCTCTTTCTTAACTTTGTATAGTTTGTATATTTGTTTGTTTTTAATCTTGCTACTCTTCTTGGTTATTCTTATTTTCAGTAGTTAATTTGTTTTCTGCTTTCCATAGTATGTGTGTTTTTGGTATTTTGTGCTTAACTTTGTTTTGCAGTTGTTAACTCTTCTCTATTGCAAGTAATTCTTATGTGGAAAATTAAAACATCAGAACCAAAGAGCTTTTTATTTATTAACAAGAAATTGCATTCTAGGATGCAAGTTACAATGCTTCATAAGACAAAAGCTTTAACGCAAACCAGCTAAACATCACCACCTACACTTTCTGTTTCCCTTTGCCCATGAAGTCAGGAATGGTCTTCTTGGCTCCTCTGCCACCAAACTGATTCCACGCTTTTGGGCATGGAAGTGCAAGAATCAAGCTGCTGGGTGGGGGACGTGACACAGAACCACTTCTCAGAGAAGGCACAATCTTCGAAGGAAAGGTCTCTTCATCATCTTTGGAGGGGTCTTCTTCTTCAGCACTTTTATCACCTACATCAGAAGGGGGAATTGGTTTTGAAGTCTCTGGTGCTTCATTGTCTGGTTCCTTTTCAGTAAGATCATAAGCAGCTAGCCATTGTTTCAGAGTTGATTCTCTTAATGTCTTGTTTCTTGTGATTGCTGAATACCCTGGTGGGAAGTATCCACCCCATCCTCCTGATGATGTATCAGAAGATGAGTCATTTGGATCCCAAGAAGAATCGGATGAAATCTCTATGGTTTCTGAGTTGGATGGATCCATTATGCTTATAAGGTTTTCTTTTGGTTTGTGATGGTTTTTGTGATAAAACAATGGGTGGTTTTATAGGGAAAATCAAGGTTTAATGTCTTTTAATGCTCGGTTGGTGTATGAGTTAATACTTGCAGGGAAAGAGTTATTAATTGTATTTTTGGAAAGTTGACCACAGGTTTTATTTTGGTTAAGTGATTAAAAAAAAAAAAAAAAAAAAAAAAAAAAAAAGAGGGAGATTTACACTTAAGGGGAGGTAATGTACATTTAAGGGGAGGCAAATGTACAAGTTTTTAAATCGGGTAAACTTAAGTGTTAAATCTGGTAGCTTGTATGTCTTGCAAAGATTGGTTTTTGTCTCCTTTTTCTTGTTGTTTCAACTAATTCTTGCAGAAAAGGTTGGAATGAGATGATGTAAAGCCTTGCATTTGCTACATTCAGTATGTAAGTCCACTCTCTTGGTTAGGTCTGGTAAGTTTATGATTCGGCCTGGTTGACTATTTAGGTCGGCTAGTGTTAATTTTATGACCGTTAGATCTGGTCAGAGTAAATAAAGATTTTACTAATATATTACCGTTGCACTATTTTCGGTAAAACAAGATATTTATGAAGTATATAAGATTAAAATTTGATATTATTTATCTTCTTTTATTCTTTATTTGCTTCCAAATTTAAATCATCTTTATTTTTCACAACTCTGTTTCTACGCAAATATTTTTCAAAACCCTACCTTTCTTATCAACCAGACCTAAATCATTAACTCATCCATGGCTAATCTCAAGTTTGTGGACAAGCATAATCAAGTTGGTTTCTTGAAGAAGCCAGATCAAAGTGCAGGTTTCGAGCAGATTGTGGATTTTCTAAAAGGTTCTTACATTTTTTATTCATTAACTCATAATCCTACTATTTATCAGTCCCTTGTCAAGCAGTTCTGGAGGTCGGTTACCTCTGAGACACTTGATGATGGGACACCATGTTTAAGGGCAATCATAGATAAAAATGGTTTTACCATTACTATAGCCTCGATTAGGGACAGTCTCCAATTGGATGATGCTTTAGGAGAATTTGATTTGCCTAGTGAGGATATTTTGGAGGGTTTGAATAGCATTGGGTACCCCACAGATGGAAGTTTTACCTTTTGGAAAAGTCATTTTTCACCTCAGTGGAGGTTTTTAGTACATCATTTACTTCAGAGCTTAAGTCCCAAGAGTGGTGGATGGGATCAATTTGGAAGCAGAATTGCTTCTGCATTGGTCTGTTTATCATTTGGAAGGAAATTTAACTTTTCAAAATTAATTTTTGAAGGAATGGTGAAAAATGCTAAGGACCCAAAATTTTTAATGTATCCACGATTTTTGCAAATGATCTTGAATTTTGAAACTAAGGATAAAGTGCCTTACATCAGTGTGGCCTTTACTCCCAAACTTTTTGCAAATTTAAAAAGGAGTTTTCAAGGGACAGACAAACCTTTGCTTGCTGCTATGCTTGGTACTAACAATGCAGGTACTTCTGGAGCTGCACAAGTGGACCCTGATGAAGCACAAGACCAAGCATCATCTAGGTCTGCTACACCTACATCTTCTCCAATTCCATCACCTCAACCAGGTCCCTTACCATCTGTTGAAAGATTATCTACACCTATCCAACAATCTTCACCTCCACAACCAAATGTTCCAAGTCCTGAAAGGGAGGAGTGATGAAGCGAAAAGTGTACCGCTTTTAAGGGGTCATTTAAGCCCTAAATCGTATTTATTTGATCAAATATTGCCCTAAATCGTTCCTTTTGTCATTTTAGGTACTTTTGAGGAGAAATCTGGAAAAGGAGGCATTTTGGACGTTTTTGGAGCATAAAAGTGAAGAAAACGACAAAGTCTCAAAATTGTGCTGGAAATTACCTTTGACGGCGTCAGGATTTGTTCTGGACGGCGTCATGGCTTGGCAAAAGTGGTGGATGTGAAAATTACTCATGATAAGCCAGAGAAATTTGCATGGAATTCTGACGGCGTCACGCTTTAATGTGATCAAGGTCGTCACGGCTTAATTTAAAGAGGGACGGCGTCACCCCTAAGTCTGACGGCGTCAAGCCTTGATAAGCCAGAACGGATTTTGGAGAGCTAAAGAGGGACGGCGTCAAGAAGGCCATCCGGGAACCCTAAAAGCGGCGAGGTGACGGCGTCACACTCCATAACGTGACGCCGTCAGATCTGAAAGTCTATATATAGTTTTGCAATTTTTTGTCATTAGTGTGGAACTTATTGGGGAACTTTGTGTGTGAAAACCCTAAGATGATTTTAGCAGCTTTCTCAAGGCTTTTTGCCTTGAGATCTTCCATGTTACATTGAAGATAAGTTATCAATTAATCATTCAATATGTCTATGTGTTGTTTGATTCTATCTTGTTCTTGTCTTTTGTTTAACATGCTAGGCTAGATTTATCTTGTGTTTGCTTAGATCTAATGAAACCTAGCTATTGATTATTGGTTATTAGTGTGTTATTAGTTGTATTGGATGATTGTTCATCTATGTTAGGCTTAAGAAAACTGGCTAACTTCCTATTCGGTAACTTGCTTGAACGTCTTAAGAAACATGAACCAATGCGTACTAAAGGTTTTTATGGTTGTATTTAATGCACAAGCGAATTCTAGTGATCCCATGTTAGGAGCTTCCTAGCCGGCTCGACATAGGAGTGAAGTAGGAGCTTGTAGAGTTGGGGAAGTACGTACGCCACCCCACGATTGGTATTAAGGAATACACCCGTCATCCACGCAATTAATACACACTAATCAACCGGTAAAAGATAGTTAGGGAGTAAGGAAATCTAATTAAACACATTTCTCTCCACATAAGTTTTCACCACCTTTTCATTTTCTGTTATTTTATTTTATTTGCATTCGTAGTTATTTTGGTTAGTTGACTAGCAACTAATTCCGCCCACTCTTTCAAACCCGAGATTTTACTTGCTTTCATAAAAAATATAAAAACATAAAAAAGAATCTTCTCTCACCCTTAGACCTATTAGAGTAGTTTTTCATACCTAACGAACACTATTCCCTGTGGAGAACGATCAATCCCCCGTACTTACCACTACACTATAATACATCGGTCAGGTACACTGCCTGGTGGGGTTGTAAGCCTCTTGAGATCCCTAGAGAGGTAAAACTTGTTGTAAGGTTGCAAAACCACGCATCAAGTTTTTGGCGCCGCTGCCGGGGAATAGTTATTGTTTAGGTTGAATTTTTATTTTATAGGTCTACTCACTAGATTCCTTTCTAGTGAGATTTTTATTTTATTTTTCTAGGTTTTCTTTAGTCTATCTATTTTCTTCGTTTCTTTGTTCGTAACCATTACCATTCGACATCATGGAAGATGGTAATATCCTTAATCCCAACAACCCACCACCACAACAACCACCACCACCTCCTAGAGCCCGTACTTTAGGAGAGTACTCCCGTCCTAGCCACCATGGCTATCGAAACACCATTGAGCTCACTCAAGGAGCCAATGTCACTCCCTTGAGATCCGACACCATTCGGTTGGTGCAAAGCGGATGCACATTCCATGGACTTCGTTCTGAAGATCCTAATCAACATCTCAAGGACTTTCTCAAAATCGTTGATTCCATAGACCTTGATGTTGCCACTCGAGAGACGACCCGACTGCGTCTCTTTCAATTCTCTCTGCGGGACCAAGCTAGTCAATGGCTAGAGCGTCAACCCGCAGGATCCATCACCTCTTGGGATGATCTCACCACTCGTTTCCTTGCTCAGTTTTTCCCACCAGGAAGAACTACCAAGCTAAGGAAGGATATCTTGATGTTTGAACAACGTCGAGGCGAAACCCTCTACGGGGCATGGATTCGATTCAAGGACTTACTCCAAAAAGTCCCTCATCATGGCATAAATCTCTGGCTTCAAATCCAAATCTTCTATGACCATGTTGATTACCACACCAAGCGTGCCATCGATCGAGCCGCCGGGGGCAGATTGCGCGACAAAAGCGCCGAGGAATCATGGGAGATCATTGATGAGCTTGCATCCGACGATGATGAATTGTGGCAAGTTTTCCAACGACGTACGCTCGACGGTCAAGACATATTCATCGCCCGATACAGCCAATCAAATCACTGAGGAAAGCGTTAGTGAACTTGAGAAAAGGGTTGCATATCTTATGGAAAAGCAAAAGAGACCCTTAAGTCCACAAAAAGCAACAATTAACTCGGTCTCAAGCGTTAAACAAATACCATTTTCCGAATCACCCCTTAGGGAAAATACTAAACCCTTCCATAAGCACGCTCAACCCAACTCACCACCTCAGGAACTTAGTCCAACATTCGAAGCTCGAATGAGAGAATACATGTCAAAACACTCCGAACGGTTGGCAAAATTTGAGGAAGCCGTCTACAAACAGAAGGAGGAAATGGAAGAGAAGATGGCGGAGATGTTGAACCTTTTGAAAGAATACACAAATACAAAAGCTCCTGAAAAAGTGTTGGTGAGGAATGACGTTGAAGTTCCCAACACTAGATTTGTCAAGGCCATCTCCGTCGTCCAAAAGGGCGAAAATGATGGAAGAGGGAAATCCATAACTATGGAAGTTAACAAAATTGACCTCGTCCCAATTAATGATGGAAACACCAATGCCTGCAACTGCGATTCAGACAAAGGAAAGGAGGCGCCCTCTAAGGAGCGCCAATTGGTAGAACCGCCAAAGTCGCAACAAGTGAGGCATTACTTGAGGCACGATATAAACAAGGAGACCATAAATGATTGGGTGAGAAATTATCGACGTACTCATCTACCCAACAAGGAGTCCACGAGAATAGAACCGGATGATGAATCCGACACATTGCCCGGAGGGCAATTGTATGAGTGCCTCATAAGACAAAAGTTAGTGGAAAAGCAGGAATTCTACGGTGTCTTCGAAATACCATGCAGCATTGGAAAACTCAAGTATCTGGATGCGGTAGCCGACCAAGGTTCCGACGTAAATTTGATGCCTTTATCCGTTTATGTCCAGTTAACCGACGAACTGCCATCCATCACCCGTACTAAACTCTCCTTTGCAAAACATTCTTATGAGTACCCGTTAGGAATTGCGGAAGATGTGTTGGTCAACGTTGCCGGATTCCTGTATCCGGTCGACTTCATGATTATTGAAAGAAATGACATGAATATGCCAATAATCCTTGGGGCACCCTTTCTCGCGACCACTAGAGCACAAATCAATTACGAAAAAAGTACCATCCAAATGAAGAAGGGGAAGAAAACAATAAACTTCCCAACGATCCCACAACATATACGAGATGTTGCTCTACAAAAGAAGATGGAGGCGAACTCCAATATAATCCCTGGTAAGGTTCGAGAGAAAATCCGTGCATGGGAGGCAAGGATTAAGAATTACAAAGAAAATGAGATTAGAGAATGTAAGGGCGGAAATGACGATTATATTGAGGCTGATGAGCAAACCAATAACCCCGTGGAATTTACAAAAGGAGACTCAGTACTCCTAAGGCATTCAGAAACAAAAGCACCTACCGATGAACCAAGTCCCTGGTGGTACGGACCATTCACAATTAAAAGTCTACACCAAGATGGGGTAGTAAGCTTGACCAGCAAGGGAGGAGGTGAAGTGATAGCGAATGTCGAGCGATTGAGACACCACCACCCTGATAACAAGGATTATATCTATCAGGGATACATCATTATGAATGATGGAATCACGTAATGTACGTGACTTTGAGTCTAGCTACAAGACTCGTTAATAAAGAAAAGCGCTTCTTGGGAGGCAACCCAAGTTTTATTTGCTTTGTGTGTTTATTTATTTGCTTGTTTGATTTTATTTGTTTCCGTATGTATGTTTAAGTTTTATTATTATTGATTCATGTTAAAAAACTAATTTGTGAAAATGCTTTATCTTGTTTTTAACTTCGTCTTAACTACATATAAAGGTATTTTGCAAAAGTTAAGTGTAAGGGAAATCTAAATCGGTTTATTAGAACACAAATGAACATGAATCGTAATAATATTAAATGAACATACATATTAGTATTTTTTTGAGTCAAATGCTTGTATCGAGTCATAATGATGTTTTGCAGGATTTCCAGGAAGTAAGGTATAGGTTTTTCCAAAAATTTTCCGGAAACGTAACATGAGAATTCTGTCAGATTATTTCTGACGGCGTCAGGATCTACAACCTGACGGCGTCAGGTTTAATTTTCTGAAAATTTTTGAAAGTTTTGTTTTCATAAAAAGTTTTTATTAAATCTCTAACTTATAATCTCCAGGAATCTGCAAAATTATCATTCCACAAGCATTATATCCTTATATATAGATTTTATCCCGCCGATTTTATGCAGGTTTTCGTGTTTGTTTTCTCAGGTTTAACAGGTTATTTTGGACAAGGAAATGTATGTGGAATCAAGCTTTTGGTGATGCATTAGTCTTGGAGCTTCTACATTTCTTTGGAAGAAGATCTAACCGTGTTACTTCATTATCCACCGAGCGAATCAGGGGAGTATTTGATTTCATTCTTTTACTTTATGCTTTTACATCTTGTTATTTGAACATTGGGGACAATGTTCATCTTAAGTGTAAGGGGGGGGGGGGTAAAAGTACGATTAGAGAATGCTATTACGCTTGATTTTTGTTTGTTTAATAATAGATGTGTAATAAAACTGAGAGAAATACCTGTTAGGGCAATTTTAGTGCCAAATTTAAAATTTTTTACAACATTTAGGAGTGAAACTTTAGTTCTAATAAGCGTCTCATGGATAGGAATTATATGACTAGCACAAAAAACCGTACCACTAAAAAAATTTCCACCCCCAAATATGTGAGGTTCACCCCTAGAATTGGTAGGAAAAGCATTTATGCTATGATGTGTGTACCGGTAGCACTTAGATTCTAGAACTTGCGTTAGGACCATTCCGAGGCCACAAGTGAGACTACATTCGTGTAGTTAGATTTACTACATGATAAGAGGCATTAGGATTAACCCATTGTTTTACACCTGTGTTTTTGTTATAATTACATTGGCTACATTGGTCAAGTAATTCTCCCACACCCTTTGCGTTGTACTCATTTTTAGTACACGATACCCCTAGTACACCCCTCAGAGCCTATCTTTTCGTTTCTAACTTTAAGCATTTTACTTAAAGGAAGAATTTGTTACACCCCACTAAAATGTACACCCAAATCGCCTTAGCCTACCTTGTATGCACTCATTTTTAGTGCATTATTGTGACAACATTTGTTTAAAACCCAAGTTAATTATCTAATTGATTACATGGTTGCTAAGTCGAGTCATATCCTTGTACATATTGTTTTGGGACGATTGGGACTCATGGGTAAAGTACTAGTGTAATGGAGTAATGGGGAAGAACATCATTTATTACCCCCATATGTGCTAAATATTTTAAAAGTACTCCAAGTGTTTTAATTATCTTAATTCGAGTCATTAGAATAGTTATTTGTAAAGTTATGTAAAAGTTCAAGTGTAAGGGGAATGCAATGCCCCTATGATGTATTATTTTGGATGGTAGGGCAAAAGTGTATGTCAAAAAAAAAAAAAAAAAAAAAAAAAAAAAAAAAAAAAAAAAAAATCGAAAAAATCAAAAAAAAAAATGAGAAAAAGAAAAATAGAAAAAACATACGGACTACCATCCCGTTTCATTTTATGTTTATTTTATATTTTTGTTATTTTGTTTTTAGCTTAAGATTGAGTCGAGTCTTGGCTTAGCAACATTGTATAGTACATGTAATTAATCAAGATCTTTAACTCGCCACCAGTAAAATATCCTTTATCCAACAAAACCGTGTTTTCCTTTTCCCTACACCTAACGTTATAACCCATTTAAAAGCCCTCTTTGATAGTTTATCTTAGGTGCTTACGCCTAGTGGAGGAGGTTTTCGATCCTTTCCCAAGCCTATGGTAATCTATTTGCTATGACAGGTAGTGAGAGATATTATCCGTTTTCATTTATGAGATTTATTTTGATGACACTTGAGAGATGTGAGTATCTAAACACTACTTGTGAGATGCTAGTTTGTAATCTCCGTGCTTATTATGATTAAAGTGGAACGACTATTTGTTGCAATTACTTTTATATTAGTGTTAAATGACCCCTAACTTGTATTTTGATTAGAATAAAAGCGCATTTGCTTGAGGACAAGCAAATCTCAAGTGTAAGGGTATTTGATGAAGCGAAAAGTGTACCGCTTTTAAGGGGTCATTTAAGCCCTAAATCGTATTTATTTGATCAAATATTGCCCTAAATCGTTCCTTTTGTCATTTTAGGTACTTTTGAGGAGAAATCTGGAAAAGGAGGCATTTTGGACGTTTTTGGAGCATAAAAGTGAAGAAAACGACAAAGTCTCAAAATTGTGATGGAAATTACCTTTGACGGCGTCAGGATTTGTTCTGGACGGCGTCATGGCTTGGCAAAAGTGGTGGATGTGAAAATTACTCATGATAAGCCAGAGAAATTTGCATGGAATTCTGACGGCGTCACGCTTTAATGTGATCAAGGTCGTCACGGCTTAATTTAAAGAGGGACGGCGTCACCCCTAAGTCTGACGGCGTCAAGCCTTGATAAGCCAGAACGGATTTTGGAGAGCTAAAGAGGGACGGCGTCAAGAAGGCCATCCGGGAACCCTAAAAGCGGCGAGGTGACGGCGTCACACTCCATAACGTAACGCCGTCAGATCTGAAAGTCTATATATAGTTTTGCAATTTTTTGTCATTAGTGTGGAACTTATTGGGGAACTTTGTGTGTGAAAACCCTAAGACGATTTTAGCAGCTTTCTCAAGGCTTTTTGCCTTGAGATCTTCCATGTTACATTGAAGATAAGTTATCAATTAATCATTCAATATGTCTATGTGTTGTTTGATTCTATCTTGTTCTTGTCTTTTGTTTAACATGCTAGGCTAGATTTATCTTGTGTTTGCTTAGATATAATGAAACCTAGCTATTGATTATTGGTTATTAGTGTGTTATTAGTTGTATTGGATGATTGTTCATCTATGTTAGGCTTAAGAAGACTGGCTAACTTCCTATTCGGTAACTTGCTTGAACGTCTTAAGAAACATGAACCAATGCGTACTAAAGGTTTTTATGGTTGTATTTAATGCACAAGCGAATTCTAGTGATCCCATGTTAGGAGCTTCCTAGCCGGCTCGACATAGGAGTGAAGTAGGAGCTTGTAGAGTTGGGGAAGTACGTACGCCACCCCACGATTGGTATTAAGGAATACACCCGTCATCCACGCAATTAATACACACTAATCAACCGGTAAAAGATAGTTAGGGAGTAAGGAAATCTAAGTAAACACATTTCTCTCCACATAAGTTTTCACCACCTTTTCATTTTCTGTTATTTTATTTTATTTGCATTCGTAGTTATTTGGGTTAGTTGACTAGCAACTAATTCCGCCCACTCTTTCAAACCCGAGATTTTACTTGCTTTCATAAAAAATATAAAAACATAAAAAAGAATCTTCTCTCACCCTTAGACCTATTAGAGTAGTTTTTCATACCTAACGAACACTATTCCCTGTGGAGAACGATCAATCCCCCGTACTTACCACTACACTATACTACATCGGTCAGGTACACTGCCTGGTGGGGTTGTAAGCCTCTTGAGATCCCTCGAGAGGTAAAACCTGTTGTAAGGTTGCAAAACCACGCATCAAGGAGGAACATGATCCCATAACTGTGGAAAATCTTCTTATCATTGTTCCTCTACTACAAAAGAAGATTGGTATTTTGGAAAAGTCTAATGAGGCACTCAGAAAAGCTTATGTGACTTTGGTGAAGAAAGTAAAGAAAATGGGAGTAGCAATGAAGAAAAAGGGTGTTTCTTTTGATGATGAGGAAGATGAAGCTGAAAATTCTTCCAAACATGGGAGGAATTTGGAGCTAGAACAGGAAAATATTCTTCAAACACCAGTTCAAGAACCACTTGTTCAAGATAATGTCACCACAATTAGTCCAGAGACACTGGAAGTAGCAGAGACTTTGGCTCAATCAATGGGCAAAATTAAACAGGATAGGAAAAGAAGAAGGTTAATTTTGTCTGTTGAGGAAGAGGTTGAAAAGTTTGGGACAATATCTGATGAAAAGTCTGGTGAAGGAAAGTCTGGTAATGAACTTAGTTCTGGTAATGAAGAGCAACAATCTGTTGTGGGTGAAACTTCAAAGTCCAAGAATTCTAAGTACAAAACAAGAGAAGAAATAGCATCTGAGGCTGAGATTGAAAGGATTATGGCACAAGATATTGCTGAAGAAGAAAGACAAAAGATGCTAGATGCAGTTTATGCAAGACAATTGGCTGAAGAATCTGATGATTTTACAAAGCTGCTCAATGTTGATGATGAAGTGAGAGCAAAGTATGAAGAGCTGCTAACTATTAAAGGTTTAACTGCTGATGAACGAGCCAAACAGTTAGCTAACTTCATAAATGCAAGAAGTAATGATGATACATTGGGTGGATTCTTAGAAAAGTTCAAGCTTCAGAAGAAATCAAAGATTCCCAAGAAGATGTCTATGGCAGAAAAGAAACATGATATGAAGATGTATCTTAAAAATCAAATGCATCTCTCTTTGGAACAGATGAAAAGGAAGTCATATGAGGAAATTCAAGTAGCATATCTCAAGGCATTTGAGAGAGATCAAGGTTACAAAGCTATTGATTATGATGATGTGCAGAAATATTGCTTTCAAGGTAGAAAGGCTAAAGAGGCTGAACTGGTCATTGAACCTGATAAAGTGATTGATATACAACCTGAAGCTGGAAAGTCAATAGAAGAAGTGCAAGATGAAGTAATAAAGCCTATTGTGTTTCAAAGAAGAAAAGGTTTGGAAAGGAAAAGTAAATCCAAGAAAGTGGTTGTTGAAGAGGAATTAGATGAAGAACCTTCATCTGAAGGAGCCACAATGGGGACTATTGAAAGCACAAAGGAACCAACTAAGGTTGTCAAGTATCAACTAATCATGACTGGTGAGAGGGCTGCATATCAAATAATACGGGAAGATGATTCTGACATTGTTTATATGAATTTTGTTGGAATTTTAAATGATGTGAATAGGGAGGATCTTCAAGAACTTTATCAGTTGGTGAACATTAAATATGGAGATCATCCACCTGAAGATGAATTTGAGAGAGTCTTTTGGGGAAATTTGAAGGTGATGTTTGAGCCACCAACTGAGTCTGATATAGTGTGGAAACTTCCTGAAGAGCAAAACATTGTCAGCTGGAGATATTTTCATACCTGCAAGGTACATTGTGTTTCATTAAAGAATGTTGATATTTATATGCTTGCAGAGGTGGAATATCCTTTATCATCAAGTGTTTGCAAGGAAATGATGAGCAAAAAGTTGTATGCTAGTAAAAAGGATGAAGGATATGAGATGTTATTGGATTTGATTAAGAAGCAGTCTTTGAAGGATGTAGCCTAAGGGTGTTTGAAAGAATTTTCACAAGTTGTTAAGTGAGACTATTGGAACTTCTCACTTGGTGGAGGTGCTTTGCACTAACACATCAAAAGGTTATCAGTCCACCTTGTCTCATCAACATAAGGACTGGCTAATCCTGAGCAAACGGCTAACAGGTAAAGATTGACCAAATCCGTTTATGGCTGACAATTTGCCAAAAATTGTATGGTATTCAACTCACCATATCTAAGATAAGTGAAGAGTTGGCTAGCCCACAAGGTTATGGCTTGTGGTAAAGGCTGTGGAAAACCATAAATGGTAATCAATTCACCATGATGAGGTGCTTTTCCATCAAAGAATTGACTAGTCCAGAAGCAAACGGCTTTTGGTAAAGACTTAACGAATCCGTTGATAAGCTGATGATTTGCTAAAAATCATATGGTTATCAGTGTACCATGGTCTTACACACCAAAACATTTGGCTACTCCAGTAGTGATGGCTATTGGTAAAGAGACATCAAATCCATTAAATTTCAATGATTCGCCTCTCACAGGAGTTAACACACCTGGAAGTGATGAGAATAGATATGAAACTTAATATGAATTGATGTACATATAGTCAATGTTGCTGCAAAGACCATATCAGAAGAGCTTATCAAGATTCAAGCTGCTAGAAAGGATCAAGACCTAAATACAATTCAAAATGTTCAAGATTCAATCCTCAGAAAGCTTAATCAGAAGAACTTGAAGTTCATGATGCATGAAGATCAAGTTAGGGGAGGATTGTTGGGAATTATAATACGAATCAAGAGAAGACAACTTAGGTCTGGTAGTTTATCTAAGTTAGGTCTGTTTGTGTTATTAGGTCTGGTAATGTAATGTTAAGTCTGGTAGCATGTTTAAGTCTGGTTGACTTGTAAAGTTAAGTCTGGTCGTGAAGATAGGAAAGTTTGTTAGAGTTATGTTAGGAAAAGATACAATGCGTGTATGTATCTTTATAGAAGATTTGTGTATATCTTCTGAGTCGGTTAGGGTTTCCTTGTGTTATAAAAGGATCCCTAAAGATTGTTAGTTCGTGTGTGAGTTGTACGAGTTCACTATTGTGATTATCAATATACGAAGTTAGTGATATCTCTGCTTGTGTTCTTAATTGTTCTTGTTAAGATTCCGCATTAACAATAACAATCACCTAGGGTTTCTCACTTAGATTGGTTCGGATTTATCCTAACCATCTACTAGGTATTCAAGACTACTTAGTGATCCACATACAATTCGTGGACCAACAGATTTCTCGGTTTAAATCTCAAGAGCTGTAAAATCCCGTGAAATTAATTTTGGACAAGTAGGTTGGACTTGGATTTAGACATCATAAAACTTGCGGGGTTTGACTATTTTTTGGGATAAGTTTATGCTACGAGATCGGTAGGAATTGGGAAATTGTGGTAGCTTGGTTGGGTTGTTAATTCACGGGTTTGTGTACTTAGTATTTCAAATATCTCGGGGTTGGTTGGATGCACGATGTTTGATGATCCTTGTCCGAGCGTATTACTAGTGATTAGACTTGGACAGTTCAAGAGGCGGATATATACAATAAAGGATGGAAGGTTGGGTATATACCACTACCTATATTTAAAGGAGTTACGTTGTTGTGCTTAATATAGGTTCTAAACCACAAATTTGTTGCAAGTATAAGTCACGGATCTGTCTTTTATCAAGCTTCATCAAGAGATTGTTATTTCTCAAGCTTCTAATGGGATTGTAGTACAAGATCTTCTCAAAAGGTGGTCAGACTTAAAGGCACGAGGTGGATTGTTTAGAGACGTGTTTTAACCTTTTAGTCACTCTAAAGTTAAACACATTTCATCAAGCGGTTTTGGCATATTACGAGCTTCAGTGAATCTTTAATCTGCTAAACCATTGATGAGGAGACAAACGAGGGGTTACTACAAGAGAGTCTTAATCACCATCTTCTTTGCAGTAGTTTTATTTGGCTCCTTCCATGTATCTATGCTATGCCTGACAAAATCACAACCATCACGGACTCTCAGCTTTGGCAAAAATGTCATTGCATGTCATTTTTGAGGGGGAGAATTGGCGCATGTTTCTTCTCCTTTTGGTCAATCAACAGCACAAGATGATCACCGCATGTTTCTTATCTTTTTGGTCAATCAACCGCACAAGATGATCACGAAGTTCATTTGGTATTCCTTATTTGAGATTGAAGTTGAATTTCACGAAGGCGTCTACTTATTTTATCTTGAAGTCGGGGTTGGTTGGATGCATGACCTTCAATGATAACTTGCTCGTGCTTAAAATTTAAGTTGAAGACTTAGGTTATCTAGTTACCAGCAGTCGGGGTAACTATCACTTATGTGTCACACGTCGATGACGTTGTCGATAATCGCAAGAGGTTTTAATGTCTCATACTTTGGTTGGGTATTGAGTACTTAGAGATTTGCTTGGAGCATTAATTCTCTACACTGTTCTTCCAACATTAGTGCAAGCCTAAGTAACGAATTTGGGGACTTCTATTTCATTTTTCAAGTTGGGTATATCGGGTTTCCTTCACCAAGTGGTCACAAATAGCCGACAGAATAATTGGAGAAGAATGGTTGCTGATCTCTTGCATGTTACCCCAAGCTGATATTCACCAAAACCAAAATTTTGGCTAACACATTCAATTTGTTACTGTCTCACGGTTTCTTCTTGGTTTTGTAAAATCCCGAGAAAGAACTTATTTCTCGGTTTAAATCACAGATTTGTAAAATCCCGTGATGATGGGTTATGCGCTCTTGACCGTGATCGGGTTAAAACCATTATCAAAGTTCATTTAAAACATCATAAAGGGCTAGATCTGGGCATTTAAACCACAAGATGTGACTACGGCGTTAATTCATTATTATTTATTTGAGGCTGAAGTGAAATTTCATGGGTGCGTGTACTTAGTATCTGAAGATATCGGGGTGGTTGGATGAAGATTCTTCGAGATCCTTGTTCGAGCGTTTAACCTTTACAATGACGAGGACTTGGATATCTAGTTATTTTTTCTTCCTCTCTATTACAAAATAACTATCACTTTAAGGAGTTACGTTGTAGTGCTCAGTGTCACACGAAGTTGTGGATATCCAAGAGGTGATGTACGTCTTATACTTGATGGTTGGTTGGTTGAAGAGTATAGAGTACTTAGGGATTCAATGTTGCACGAAGTCTCTACACCGCTCTTGGTCACGCATTAGTACAAGTTTAAGTCACAAGTTCGGGTTATGTTACTTCAGTCTCAAGTTCATCATATTGGGTTTTCTCCATCAGTAGTCACGAAAAAGAGCCGACATAATGATAATGGGGTTGGTAACGAGTTAGCTGAGAGAAGTAGAAAAGAGAGAGATGACGTCTGAATACATCAGTTCAGGCCTCGCTCTTCAATGACAATGGCGTCTGCAGATAACACTTCAGGCCCCGTTCCTCAAAGAAAAGAAAGGTGTACGCTTAAGTGCGCTTTATCTTTGGAAGAAGAGAAATCTTCTTATTTATGGCCATTCTCATCAACAAGTTTCATGCTCTTTCCGTGCTTATTCAGTCTTCAAGTGGATCGACGCACATTGGAGTATACTCTTATTCACTTGTTCTACCAAAAATTGCAGTTGACAGGCATATGCAATTTTTGAGGGGGGGGGGAAGGGTGAATAATCTACATGTCAGTTATCAAGAACCATCAAGTGGATCTACTTACCATTGATGGTATTCTTATTCACTCGCTCAATCAAAAATTGCAGTTGACAGGCATATGCAATTTTTGAGGGGGGAAAGGGTGAATAATCTACATGTTGATTGATGATTGAGAAATGGTCATACGACTCCCGAATACGTCAGTTCAGGAGTCGTGCAAACCATGATTCTCCAACACTACATCTTCCTCCGTCTATCAAGGTGTTGAAGAACATGGTCATGGAATGCTAATCGACATCTTCTCACGGGCTGGTATAATCAGTGTCAAAGGGTTTCTAGTCAATGCTTCATGTACACGTCATTATGCTTCATGTACACATCATTATGATGATTCCGATTAATCGTAACCATCAGGGGAGAGAAATGTGTACACCAAGGATGCACAACAGGTTCACGTGATCGGGCTTAATATCTCACGATACAAATTATAGATGATCAGTGGTTCAACTTGTTACCTTGGTATTATCATTTCACTTGTACGTCATGGGCTGATTAATCGTAACCATCAGGGGAGAGAGAATGTGTACATCAAGGATGCACAACAGGTTCACGTGATCAGGCTTAATATCTCAGGATACATATTATAGATGATCAGTGGTTCAACTTGTTACTTTGGTGTTATCATCTCATGTGTACGTTGCGGGCTGATGGGTTATATGTAAGGTTACTGGAAGGCATTTGGTGAGATGAAGATGATTAGTATTCTGTTCCCCCAAATGGACAATCTTGAAGAAGGTCGAGTTTTCGGTCTAGTCTACATTCTCCGCTGTATTTTAGAAGACTAAAGAAGGCATGCATTTGGTTATCAAAAGACTTCTTCATATTATGGTCGTTCATCAAAAGACTTCTTCCTGTTATGGGCGTTCATCAGAAAGGTGGTCAGGTTGGGGGAGAGCACTAATTAGGGGAGAGTGAAAAGCCAAAATTAATCCCTAATTAAATGTGCTCACATTGCTCTTCAGCAAGTAAAGTAATGGCAGCGGAGAAGATTCAAGAAGCTGAGGAGTAATGGTTTTGCTTCGTATCCTTGTATATATTTGCTTCATACATTTTTGTTCATATCTTATACCATTTTGTAAATAGATACATAGAAAACCTGCAAATTGTAAATAGAGAATCGTAAAACCAGAAAAACCATAAAAATTGAAAAATAGAAAATACCAAAAATAGTTTCACCTATGCATGTCTTCTGTTTATCGATAACATTTACGGTCTTAGAAATGTCATTCAATAATGACACGGGACTTTAAATGAAGCTCGAGCAGAAGTTATACAAACCGGTTAAAACATGTCTAAATGGCTTGCTATTACTTTAGATAGCAACCCGCGCTTCAAAATGGGGAAAGCACGTCGCCAAAAAGACGGCTGTTCCTCCCACTAGGTTGTGGGAAACTAAAAGGGGGGTTGAATAGTTTACCGGTTAAAAAAAACTTATTTTAAAAATCTTGTTTTAAGAGTATGCTATTGGAAACTTTGATTTGAACTCTATGTGTAATCAATCAACACCAATATGAACTACACACTAAGCTAAGTAATAATAACAAATAAAAGTAAAGAGTAGAGTTGGAAAGATCAAACCGAGACAGAGGATTTATAGTGGTTCGGCTACGAAGCTCTTCTTCGCCCTACTCCACTCCCCGAGTACCACACTCGAGAGTTTCAAACACTATATCAACAACCTCCCTTCAGGCGGAGAAAACCGTACACGTCGCTTATCCTATTACCGACACTAAGCTAGATGTCGAGTGCTAATCGTAGCTAGCACCAATCTACCAAGGTCCACGTGACCAAACACTCAAGCCCAGTGGCTTCAAGAGATCACCAAGATCTCAACACGATCACAATGATCAACACTCACTTCACTCTACTCAACTAACACTAACCTAATGACCCTTGATCTTCTTGATCAATCACACAAGCCCAATGGCTTCAAGAGATGTTCACTATCTCTATAGATCACACTTGATCTTCACTCTCACTCACAAAAAGGAAATAAACTTGATGTATGCTAAGACACAACAAGGTTGTAACAAGTGTTACAAAAACCTATCAACTACAACTCTAGTATCTTCTTGATTACTTGAGTTCTTCTCTTGCTAATGAAGAGGGATGATAACACCTTGTATCAACTTGGATACTTGTGTTCTTCTCTTGCTAGTGAAGAGGCATGAAGAGGATAACTTGAAGGATGATTGGATCACTCTTGAAACAAAGAAAAACTAATCTAAATGAACCTAAGAAGTGAAAGGTGTGAGAGGATTTAGCTAAGGGATTTTTCTGTGTGTGAGGGGTGCCTAAAACTGTGAAAGGGGTTGGTATTTATAGGCAAAGAAAATTTGAACGTTACAGAAAAAATGGTACGGACGGCTCCTTTAAATAACCCACGGCTCCGTTAAATTTAACGGTACCGTGGAGCCGTGGTAGACTAGGACGCTCCAAATTTTTTTCTTTTCTGGTGAAAACTTATTTGGGGAAGGTTGGAGCTGATTTTGGGGGGGAAAATAGCTGTTGTGATTTTCAAACTAATTTTTCCATTAAAACATTTCTTAATATTTCAAAAATAATTTGTCATGTGTATTTTTGAAAAAATGTTTTGTCCCATTTAAAATGTGAATTTTCAAAACATAAATTCACTTCTTTGATCACTAGTTCAAGTTGTAACTTTGCTCAAGAGTGATTTGCGTAGAAACGGGATCTTCCGATTAAAAACTTGTTAACGTTAATTTTAACGTAACGTGAGTTCACATTTTGTCATCCTCAAAATGTGAAGTAATCGAAAGATATAAATAACGTTTTTAGAACATTATTTGCATCAACAATCTCCCCCTTTTTGATGATGACAAAATATAAACTCATTTTACGTTAAAATTAGTTTTAACAAGTTTTTAATGAGTTTACTCCCATTTCTCCCCCTTTTTGTCAAATCAAAAAGGTGGTTAAGGCTCCCCCTTGATGTGTACTCCCCCTCATTTGGAGAACACAAAGGAATCGAGCAATGGTTCGTGCTACAAAACAAGGTTAGACGGCAAATAAACAATATCTAACAAGTAGCACATAAGACAAATATCCAACCACAATAAAAGAATTATGGCTAAGTAGCCAAAATGAAAAGCCCATTACATAAATATAAAATAAATGTCATACATAAGTATGATTACATTAGGAAAGCAAATAATTCTAACAAGAAGACATATAAACTTCAAGAGTAATATAAGGCTTCAAGATTTGCTTCCAACTTCAAAAGGTTCCTAATCATTTATTTAGGGTGACTAAACATAACCATGTTTAGTTTGGGCTATTGTGTGGTGGAGGTGGTGGAAGGATGATGGGTCCAATGGGTGGTGTGAGGAGGTGTTCAAGGTATGAAAACCTAAAGCTAAGCTCATCTCTAAGGTTCATGATGAGCTCAAAGTTGTGATGACAACAAGCACAACTCAAGGTGTGTGAGTGAAGGGAATACATGATGGGATAACCCATTAAGGGTTGAGGTGATGGTGATAGTGAAGGTGATGATGTGTTGCTCCCAAATTCAAAAGGAGTATTTGGTGAAAGGGTGAGGGTGAGAGTTAGAGGTTGTGGTGATGTTGAAAGTGATGAGGGTGTTGTGTTAGTTCCCAATTCAAGGGAAGTTGATGGTGATGAGTTGAGTGTCAAGGCTAAAGGGTGAATGGGACTAGGTTGAGATGAGTGTGTGTAGATTCTTGTTGTGGAGGATGAGGATGTAGGTTGGATAGAGGTTGCCTTGGATGGAGCTTGGGGTGTAGTGAAGGAAGATGATGATTTGGTAGAGGTTATAGGTGTATGGGTTTCATCTTCATCATCCAAGGTGAGATCAATGAGGGGAATGTCATTGGTGATAGGTTTAGTTGATGATTGGGGTGTGTTGACATCCTTGATCCATTGATCAACTAAAGTGGTTTGGTTGGTTGGTTTGATGTTGAATCTAGGTTTCTTGAATACTCTTGATCCCATGATGGTTGTGTGGTGAGTGTGAAGGTGTAAGGATGGGTGTAAGAATGGAAATGCATGATGTTAGCTTAAATAGCCAAATCATAAGCATGCAAGGTTGAAAAGGATGTTTAATTTGGGGATTTGGGTGCATGGGAATCAGGTTTTGTTTGCAGTTTTTCAGGAAAAGAAAGTCAAAAAGTGAAAGAGAATTGTTAAATTCGTCTTCCAGAGGCACGGTACCATTAAAGGTACGACGGCACCACTAAATTTAGTGGAGCCGTGGCCTATTTAATGGAGCCGTGGGCTCTTTTGACCTTCTTTCCAGGTCTGCAGGTTTTAGGCAGCCTAAATGGGGAAATTTTCTGGGGAATCCATTGGCTGCAAATCACAAAGCCTCAAATTACTAAGCACATAGAATTCCTAAAGCTAGTTAAACTAGCAACTAATGTGATCATGTGATCATCTATGTATTTAGGCAACTATTAAGCATGCATGAATCCAAGCATTTTTAACATCTAGTGCATGTAATAAAATAAGCTAACATGCATGAGTTAGGCAAGATAAACCAACATGAGGATTAATTAACAAGAGAATTAACCATGTTGAAGTGTTAAAATGTTAAGAGGGAACATTCCAAGCAAGTTAATGTCATGACTTTATATATAATAGCTTAATAATACTTAAGTTAATAGTACTACTTAAGCTAATCCTAACTAGTCTCGTTTCTTCCCCAACTTCTTCAGCTTGCTCCCGATCCCTTTTAGCGCCTTCCCAATAGACTTGAAACCCCCGACAGTTTGCTCATGCATCTCCACTTGTCTATTGTACATTGTAGTTTGCTTTCTCATCACGTGGGATAGGTTGACCATCCCGTTTTCGAGGTCGGTTGTACGTCGAAATGATGAGGTGTCAAGGTTGTCAAAGTAGACGTCGGGAGAAGGAGAACGTGTACAAGACATTCCTTCTTCATTCACCTCATCATCATCTGCATGCATAGGTTGAGATGATGATTCATGACCGAAGGAAGAGGATGAAAGAGGAATGTCAGAAGTGGATTTACAACCACGCTTGGACCCTTTGTCCTTACGTTGCTTTGTGCGACGTCGTGGTCCACCAAGAGGTTTCATAGCAGAATTGACTAGGACATAGTCGACACTTTGGAGATTTGGAAAATGTTCCATGACCCAATGGAAGAGACGAGTAAGTAGCATACCATATGGCATGAGCTTATCCGAATGACTGTGAATATTGGCCATCCTTTTGACCAGATAGTATGCGAGGTTATAAGGTTCCTCGATACTAAGACAGTAGAGCATATGGGCGAGACTCGCAGAGACGTGATCACGGTTGCCCGCAAGGCTCAACACGTTCTCGCAAAGAAGTAGTTCCCAACTTCTAAGGTCGGGAAGGAGCTCTTTGAGGTAGATACGGTTTGGGTCAAGGTGGACAATTGAACCATCACGCTTTTGATACATGTGGACGACTCGAGGTGTTTGGATGACTTGTTTGATGGACTCGAGGTCGGGAATTTCAGTGCGATAGGCACCTACATCCTCAAGATTATAGAAGAGAGACTCAAGGGTATGGTCTTCAGTGTATGCACACTGACCATATGCAGGAACACCGAGAATTTGTCCAATCTCGGAGATAGACAGGATGATGTTTTGGTTTTGAATCCAAAAATCAAGAAAAACATTACCATCATCATCAGTGAAGGTACGGACTCGACTATAAAACTCGAGAACAAAACGAGGACAGACTTGATCGTTTATTTTGTATAAACAATCGAACTCGATAGAAGGAAAACAGGCACGGATGTTGTCTGTCGTGACATAGAGTGCATCGACTACACGCCCTTCGTGTATGTATCGATTTTGGACTTTTGCGAGATAAGCTCTTTGCTCATCAGGAATGTTTAGATTTTCAAGAGTACTAAGAATGTATGGTTTGGTATCTTGATAATCATTTTGAGGCATTGTTTGTCTTAAAAAAAATATTTTTGTATATGTTAGTTCGTTGCATTTTAATGATTACACTTCTAGTGTGTGTGCCTAAATGCAAACAATGTGGAGGTGCGGCAATCTCGACTCTAAAATTATCCTAAAGAGATTACCCAAATGCTCCTAACTTCACTTTTGCTCAATCAAATATGTCGAACAATATATATCAATTATGTACTTCGAGCCATATTTGAGAGTTCATGTATGCATGCAAAAACGTTTTTAATTTGCATCAACAATGCATGAAAAAGGTTTCATGATCCTAGACTTGTGAAGTTTTTCGAAAAATGATCGAATTGGGGTGTTTGGCAAATGCCTCAACATGGCGCCAACAAGCTTTAAGATTGAAAAGCTTTAATGCAGAACATTCCTAATCCAATTTTAATCATCCTAAACATGATTCCACTACAACCAATCAACCATAATCCGATTTTAGTTGTTAATTTCGGATTAGGTTTTGCAACACAAATGGGTTTTTGGAAATACTAGGTTTAGGGAATCATGTGAATGCTACATTGTCTAATCCTAGTCTTAATTTCACAAGGGTTTAACTAATTTTGAAAATTCCCAATTCGGATGTATACTCAAGAACAAACCCTATACTCAATTTAAAAGAAATTAAGAGTGAATTACTTACAATTGATGATGTTGTGGTTAGGATTTGTTAATTTCAATGCCTCAATCTTGATTTGCAAAAGATTAATTGAATTATGGTGTTATGGTTCGGTTTTGACAGCAAGTGGAAGTGGTTTTGTGTGTTTGGAAAATTTGTGCAGAAGAAAAGAGTAACTGGGCGCGTTTATCAGATGCACGGCTCCATGGTTCCACTAAACATTAGTGGAGCCGTGGCTCTTTAGTGGAGCCGTATGTCTGATGGTCCAGTTTTTCTTCTGTTTTGACTTTTGGCTGATTAATCTTACTTATTTAGTAAGACTTTTTGACATGAGGAAAAAGTTTATACCTAATAAACTTTTTGACGAAAGATGATTAAATGGGATGACCGGAAATGACCTTAGTGTTTCCGAGGAAATTGACTAAGTTGTCATTGGATGAGGATTTACTTCTAGTATTTCCCGTGAAATAAATAGAAGTTATGAGTTGTGTTTAGGAGGATGACTATAATATTTCCCATGAAATATTTAATTAGTCGGAGTACGTAACACGAGGAATGACTTGATATTTCCCGTGAAATATTCATGAGTCATGTGACGAGTGAAAAATATGACTTAAAAAGTCATGGGCGATTTGTAGAGAATGACTTCAATGTTTCCCGCGAAACTTTCGAGAGGTCATAGAAGGGATGAAAGATTATGAGGTATGACGTGACGGATGAATTTAATATTTTCGAAGGAATATTCAAATAGTCATGAGCGGGATGAGAGGAATGACTTGAAAAGTCATATGACGAGATGCGAGGAATGACGTTAATATTTCCAGTGAAATATTACGAAGTCATGAGATGAGGCTTAGGGAATGACTTGACATTTCCAATGAAATATTCAAGAGTCATGAGTCGAGAATAAGATGGATGTGTGAGATGACTTCAATATTTCCGGAGAAATATTCAAATAGTCATAAGAGGGGATGAAAGGTTATAAGGTATGACGCGAGGGATGACTTTAATATTTCCATAGAAATATTGAAATAGTCATGAGCGGGATATGAGGAATGACTTGAAAAGTCATATGATGGGATGTGAGAGATGACATTAATATTTCCAATGGAGTATTAAGAGGTTATTTGACGAGAATGTAAAGGTTAAGGTGAGAAGAGATACTTTTCAAAGAAAAGATTTCTCTTTCGACGTTATCGTAACGGAGGAGATGTCTTTCCGCGGGGAGATGACGTACTTCGACGAGCTTCGTTCATGAGCAAACTACAGGGTTCCCGGACAAGTCTAATGACATCTTGACTGCTACTCTTCACAGGGAGTTGTCTCATCTATAGTGTTTGTTGTCATGCCTTTCTGGCGCTTGCGTACTCGGCTTCGGTCGTGGAAATAGCAAGAGTAGTTTGTTTCTTGGGAAACCAAGAAGTTTGTTAACAAACCTATGAAGGTACAAACATTGCTCTTTATGCCTCAATCCACATCAACTCTCGCATTATCAGACTTGGTATAGAAACATTTTCTACAACCGTCTCCTTGAGATATCGTAGTCTCAAGTGTGTAGTATCTTCAATGCATCGTATGATACATTGAACACTTTGATGTAAGAAGTTTTGGGACGCTTCTTACAAGTGGGCACAAAGCAAACACTATTCATGATAATGGACCTACTTGCCGTTAGGTAAACTACTTTACCTATTGTGCCCCTAAGCTAGTTATATCCGTGTACTCACCTTCTTCATCTCTTGTGAGATTCGTATTCACGGATATGGGCATTAGTATAGATTAGTATTTGTCTAATCTAAGTATCTTATACATATATAGTATACATAGATTTATGTGGATACTTTCTTTAGGTTGAGTTATCTATGGGCTAGGGAAGAAACTTAATTCACTCATCATTTTCGTTTCAAACTTGTCACGCATGATCTTGAAGCGATCATCGAATATTTCTGGACAAGTTGAGTTCGTAATGATGAATTGTGAATTTCTGTTTCTTTATGACAGTGCCTACCAAGTTAGATTCTAACACTACTACAGGCTTAGCATTTCTATCAGCAAGGGTGTTTTAAGAAAGCGTACCTGTGCCTGAGGTGTTTGCTCTTAAAACTAGAAGACTAGGGTACCTTTGTTGAATGTTAAGCATGAAAGACACGACTTGACTATTGCGTCACCGGATTTGCTTGATAACGCATCATACTCCTTTTGTTAGACTCCAAAGTTTATTTACACTCATGTTTTCCTAGCAAAACAAATGTTCAAACATCTGGTCCCCAATATCTCATGGGTCCAAAGTTGTTAGAGTTAAACATCCTACGCATTTGTTGCGTTAGTTTAGGATGTGAGAATGGAGGACACATTTCCCATGGTAAGTAACTTTGTGGTGGACGATCATTCCAAGTTACGGGAAAGTTACTTGGATGATTTTGTCTTCTAAAGTTACCTCTCGGTAGAGGAGTTCTAGACCGAGGTTTGGGAGAGTTTACCTTTCTAGGTGGAGGAGTAGTTGACCTAGTGTCACGCTTTACAAATCCATGTTCGGGAGATGACAATGGTTTGTTAAAGCCTTTGGTTTCCTCTCTACTTGGAGTAGACACTTTAGTTCTATTTACAACTACGTGACTTGGTTTAGGACTTAAGTTACTTTTCAGAATTGACCCAGTTTTGTCCTCAGCACCACACGGTACCACGGTACCACTAAATTTAGTGGTGCCGTCTGTACCTTTAATGGTGCCGTCACCTTCAGACATGGACTTTTCAGGCATTACAAATTTTACTTGTTTAGTACCACTTGTAGAAGCCTGATTTGGGTCAAATCCTAAACCCGAACGGTCATGTTCACTATATCTAATATTTTCAAGTATATCATTAAGCTTTTTAGTTCCTTCATCAAACTTAATGATTCTTAAAGCATTTTCTTTAAGTTTTTCATTTTCTACTTGAAGACTTATACATGACCCGCATCCTAAGTCTACTTCCTTGTTTTTCTCAAGTCTCTTGACTTGATCTTTTAGTTCTAAGACTTGTAGTTCTAGTTCTTTTAATTTTAATTTTAGCTTTGTGTTTCTACCTAAGATCTTAGTACTAACTACGCATAGTTTGTTGTATTCGTCATGTAATTCACTGTCATCTATTGACGAATTATTATCACTATAATAAGAAGAGTCGGAATGTACCTCGTTAGAAGCTTGAGCCATTAGGCACGTTTCATCGTTAGGCTTCTTCTCTTCTTCTTCACCGCTATCACTCCAAGAACCTCCTACAAAGGCTCTTTGGTTGTTGGATTTTGGTGGCTTAGGACATTCTCCTATGAAGTGATTAGGATCTCCGCATCTATAGCATCTCCTATCACTTGTCCCTTTTCTTTCATCATGATTTCTTTGGGATGACTTCTTCTCATCGCGAGATTGTCTAGAAAATCTACCTTTCCACCTAAAGAACTTTCTAAAGTTCCTAACGGCTAGTGCGTACTCTTCATCTTCACTACCGGAACTCGAACATTCCTCATCACTAGACTCCTTCTTGGCTTTTAATGCTAGAGATCTAACTCTCTCGCTTTTGCCTTTGACAATGTCAGAGTCTTTCTTGATGATCATCTCGTGAACTTTTAAGTTTCCTATAAGTTCATCGAGTGACAATGCCGCCAAGTCCTTTGACTCTTCTATGGCGGTGACCTTTGCTCTCCATTTAGGATGTAGAGCTCTAAGAAACTTCCTAACATAGTTCTTACTAGAATAACCTTCATCAAGAGCTTTAAGACTAGTGATAATAGTATTAAATCTAGCAAAATCATTATCTATTGACTCATCCTCCGAAATGGAGAATTGTTCATATTGTAGAACAAGAAGATCTATCTTGTTCTATTTGACTTGGTTATTACCTTGGTGAGTGACTAACAAGGTTTTCCAAATATCTTTTGCCGTATTACACATGAAAATTCTTTCAAACTCCTTTTTAGGCAAAGCATTATAAATCATCATTTTAGCCTCATTATTTTTGGCTAATTTCCTTTTTAGTTCATCACTTTGTTTATCATAAGAAACTATTTCATCCTTTTTAGTTTCCGGATTCTTTTGAATAGGTTGAAAGTCACCCTCGGTAATAACATGCCAAAGATCAATGTCTTTTGATTTCACATACGTTTCGAATCTTGTTTTCCAATAAATAAAACAATCGGTTTCGAAAAGTGGTGGTCTTTGCATAGATTGCCCTTCTAGATATTTGTCGGAATCCATTGATCGATTCAAGTTTTAAAATACAATATACTTTAAAATCTTGACTGACGTGGCTCTTGATACCAATTGTGGGAAACTAGAAGGGGGGTTGAATAGTTTACCGGTTTAAAAAAACTTCTTTTAAAAATCTTGTTTTAAGAGTATGCTATTGGAAACTTTGATTCGAACTCTATGTGTAATCAATCAACACCAATATGAACTACACACTAAGCTAAGTAATAATAACAAATAAAAGTAAAGAGTAGAGTTGGAAAGATCAAACCGAGACAGAGGATTTATAGTGGTTCGGCTACGAAGCTCTTCTTCGCCCTACTCCACTCCCCGAGTACCACACTCGAGAGTTTCAAACACTATATCAACAACCTCCCTTCAGGCGGAGAAAACCGTACACGTCGCTTATCCTATTACCGACACTAAGCTAGATGTCGAGTGCTAATCTTAGCTAGCACCAATCTACCAAGGTCCACGTGACCAAACACTCAAGCCCAGTGGCTTCAAGAGATCACCAAGATCTCAACACGATCACAATGATCAACACTCACTTCACTCTACTCAACTAACACTAACCTAATGACCCTTGATCTTCTTGATCAATCACACAAGCCCAATGGCTTCAAGAGATGTTCATTATCTCTATAGATCACACTTGATCTTCACTCTCACTCACAAAAAGGAAATAAACTTGATGTATGCTAAGACACAACAAGGTTGTAACAAGTGTTACAAAAACCTATCAACTACAACTCTAGTATCTTCTTGATTACTTGAGTTCTTCTCTTGCTAATGAAGAGGGATGACAACACCTTGTATCAACTTGGATACTTGTGTTCTTCTCTTGCTAGTGAAGAGGCATGAAGAGGATAACTTGAAGGATGATTGGATCACTCTTGAAACAAAGAAAAACTAATCTAAATGAACCTAAGAAGTGAAAGGTGTGAGAGGATTTAGCTAAGGGATTTTTCTGTGTGTGAAGGGTGCCTAAAACTTTGAAAGGGGTTGGTATTTATAGGCAAAGAAAATTTGAACGTTACAGAAAAAATGGTACGGACGGCTCCTTTAAATAACCCACGGCTCCGTTAAATTTAACGGTACCGTGGAGCCGTGGTAGACTAGGACGCTCCAAATTTTGTCTTTTCTGGTGAAAACTTATTTGGGGAAGGTTGGAGCTGATTTTGGGGGGAAAAATAGCTGTTGTGATTTTCAAACTAATTTTTCCATTAAAACATTTCTTAATATTTCAAAAATAATTTGTCATGTGTATTTTTGAAAAAATGTTTTGTCCCATTTAAAATGTGAATTTTCAAAACATAAATTCACTTCTTTGATCACTAGTTCAAGTTGTAGCTTTGTTCAAGAGTGATTTGCGTAGAAACGGGATCTTCCGATTAAAAACTTGTTAACGTTAATTTTAACGTAACGTGAGTTCACATTTTGTCATCCTCAAAACGTGAAGCAATCGAAAGATATAAATAACGTTTTTAGAACATTATTTGCATCAACATGGGTGATGTTCACCCGGGCATGGATTACTTCATATCCGTGGATCCCTGATTTGATGTACGTTTCAGTGCATCATTTCTTGAAAAGGAAGAGAAATCTTCTTTGTATGCAAATAGTTTTCATTCTATGATTCTTCTGAAAATTATTTGTGTGACACTTGGTGGATATGTGTTGGTCGAAATTCTTATAGACTTAGATTGTGCATAAAATTTGTCACTCAATCAATAACTACAGCTCTTTAACTAGAATACGGGTCATTGATTGAGGGGGAGAGTGAATTCAAATTTTATTTCATCAAACGGGTTTCTTGGTTAACTCATAATTCTTAGAAAAGGTTTTGTAGTTAATGGGGTATTAGTTGAAGAGGATCTTACTAAGCTTTATCTCAAATGACCAAATGTGTTAGTTGTTAGAAAGATTAGGGCATTATGTGCATTATGCTTATAGTCTCCTATCTTTATGTATCTAGAAGGTCCATTTGTATCTCTTTGGTATCCTCGTTTAATCCCCTAAATACTTTAAAACTCAAAATCTAAAAGAAGTTAGAAAACCCATTGTGTTTGATATTCTTGAATACTCCAATGACATTTGTATGATCTGAATGAATGAGTTTCAAATGCTGAGTGATTTTTGTTAGTCGATTGCTGATTAATTGTTGTTGATTTAGTGCATGTGCTCTCAGGATATGCTTAGGTATATAGCTATCGTGTTAGAATCTTGTCCCTAAGATCCTGAGTGGAATATTGAAATCTGTGGGAATTGCCATGTTCATGATTGCTAATTGCTCTTCATGGTAGATAGTGGTTTGATGTATTTCCTGATTGTGGTTTGACTATGAGATGAACTTGGTATTATGATGTGGCAAGCTGCTATGTGGTAGCTATTAATGACTAGTGTATCTGTATGTATGTATATCTGTGTGGATATTCTTTTTCAGATTCTATGGCCAATATGAATGTGCCAGTTCCCGCTCTAACCATTTGATCAGATGTTCAAACTCTATTGTCTGGCTCTGAATTCACCACTACAACAACGTCGGCAACAACAAAAACAACACTGTCTTCACCTCCACCACCTTCACCTCAACAAAGCAGTACGTATTCTAATCTCGCCAAGTGAAGATCTTCAACATGTGGGAAAGTTTTGTTGGTGGATGGATAATCGATGTTGACCAATGACTCCCTCAGAGAAGCGGATGATCACATCATCTGCGCAAAAAGGTCAATATCATTTGTGTCATAACTATCATCTTTGTATAAGATAAGCAGTGAATCTCCCTCTTAGATTAAGGGGGAGCATAGTATGTTCCACTATCAGAATACATGTTAAACCTGACTACATTTTCTCCCTAATTTTCTAAACATATTTAAATCAATTGGGATCACAAATCTCAAAAGGTTTGAAATTTTTGATCGGGGGAGAGAATGTGATTTAAATATGAAATCTGATAAAAATGTGATGTTTTGGACCTAAATGTAAGCTCTCCCATATGTGCTAAACTCTTTCGTATATCGATGCACATATTGAGGGGGAGCAAATGGTTTGTGGTAATAAAAAGGATTTGGCATCTCATGTGAGCACGGCTCAGACTTCACCAATGAATTGACGAAACATAAACTGTCATTAATCGAAAGGATGCGCCCTGGCCGGGTAATAATTTCAAGCTGGTCTAACAAGTGATGTAAGCGTGTCTCGAAGAGGACGTATCTGAGTAGAGTGTACCGTTTTGAGAAACTTTCTATGGACTTGACCAGGCCGGGTAATAATTTCAAGCTAGTCTAACTAGTGATGTAAGCGTGTCTCGAATCGGTCATGTTCAATGAAAGTGAATCAACTCAAAAAGTGCAATCTCTACCCAACATGTGCAAATTTTAATTTAAAACATATGGGCACATGTTAAGGGGGAGAATTTGAAAAATATAAAACTCTCAAAGTGTTAGCAAAATGTGTTTCATAATCATGAACACTTTGAGAGATTTTTCAAAGATTTGGTAAATGGCAACATAGGATAGTCATGAAGTTATAAGGTGGCTAAGGTTAGGAAAACCGTCCTATGATCCGCCAGAGCCGGAGGGATCTACCCAAGGACAATACCAAATAGTTAGTATTAGAAAGTCCTTAGGTATGATATGAAAAAAAAGGAGTAATATGAGAAAGGAGAAAGAAGGGGTTGAAGAATTAAAAAGAAATGAAATGAGAAAGGGTGAAAAGAAATAGCCCTCAAATTATTCAACCTTAGGGCAGAAACAGGGTTCAATTCATATGCTACTGGTGGTTACTAAGGTAACACCGGTATTGAAGACAAGACGTCATGGACCCAGTGACGCACTGCACTAAACCTTCTAAACCACTCAAGTTCTCTTAAAAGGACTTGTTTCATTCTCACGGTGAACCCTGCATAATCTATCGACCGCTCATTACGAGTTATGTTTGTAGGGTATTCACAATGCAAGAAACACTTGTTTGAGGCTTAGTTTTGGATCGAATGGAAGAGAACTTAGAGAGAGAAAGTGGGAACTTCTAGAGAGAGAAAGAACTATGTGTGTATTAGATTAGAATGAAGTGAAGTTCCAACCCTTCCCTTGTGTGGGAAGGGGTATTTATACTTACTACATAATATGCCCCTAGCGGGCTGTAGAGTGAGCTGACAGAGGGTAAAGACCCGACCCACTCCACAATACTAATAATAATAACTAAGCTACTAATAATATTACTGATAATCCTACGAGCTATAATGAGCTAATAAGTACTCGGGGTGACCGAGTCTTCAGCTGAATATTCATATTCCTAACAATCTCCCCCTAAGGGAGGTCACCCCAGAAGTAATGTTCTGAAATTCAGCACTTCTTCCTTGGATCTTGACATCATAGCTCGTAACCATTGATTCTTCAATATCATAGATTGTTGTGCAAACATCCGTGATCTTAAGATGACTTCTCTTTTGTCTTGGATGAACTTTGAGTAATCTTTGAACGTATCATCCCACTTGAGTCTCCAAGTCATCTTTCAGTAGTAGGTCTCCATGTGATGAAATATACTTAGAGCCGACATGCTCACACTAATCAGGGTCATGATCTTCAACATCAGAGTACGCAGAGGCCGTGTTGAAGGTCTTTAGGTTGATCATGACTTCTTAGATGATGATGTAGTAGAGTGAACATGTGGTGATGGATTGGCATCTTTTCTGCAACCAGCTACAGCATTCCACTGCTACAACCGCCAGAGATTCCTGCATACGACAGTTAGCAATAATTCGACCGGTACTTACAAGTTTGGACTTCGAGATTGTCAACAGCATAGTGTGAAAACTCTCTCTAATCCTTACCAAGACCGTTCCTAATCGAAAACCCACAGAGGGCTTTTTAAGATTTTACCGTAGTAAATCAACGATTAGGTGAGTCGCTGGAGATCACTCCACGACTGTAGACCGGTTGAAACCGCCGCGACCACTAAGCGTAATCCACGAGGAATTACCGAAGTGACCTGCTTTCAGGGCTGCTTGATGTTGACCCTGGCAGGAATTTCCATTCAATCATTGAGAATTACATTAGTAAATTCTCTCATAAATGTTCTGGCAGATTGCTAAGATCTGCGTAGGACTCATGAGTTTACAACTGATGTCCTTAATGTTGAACAACCAGTGTAGAAATAATTCATGTCCCTATGAGATCTTATTATGCATCTCGTGGCTCTAGACTCGATAGTGCAATTTGATTTAGTGAGCGGAGGCTGGAGAGGACTGCCACCTTTTCAATATCATCTAACTCGGAGTGAGAGAGACGATAGAAATGTATTGAACTCCGTGACAATTGAAACAAGAGTCCTTTGAGGGACCTTGAGTGGCTAGGGAGGGTTGTGCAGCGTATCACTGGGTCCATGATACTTTGTCTTCAATGCCAGCAATCAACTAAGTGATTCTGACAGCATATGTATTGACCCGGTTTCTGCCTAAGTTGTAAGGAGGGCTATTTCTTTTCACCCTTTCTCTTTACAATTCTTTTTCATTCTTCAACCCCTTCAGTGCTTACCGAGACTTCATAACTAACACCTTGTTGGGTTTGTTCCAGTGTTAGCTCCATCTCAGTCGGCACTATTCCCTCATTCACTTTTCTCCTTTTTAATCATACCTAAGGACTTCTACACTAACTAGTGGATTGTCCCTGGGTAGATCCCTCCGGCTCTGGCGGGATCGTGGGAACTTGTACCTAACCTTACCATCCTTATAACTCCATTATATGAAATACAATGGTTGGTCTTTGGTGTTCTTCCACAATTGCCAAACCAAATCTTTGAAAAATCTCTCAAAGTGTTCATGATTTCGAAGCACATTTTTGCAAACACTTGAGAGTTTTATATTTTTCAAATGCTCCCCCTCAACATGTGCTCGAGTGATAGTTTTATAAATTTGCACATGTTAGGTAGAGCTCGCACTTTTTGAATTGATCCACTTTCAGTGAACATGACCGATTCGAGACACGCTTACATCGCTAGTTAGACTAGCTTGAAATTATTACCCGGCCTGGTCAAGTCCACAGAAAGTTTCTCGAAAAGGTACACTCTACTCAGATACATCTTTTTCGAGACACGCTTACATCACTGGTTAGACCAGCTTGAAATTATTACCCGGCCAAGACGTATCCTTTCGTTTGATGGCAATTCAAGTTTCGTCAATTCATTGGTGAAGACTGAGCCATGCTCACGTGAGATGCCAAATCCTTTGTTTTGTTAAAACCATTTGCTCCCCCTCAATATGTGCATCGATATAAGAAAGATTTTCGCACATATGGAAGAGCTTGCGTTTATGACCAAAACATTTTGCTCCCCCTCAATATGTGCCTTGATATGCAAAACGGTTTAGCACATACGGGAGAGCTTACATTACTTTCCAAATCATCTCCAAATCATCACATTTTATCAGAATTTCCTATTTAAATCACATTCTCTCCCCCGATCAAAAATTTCAAACCATTTGAGATTTGTGATCCCAATTGATTTAAATACATTTAGAAAATTTGGGAGAAAATGTAGTCAGGTTTAAATGTATTCTGATTTAGGAGCATACGATGCTCCCCCTTAAACCACGAGAGAGTGTCACTGCTGATGTTGCACAAATTTGGCAAAGTGTTAAAAATTTGAACAAGTACTCTCCCCCTTAATTAATGACCCATATTCTATTAAAAGAGCTGTAGTCATTCAATTAAGCGATAAGTATTTGTGAAAATTTTACTTCAATTTACCACCTTGTGTAACATCAAGACTCTCTAGAAGAATCAAACAAGATAAAGAGTCTTGATGAAAAAGAAGACTTCTCTTCTTATACACGACAAGATGCACTGAAACGTACGTCAAGTCGGGGAAACATGGATATAAAGTAATCCATGCCCAGGTGAACATCACCCGGTTGGAGGAACAACTGTCCTTTTGGCGACATGCTTTCCCCAATGTACAGCGTGGGTTGCAGTATGAAGTAACTGCAAGCCATTAAGACATGTTTTAACTGATTAGTATAACTTCTGCTCGAGCTTCATTTAAGAATCCGTGCCATTGTTGAATGATATTTCTAGATCCGTAAATGTTATCGATAAACAGAAGACATGCCTAGGTAGGACTATTTTTGGTATTTTCTTATTTTTCGATTTTTATGGTTTTTATAGGTTTTATATTTTTGTATTTTTCTTTTTGGTTTAAGATATATACAACTATTTACAAGGATATAAGAAGACAATCCTTTACTCCTCCTTTTCTTCCTGAAGACACTTGAGGGTTTCAGGAGTCATGCTTTTCATGCCAAGGCGTGGGAGAATAAACTGAAACCTTTCTCTTAGGAGGGCCTTGGTGAAGATGTCAGCTAACTGAAACTCTGTCCTCACGAAGTATAGTTCCACAATTACTTTTTCCACTTGTTCCCTGATGAAGTGATGCCTGATGTCGATGTGTTTTGACCTGGAGTGCTGAACATTGTTACAACAAAGAGCAATGGCGCTTTTGTTGTCGCAATATAGGGGAATTTTGTTGTATGAGAATCCATAGTTCGAAAGTTGTGATCGCATCCAAAGGATTTGTGCACAACAAGCAGACATGGCAATGTACTCAGCTTCAGTAGATGATATGGAAGTACTCATCTGCTTCTTAGAAGACCAACTAACCAACTTTTCCCCTAAAAACTGAGCTCCTCCTGAAGTACTTCAACGAGTGTCTTGACATCCCGCATGATCAGCATCCGCGTAAGCTGTTAACTCCATTGCAGTGTCCTTAGGATACCAGAGACCCATATGAACCATGCCTTGAAGATATCGAAAGATTCTTTTCACTGCTTCAACATGCTTCTTGGTTGGTCTGGATTGATACCGAGCACACATACACACAGCAAACAGAAGATCTGGTCTGCTAGCCGTGATGTACATCAGAGATCCAATCATGCTTCGATATTTCGTTATATCCACTGGAATCCCTGAAGGATCTTCATCCAGCTTCGTTCTATCAACCATGGGAGTGTCAACAGGTTCACTTGAATAAAATCCAAACTTTTTCAAGATCTCGTTGGCGTATTTGGATTGATTAATGAATATGCCACCGGGACTTTGAGAAACTTGTAATCCTAAGAAGAATGACATTTGTCCCATCATAGACATTTGGAACTTGGAATTCATCTCTTTTGAAAAACTATCACATTCACTAGGATCTGTTGAAGCAAAGATGATATCATCTACATAGATCTGAACTAGTAGTAGATGGTTTCTTGACTTCCTGGTGAATAGTGTAGGATCAACAACACCCTTGGAGAATCCATTCACTAGGAGAAACTTGGATAATGTATCGTACCATGCCCTTGGCGCCTGTTTTAAACCCATAAAGAGCCTTCTTCAAGCGGTAAACATGAGTAGGATGTTCAGTATCCACGAATCCTTCTGGTTGACTCACATAAACTTCTTCCTTTAAGTCACCATTCAAGAATGCCGTTTTGACATCCATCTGGTAGACTATCATATTTCGACTAGCAGCATTTGCCAGGAAGATTCTTATAGCTTCAATTCTAGCAACCGGAGCAAACGATTCTTCAAAATCAATGCCCTCTTCTTGTCTGAACCCTTTAGCAACTAGCCGTGCCTTGTTCTTTAACACATCACCATACTCATCAAGCTTCACTTTGAAGATCCACTTTAAAGCTATGATCATTGCACGTTCTGGAGGAGGCACTAATTCCCATACTTCAAGTCGATCAAATTCATGGATTTCATCCTGCATAGCCTGGAACCAGCAATCTTTAGTCATTGCTTCTTTGGCATCTTTTGGTTCGACTTTGGACAGTACAGAATTGAAGAAGCACCATAATGCATCAGTGGCTAGTTGATTACGTGTGGATACTGGACGTGAGGGATTGCCTATGATGTTGTCGATTGGATGATCACTGGTCCATTTCCTGAGATGGTCGTGAGGTTGAGGGTTATGAACAGACGTAGCAGTGCTGTGTCCTTCAAGTGAGGATGTGTCTGATGAATGTTCAGGAGCAAATATGTTTTCAAAAGGAACCTCATCAACAGGAGCAAAAGGATTAACTTCCAATGAATTATTATCTGAAGATTCTTGTATTACTGGAGAAGTTTGAGCGTTTGATGACGAAGGCGATTGAGTGGCAGCTGGAGCATTGTGACTGACTGATACTGAAGCTGTAGGGCTTTCTGAACCTTGTGGGGCTTGAACCTCAGCCATAGGAAGTACAGCAGGTCACTTGGGATGGTTCCATTCGTTGGCTCAAAGTATTCATCAAACATAGGATCAAATAACTTCTTTAACTCCTCGCATGTAGGTGGCACATAAGAATCTGCAGGCGTGGAATTCTGTACAAGTCCTGAACTAATGGGTCCAGGAGACAAAAGGTTAAGATCGGGTCCAGAACTAATTTGTCCTGAAGCAGGTTGCTCACTCAGCTCATCGAACGTAACATGAATGGTTTCCATAATTTTACGGGTTCTCTTATTGTAGATTCGATACCCTTTACTGTCTGGTGCGTATCCAACAAAAATACCTACATCTGCTTTAGCTCTTAACTTTCCCAAGTCTTGACTATCGTTAGTAGGGTAGCAAAGTGCACCAAACACACGAAGAAAGGAAAGATCTGGTTTCTTGTTATGAATTAACTCGAAGGGAGTCTTCTCATGAACCGGATGAATTAGGGATCGGTTTTGAGTGTAACATGCTGTTGCAATAGCCTCTGCCCAGAGAAACATTGGTGTCTTTGAAAATATAAGCATAGTTCATGCAGCCTCCACCAGAGTACGGTTCCTTCGTTCAACCACTCCGTTCTGTTGAGGAGTGCGAGGGATACTTTTCTGATGCGTGATGCCAATACTTTCATAGAAATTACGGAGTTGTTGGTTAACAAACTCAGTACCATTATCAGTGCGGATGATTCTGACAGTTTTATCGAGCCTTACTTGCAGCTGTTTTATCAGTTTAATGATAACCTCTGGAGTTTCGTCCTTGGTTCTCAAAAACTTTACCCATGTGAACCGAGAATAATCATCTACTATCACCAGAACGTACTTCTTTCCACTTATGGTTTGTATTCTCATTGGACCGCACAAGTCCATGTGGAGGGTATGAAGAACTTCCAAGTTGGTGTTGATGGTTTTAGGTTTGTGGGTTTGTTTCTTGCTTTTACCCAGTTGACATGCAGAGCAGAGATGATCTTTCTCATATTTCAGTCTGGGCATCCCTCTAACAAGATCTTTACGGGAAAGATTATTTATGGTACCGAAGTTTAAGTGGTTCAAACGACGATGCCACAGCCATGATTTTGTTCTAGAGGCTTTAGAAAGCAAGCATATGGGAGAGGACTTCAACATTTCTTCAATCGATATGGTGTATAGATTGGTGCCCCGACTGCCCTTGAGGAGATCTATACCATCCAATTCTCTGACGAAACATGTATGCTTTCTGAAAGCCACTTCCAGATCTGAATCACAAAATTGACCCACAGAAAACAGATTGTGCCCTAGTCCTTCCACATAATATACCCTTGAGATTACACTATCACCAAACACATAATCTCCATAACCCATAATAGCACCAAAGTGGTCGTTCCCAAATCTAACTGTCCCGATAAACTTTTTCACGAAGCTCTTGAGCCGCGAGCGATCCCCAGTCATATGTTTTGAGCAGCCTGAGTCCAAATACCACAGGACGATTTGTACGACCTGCATTTGAAACCAGACAACAATGGATAACTGAAAAATGTGGATCCCCAAGTGCAATTGGGGTCCATTTGGTCAGCACACACATATTCAGGAACCACAGATTTCACAGATGCTACTGTCTTTACAGAGGAGACAGAACTAGAGGCAGGACAAGACCTAGATGGAAGGCATTGTTACTCTAAAGACAGGATTCTACCAGTTGGTCTCCATTCCTTATTCATCACAATTTTATGCATATTCATTTTAGGTAATGATCTCTGTTTTCCTAAATTGAATTTCCTTCCAGTGGGTCTCCATTCCTTAACTTTCACAATTTTATGCTTATTCATTTTAGGTAACGTGCACTGTTTTCCTAAATTGAATTTCCTTCCAGTGGGTCTCCATTGATAGCCTATGCTAGCAAATGTTTTTCCTGTTGCTTTCCAAACCTTTTTGCATGCTTTAGTTATCCAACCATTCTTAACATGGGATGATGCAGAAGACATCAAGAAAGACACAACACATTCATCATGATTAGCAGAAATTAAACAATTGTCGCATGTTTTACAGATAGCATTAGAATTCGAATTAATTACAGTACTTTTGATACTAGAATCAACACGATTCATCCTACTCATTGCAAACTTATTGTTCCTAGGTTGGGCTTCTACATTCTTCAAGTGATCATTCTTAGCTGGCGCAGTCCTATCCTTTCTTGCATTACCTCTAGACCTTGACCCGCTAGCTTGGGTGTCACTTTTTACTCCTGTAGAAGCATCGAAGGTAACATTAGTTTGTTTTTCTGTCACATGCCTTCCTGATAATGATGTGTTGGGTTCTGATGTTTTAGGTGGTAGATCAAAGGCTACATGCTTGTTCTCAACATTGGATGATGATGCAACAAATCTATCTCTATGGCAGCTAAACTTAGGAATTGAGCCTATGGCATATTCTAAGTTTTCCTGAATCCTTTTCGTGAGTTTGCAAGCATAGACAACTGCCCTATCAAGTGGCTTATCAGTCCTATCCTCTTCAACTACCTCACGAAGTGTGTCAAGGCCCTCTCTAAGATGATCGAGATATGTTTGATGGGCAAAGCTGTTATTTCTAAGCTTAAACGGAATACGCCCAACATCAACATCATACTTTTTACTATCAGTAGCCTTTGGTGCATCACAATTACAAGTGGTGCATGGCATTTTACCTTTCACCCGAACCTTCAGATTCTCAATTTCATTTGTCAAAGAGGTTATTTGATCATTGTGATTGCTTCTTGTAACTTTAATAGAATCATATAACTCTTTGAAGTGTTGTTTAACCTTTGAATTTTCTTCTCGATAACACTCATTTTCATAATGTAACTTATTTATGGTGTTTTGATATTGAAAATTCTGAGAATCTGAAGACGAAGGTTTATTGGTGCCATATACTTCACACTTGTTGGATTTCAATTGGGCAATTTGGGCCCTCAGCAGTCGAATCGTGTTCGTGTGAGCTTGAATTGTCTCATCTCGTTTGCTTAATTCAAAATAAGTATCAAATTCAGGAGCATCTAAGGATGTCTTGTCATTTGATATTTTATGTTTTTCATTTAAATGTTGATATTTCAATTGCAAATTAAGATATTCAACTTCCAATTTTGAAAAACGTTTAACCATATTATCATGGTCATCATTTTGAATTTTTTCAAGCAGTTTTAAATTCTCCCCCTCAAGCTCAACAACACGATTCTGGGTGACATTTAACGCAATAGCATACTCATTAAATTGACAAGCAGACAATGTAGAATCAGTGACAGTGTAAAATACATCTTGTGCAATACATTTAGCAATCAAGTTGTCGTTAGTAATGAGTATGTTTTTTCTTTCAATCTCTCGACTCTTAAGTTCTATTGCATGTTCATTCACCTCATTTTCCATATCTTTAAACACTACTTCCATTTCTTTTATTTCGGATTTAAGGGCAGTTTGCAACCCTTCAAAGTGTTCTTTAAGTAGTTTAAAGAATGGCATGACCTCAGTTAAGTAACACCTTTTTGCATGTTCAAAACACCTTTCCCCTCAGTAATACCGGAGGGTGTGATTCTCTTCTTACATGTTTTATCGAAATCAGCAAACAGTTGCCAAAGCACATATAAGCTAATAAAAGTTTTGCATTCAGTGGGAAGAGACAAAGGCACTAAATTCCTAGGTGTATTGGGAGGATACACCGTTATGGACGGAACTTTTCTAATAAGGGGGGTGTTGGCCTTAAGTTTTTCTACCTTAAGTTTTTCATTATCTTGTTTCCAGAAAAGCTGTTCAGGTGTTAACTTCTTTTGAGGAGCAAACACAGTCAAACGATTTTCCTCATAATAATCATGGGGCTTGATTATTATTCGTCTGACTATGCACTCGGGATCCCTCATTTTCTCATTCATTTTTTCCCTCGTTCTATCACTTATCTCATCCTCTTCATTTGTGTAGATATGCTCAGGTTGGTCATGAATAGGCATAAGCATCACATTACCATCATATAGGGCTGGTTGAAGTACTTTCATGTCCCTAAGGATGGTTGACTTAGGTTCACCTATCATGATTTTACTATGCTTATCACTCAACTTTCTTTGCTTATGAATCATTTGAGCAGTTTGTATGGTTTGATTTTGTGTGTACAACTTATCTTCAAGCTTATTTTTTAACGTCTTGAGTCTAGAGAAATCATTTAAAAGAGTTGTTTCTTTTTGTTTGAATTCTTGCTTAAGTGTAGTTACACACTTTTGTGCTTCCTGTTTTTGTTTGACTGACTGTTCTAGCTGACTTTTCAAAGAACTCAACTCTAATTTTAATGTTTCTTCTCTCACTCTAGACTCTTTAATAAGTGTACTCATTTGACCATCTAATTTCTGCTCACGATCATTAAGCTCAAACTTAGCACGCTGTTCATACATAGCCACTTGTTCTTTATAGATGTTTAGTCTAGTGATCAAGTTATCATCAGGGACAGGCAATTTGTTCTCATGGCACTCGCATGCATTATCTATATTACCCGCATTATCTAAGGCACATACATTACTCATAACAGAAACATCATTATTGACAAAAGATTCACCATTTGGTACATCAGGCGAGTTGTTGTGATTCAAATATTGTTCATATGAAATAATATTGCTATTTTCCATGTCAACATTACTTGAGTCAGAAACATCTGCCTGATGTACTTCTTCGGGATTCTTTTGTCCCTCGACAATATTATATGTGTCATAGATTTTTAGTACCTCAGATATCACGGATGCATTAGAAGGACCAGCTTGACGGGGAGATGAGACCAGGGAAGACAAGTTAGCCATGAAGATTGTTTGAGCCGTAGGTTCATCATCTACATCAGAGTCATATGCATCACAGTCATCTGCCTTGAAGATGTTAGGATCATTAAGTGCTAGATCCTGAACAGGTTTCTCATCCACATCTTCATCAAAAGTATTTCCTCCATCTCCTGCCAAGAACAATAACTCTTCCTCATCCAATACAGCTCCATTCTCTTGAGCTTGCATTAACAGCATCTTGTCTTTGAAGTAATCTGAGTTCTGAGGACGTTTAGGTTGATTGCAGTTTCTAGCAATGTGTCCAAGCCCCCCACAATTATAACACTTGATATGTTTCCCTTGCCCCTGATTGGCATTCCCTGCTCTATTCTGCACATAACCTCGACCCATGTTTCTACCAGCTCTCCCTTGCACATTCTGAACCACAATTTTCCCATCCTCCACCATTGCTAGATTGCGTGGGTTGGATGAATTCCTTAACTGATTGTTGGTCTGAGGGAGTGATGCTTGAAACTGTTGAACCAGTAATGAAACTTGATTGGTGAGGTTGTCAATCATTTTGTTGGTCTGAGAGTAGCCTGAGTCAAGTTGAGAGCTCATAGCAGGTACTTGTGAGTGAAGTTGATGATAGCTTGGGTTGGATGATGATTGGATTGTCGGTTGAACATTTGTCATGAACGCCAGTGGATCATTTGTAGTTGAAGGACTTAACTTTTCTCTTAGCACCCGATCATAGACAGCATGCTTCTCATGTTGTTGCAGGTATGCATACAGCTGTTCATAGTTGGTATCCCTTAAACCTTTGTTGAGTTTGACAGCAGTAACAAATCTGTCCCATTCAGGAGTCATGTTGTTCACAAACTTTGAGTTTAGTTGGATATTGGGCATAGTCATTCTGATCATCCTCATATCATTCACCAACTTATGAAATCTCACATAGTAGTCTGTGACATTCTCTCCTGGGTTCATTTTGAAATGCTCGAACTCATCATACAGCTGTGACTCACGATCTTCCTTTGTGAGTTCTGACCCTGCCAACAACATTTTAACGTTGTCCCACACAGCTTTGGCTTCAGTGTTGAAATTGATGAGCTTGTATACATCCTTTGGAAGACCTTGAATGACTATGTTTGAGGCTCTAATGTCGGCATCATACCTCTTCTTTTCTTCTTCATTAAGATCATTGTAGTTTCTAGGTCTGTCTATGCCCCAAGTTACAGTCCCATCTTCACCAGTTGTAACAACATCTCTGGTGGTACCCATCTGATATGGTCCATCGTCAATTGACTTAAGAATGTTAACTCCATTATCTTTTCCCAAGCAGTAAAGTCTTATCCGTTGTGCCCAAGACTCATAATCCGTCCTATCTAGCATAGGTGGACGAGTGTCAGATCCTGCTGCTTGAATATCTTCTGATGATGTGTTTGATGTGGTAGCCATAGTAACTACGGGATTTTACAGATCTTGTGATTTAACCGAGAAATCGAATCTTTCGCGGGAATTTCTAAAATCACCAAGACACAAACCGCCTAGACAAATAGCACTCTTGAGGATACAAACCGCCTAGACAAACCGCGTAGACACAAACCGAGTTCACGCTGGAGAGACAAACCGCGTTGATACAAACCGCATACACACCTCAAAGACAAACCGCGTAGACACAAACCGAGTTCACGCTGCAGATACAAACCGCATAGACACAAACCGAGTTCACGCTAGAGATACAAACCGCGTTGACACAAACCGAGTTCACGCTGCTTATACAAACCGCGTAGACACAAACCGAGTTCACGCTGGAGATACAAACCGCGTTGACACAAACCGAGTTCACGCTGCAGAGACAAACCGCGTTGACACAAACCGCGTACGCACCTTAGAGACAAACCGCGTTGGCACAAACTTCCAAACACGTCACTTTCAATGTTGTTTGTCCTTTTGCCTAAACTAGTAATAGGACAAACCGCGTACCCGATGTGACACAAACCGCGTTCAAGAACGTCCAAAATACACAAACCGCATCCAAGAACACTTGGATAAAAACCACTCGAATCACCCAAAAATGCCACACAAACCTTAAATCTGTGAATCCAAGCACCAAATACTACTCTTATACTATTCCTAAGCTAGAAAGTACAAGGTATAACAACTTTTAATCACTAAACAAAGCACAAAATGAAATAAATGTAACTTAACAAATCGAACCAAAAAACCTCAAAAACTACACAAATCCGTGAATACCAACTCTCATGGACCTAACCATGGCTCTTGATACCAATTGTAGGGTATTCACAATGCAAGAAACACTTGTTTGAGGCTTAGTTTTGGATCGAATGGAAGAGAACTTAGAGAGAGAAAGTGGGAACTTCTAGAGAGAGAAAGAACTATGTGTGTATTAGATTAGAATGAAGTGAAGTTCCAACCCTTCCCTTGTGTGGGAAGGGGAATTTATACTTACTACATAATATGCCCCTAGCGGGCTGTAGAGTAAGCTGACAGAGGGTAAAGACCCGACCCACTCCACAATACTAATAATAATAACTAAGCTACTAATAATATTACTGATAATCCTACGAGCTATGATGAGCTAATAAGTACTCGGGGTGACCGAGTCTTCAGCTGAATATTCATATTCCTAACAATGTTGATATTGAAACAGGAGACACCGCTCCAGTCTCCGACTACCAAAAATGCACTTATCGAGTCTAGAGCCACGAGATGCATAATAAGATCTCATAGGAACACGTGTTACTTCTACACTGGTTGTTTAACATTAATGACACCAGTTGTAAACTTATGAGTCCTACGCAGATCTTAGCAATCTGCCAGAACATTTATGAGAGAATTTACAAATGTAATTCTCAATGATTGAATGGAAATTCCTGCCAGGGTCAACATCAAACAGCCCTGAAAGCAGGTCACTTCGGTAATTCCTTGTGGATTACGCTTAGTGATCGCGGCGGTTTCAAACGGTCTACAGTCGTGGAGTGATCTCCAGCGACTCACCTAATCGTTGATTTGCTACGGTTGATCTTTAAAACCCTCTGTGGGTTTCCGAATTAGGAACTGTCTTGGTAAGGATTAGAGAGAGTTTTCACACTATGCTGTTAACAATCTCGAAGTCCGAACCTGTAAGTACCGGACGTTTTATTGCTAACTGTCGTATGCAGGAACATCTGGCGATTGTAGCTGATTGCTGTTGCAGCTATTTACAGTTGTAGCTGATTAATGTTGCAGCTGATTGCAGTTGTAGCTGATTGCAGAAAAGATGCCAATCCATCACCACATGCTCACACTACATCATCATTATAATCAAAGAAATCATGATATCTAAAAGACCTTCAACACTGCTTCCGCAACTCTGAGGCTGAAAATCATGATCCAGAAAAGTGTGAGCATGTCGACTCAAAGATTAACACATCACATGGAGACATACTGCTGAAAGATGACTTGAAGACAAATGTTGGATGATAAACTCGAAGAATACTCAAAGATCATCCAAGAAAACCGATCAGTCATCAAACGATTACTGCTGAAGGCACAAAGATCTATGAATTTGAAGAATCAAATACTACGAGCTACGAAGTCAATCACACATGATAGAATGCTAGAATTCATAATATTATTTCCGGGGTGACCTCCCTCAGGAGGAGATTTTTATGAATATAAATATTCATGTGAAGACTCGGTCACCCCGAGTATCTATTTAGCATTTATGTAGCTCATAGGCTTATTAGTATTATTATTATTAGTTTAGTTTTTAGTAATATTAGTGTAGCTATATTAAGTTTTGTGGAGTTGGGTCGGGTCTTTACCCACTGTCAGCTCACTCCACAGCCCACTAGGGGCACCATATGTTAGTAACTATATAAGACCTCTTCCCATGTGTGGGAAGGGTTGGAACTCATTCTACACTTCAATCTAATATTTCCAGTTTCTCTCACTAGTTCCCACTCTCTCTACTCTCTCTCTCTCTAAAACTTCTACAATGGATTTGTTCTTCCACAATCCAAGACCACCCGAATCCACATAATCAACACATGTATCGATGCTACATAAGCAGAGAATTGTAAAATAAACAATAGAATAAGCAGTTGAACAGTAAAGAAAGAAATGCCAAATTTTAAGAAATTAGCTTACAATTGCATTGAACTGAGAATAGGTTGGACTGTTAACTACACAAACCCCAGCTTGTTAACACAAGCTAATAAACCCCATAAGCTCTTCCATGAGCAGCTTATCATCCAAAATGGCTTAATCTTCTGCAGTTGACTTTCGTTGACTATTTTTGACTTTTTTGAATTAATATGTTTTTAATCTAATATAAGCTTACAAAAAGCTATAGTGAGCTTATGTGAGCTTATAGGAAGGGTGAGGAACACTGGTGAACTTATGTTGACAGTAAACTAGCTTAATTCGAATTGAGAGATAAACTTGAATTTCTATTAAGATTAAAATTGAGTAATACACTGATAAGTTTAGAACAATTACACTAAAAACAACTTGAATTAAACACTGGAACTTTCAAAATTACAATGGCTACTTGATTACTACTAAATCGACTATCACTAATTAACTAACTGCTCAATTGGCTTACAATACATGACTATTTATACTACTGAAACTAGGGTTTCTTCCTTTTCTTCTTCTCTGATCCTTTCCTGACCCTTAGATAAGCTTGAATTGATCTCAGCCCTTAAAACCAATTTTGGCGCCAAAAAGGTGATAGTGTAAAAACCACTTGGTCCTGATAACTTGTGATGGGAAGAAGCATTAAATGCTTCTTGGACTGTTAGGTGGAGTGTAGTAGGAGGAGGGGTGAGGTGATGGGTGGTTTTGTCAGTGGAGAGGGGTGGGAATGGTGGCATGGTTTTGGCGGGCAATGGTTTAGAAGAAAGGTGGGTTTGACTGGGTCAACTGGTATTTAACTAAAGGAAACCGGGTTGGGTTGTTTTTAGGGATTGGGCTTTTTGGTTGTGTTGGGCTGGGTTATTAGTTTTGGTAGTTTAAGGTTTAGGGATTAACTTTGAATTTGGTTTAAGGTTTAAGGACCAATGTTGTAAAATCTGAAAATCCCAAGGACTAAAGCTGCCAAAATCTTAAAATTATTTCCAAGGACCTTTTATGTCATTTTGGTATTTTTGGAGATTGACTTTGACTTTTGACTTTGACTTTTGTCTTCACTTGATCAAATGCACAATTGTAGCCAAGTCGATCAAAAAATGCCCGTTTTTGCTCCGTTTTCAATCCTTTGTACCTGAAACACATAAAAACACAAACCAAGGATATCTGCAGTATAATTTGGGTGTTTTTGGTCATTTTTGCGTCTTTTATGGGTATAAAATGATGAGTATTTACACACTCATCAAGTACTTGTATCTGTATGTAAATGCAAATTATGTATTTCGATAAACGAGTAAAGTATTTCTAAGCATGTATCTCCCCCAAGTAGTTTAAAACAAGTAAAAGAGGGGCTATGACTCACCTGATAATAACCGATAAATGATACTAGCAAATTGGGCAGTGCTTCCGCATCTAAATTCAAAAATCCATCTTCTAAACTATAAAACATCTAAATCACTTCAAATCAACCCCAAAACTATCCTAATCAAGTTACAAATCAAAACTAAGCTCCCATATCAAAAACCAATCCTTAGAATTCATAGATCTATCATTGCAAATGTTTCATGAAATTACTTTAGCACCACAGCTCCTAACCACTATTGTGTAGCTCTTAATCCAACCGCGTAAACACCAAATAAACTTAATTTTTACATATAGAATACTTATGCTTTCAACTTATGTGTATAACTTGGAGCCTGAAAATTAAGTATGGAGGATGTATGGAGGGTTGAGGGTGGCGGCATCAAGGAGTAGGAGGAGGGAGGAAAGAGTAAACCCATAGAACACCAAATAGCAAAACCCGAACATTTCTTCTTCTTACTTCTTCTAGCCGAAAATAAGGGGAGGGAAATCAGAGAGAATTATGTGTGTTTTTCTGTGAAAATAATGAACTAGTTTTCTTTCTATTTATAGAGAAAATTTCTAAAAATATCTAGATATTTTGGATGAATAGTATTTAGATATTTTGATGAATAATGTTTAGATATTTTGATGAATGGTGTTTAGATATTTATGAATAGTAACTAGATATTTATATATTAGGGGCAAATGCTAAAAAAATGCATCGAAGTTGACATTTTTTGCGATTGTATGGTCCCAACTATTTTTTTCGTAATTCTATGACTAAAGTATTGAATTTGGGTCATTGTGGGTATGATGTACACCTTGGCCTATGCCAGCGTGGCATATTTGACACGTCATCTGCCAGCGTGTCAAGTCCAACTATATATTTTTTTTCATTGTATGCATCGAACTTGACACTTTTTGTTATTGTATGTATCCACGTTTTCTTACAATTCTGTTTTCTTACGTTTTCGTCCGTCGTTACACGTTTTCGTCTGTTTTCTTACGTTTTCGTCTGTTTTTTACACGTTTTCGTCCGTTTTTTACACGTTTTCGTTTGTTTTCATCAATTTTTTTTTGCGTTTTCATCTATTTTTTTACGTTTTCGTCTGTTTTGACACGTTTTCTTCCATTTTTTACGTTTTCGTCTGTTTTTAGACGTTTTCATCCGCTTTCTTACGTTTTCGTCTGTTTTGACATGTTTTCGTCTATTTTTTTACGTTTCCGTCTGTTTTTTGTGTTTTCATACGTTTTTATATGTTTTCGTCCGTTTTTACACGTTTTCAATCATTTTTATATATTTTCATCCATTTTTTTTTTGCGTTTTCATACGTTTTTGCCCATTTTTATCCATTTTTACATGGTTTAGGGTTTAGGGTTTACGATTTAATGTTTAGGGTTTAGGGTTTTTATATGTTTTCATCCGTCTTTACACGTTTTTACACGTTTTCATTGCATTTACACGTTTTCGTCCATTACCCTAAACCCTAAACCCTAAACACTAAAGCCTAAACCCTAAACACGGACAAAAAAGGGCGAAAACGTATAAAAACGATTGAAAACGTGTAAAATGGACGAAAACGTATAAAAACGTACGAAAACACAAAAAAATGGATGAAAACGTATGAAAACGTAAAAACATACAAAAATGTAAGAAAACTGACTAAAATGTAAGAAAACGGACGAAAACGTGAAAAACATATGAAAACATTAAAAAACGGATGAAAACGTGTCAAAACGGACGAAAACGTGTCAAAACAGACAAAAACGTAAGAAAACGGACGAAAACATAAGAAAACGGAATTGTAAGTTATTTACTAACGACTGTTAGTATAAAGGACTAATGATGTGACGTTTAGCTGACGTGGATACATACAATACAAAAAGTGTCAAGTTCGATGCATACAATGAAAAAAAAAGTTGGACTTGACACGCTAGCAGATGACGTGTCAAATATGCCACGCTGGCATAGGCCAAGGTGTACATCATACCCACAATGACCCGAATTCTATACTTTAGTCATAAAATTACGAAAAAAATAGTTGGGACCATACAATCGCAAAAAATGTCAACTTCAATGCATTTTTTTAGCATTTGCCCATATTTATATATTAGAAGTACATAGTACATTGTTTGCATAAATATCGTGTGAAAGATTTTATTTATTTAATTAATGATAATAAATAAATAATAGGTAATTAAAAGTAAGACATAAAATGAAAATGATGTTACTGGAAACGTTTTAGCAATCTGTAGATTAACCCTGGTCCATATGTTGTTCAAAAATAAAAATATTGTTTCTCGGTTACGTGATTTAATTTATAAAGTTGCAAAATTTAATTTACGCGAAAATAGTAAATAATAAAAATGTTGTGAATAGTAATTCATGAACAGTAATTTTCGGGAAAAAGTTTGAGTTTAAATAATGACCCAAAAATACGATTAATAGTAAAAATGAATAGTACTTGTGAATAGTGAAAACCCGAGGATGAATAGTAACTTTTTCGAAAAATAAATAGTAAAAATTTGAGGTTAAATAATGGCCTAAAATCCGAGTTGTCACAAGAAGTGTCGTTGCTTGAGTTGGCTCGTTACTTGTCTCGCCAATATTTCTTTGAGTTGGCTCATTTTGTTCGTTATTCGAACAAATATCATGATGGAACTCAATCATGTCACTCATCCCAGGATGATTTGTGTTGGGTACTACTGTCCGGGCATCCGGTTCACCGTGATTATACCATTTCGTATAACTTTGGTCCCAGCCATTTGTGTGTATGTGATCAAACAAATCTTCGTGCTTTATCCAACCAACGTTATAACAAGAAGTACATGGACATTTTACATTCCCATCAATATTCAAAAAAGACTTGCAATACTCGCAAAAAGCTTTAAGACCTTTTAAAAATTCGATGCTAGCACGAGATAATGAGACCCAACTCTTATCAATTGGCATAACTGTGTTTTAATTATGTAACAAATAATTATATACCGTAAAGTGATTCTAGAATCATAGAGACCCCAAAATCTACACGTAAACACATAAAGGTGGAATTACGAGTTGTGGGTTTTGTTCACCTAATCCAACTATGGAAGGCAATCCTAACCCACTATTTGAATGTTTCGTCTCATATATGAATTCGTATAACTAGATTTAGTATATGAGAAAATCTCGGCAGCATTTCCCCTCAACTCCCCAAATATGTGCATTAAAGACATATTCGTAGGAGTAAAGGGGAAACACTGTCGAAATTTTTACAAATAGTAAATCAATTATACACATTCATATCTTAAATGAGACAAAACATTCAAAAAGCAATCCCAAACAGGGGACTTTCCGAAATTAATTTATAATAAATTAATTTCAGACGGGTTTTCTATGGGATGATTAACTTCGGACGGGGACTTTCCAAAATTAATCACTAAAGTCCTAAAATCATTTACAATAGTCTAACACAATCAAATACCATATAATACTAACATATTCGCATTGTCAATTTCGGCTTATATATCATAAGACTCAATTTTCCGGCTTATTTGGAGACTTGTGAGCTTATATAAGTTTATTATATCATAATATACTTATATAAGCCCACAAGTCACCAAATAAGCTGGAAAATTAAAGCTTATGAAATATCCAAAATGTTCAGGCTTTGATCTGAATGGATACTCAGAATCTGACTATGTTGGATGCAACATGGACAGAAAAAGCACTTTAGGTGCATGTCAATTACTTGGTGCCAAACTTATGTGTTAGAGTGCTAAAAAGCAGCAATTAGTTGTCATGTCGTCAACTGAAGCTAATTATGTGGCTGCTGCTGGATGTTGTGCTAATATACTATGGATGAAAACTCAACTCAGTGATTATGACATAGTATATGAGAAGGTACCAATATTTTGTGATAATTCAAGTGCTATTGCAATATCAAATAATCCAATCCTCTCTCAAGAAGAAAACACATTGATATAAGATATCATTTCATCAGAGTTCACATCATGAAAGGGGATATTGAACTTCGGTTTATTCCCACTGGATACCAACTTTCTCACATATTCACCAAACCTCTGGACAAACCAATCTTCAATAGGTTGATCTATGAACCGGGTATGTTGAATATTGACTCAACAATCAATGAATCCAAATCTGTTCATGACCTTGAACAAACAAAAAGATAACTTCATGAAAAAAGGAAACTTTTTTAATCAAAATAATAAGTTATTTTTCCATAAAAAACAATATATTTGTCACTACACACTTACAGTTGTAAAACAGTGAAATGACATATCAAACAGCGCAAGTTGGCATATTGTCTGCAAAAGTGCTTTTGCAGTAAATGCGGATGAGAAAATTTTCAAAACCGTATTGAATTTTTATTTGCATTCCATCCACGATCAAACTTCCTTATAACCTTTCCCATTCCATTTTTACATCATCTTAACTATCTCAAAAACACACACATATTATCAAACACTATTAAAAACATCAAACTTCACAAAAACTGCAATAGAATCATCATCACAAACAACCTAACCACAAGCATTATCAGTCATCAACCCACAATAACAACAACCTTAATTCCCATAACAAGTGATCAAAAAGGCTGATCAAATGAAACATACCATAGACGAAATCACAATTAAACCTGACAACTTTCTTGCCAACCTCAATCCATCCAAAAACAAATACTTTTTTTTAATGAAGTACTCACTTTTATTAAAAAAAAATGTTAGTCTTCTAAGAGCATATACCCTAAAACCATCATACGAGTATAAAATCTACTTAAAAGAGTTCTGCTACACTGCAACCGTGTCCGACTCTAACAAAATAACTTCACTATTCAAAATGTTGATGTTGAGGTTGAATTTGGTCTCTCATCCTTTCGAGAGGCCATAGGAGCCAATACCTCAAACTCCTCAAAGATCCGCATGGAACCCAAGGTGGCAAAGCAATTCTTTAGCATCATTAGGTACACTGTACAGTGACCTAAAGGTGAACCCACAAGACAATGAAGAGCTCACTGGAACACTTCAAACAAATTGTCTTGCACCAAATGGAAGTTGTTAATGGTTCAAATCATTCAGTGTCTTGGAGGAGCCACTGGAGGATTTGATCAAATCAATGCAATGCAAAAGATAAGCATGTACGGTCTTGTTAATGCGGTCCACTTGACTTTGGGTGGATCATATATGATGATCTAGTCAAAAAGTTAAAAGAGAAAACCAGGGGTGAGATGCTGAACTACACTAGGTTCATCTCTATAGCCTTGGTATACAAGTTAGCCTTGAATACCGTAAAGTGATTCTAGAATCATAGAGACCCCAAAATTCAGCAATGAAAACTTTACTCTCACTCTTCCCATGATTAAATGACCTTCCTTCATACCTCACATGTTGTTAGTCTGTGCATCAGAGATCTCCAACGAGGAACAAGCTCCTTCCACAAGTCCTCAAGCTGAGGATGTAGTCCCTGAAGGCTCAAGGTCTGGAGCAAAGTCTGGTTGTTTCAAAAGTAAATCACGAAGAAGTGATAAACCTATATCAAAGCCTAAGACCAGCAAGAAGGCAATATCCAAGTCTCCAAAGGCCATAAGAAACAAAGAACTATAGCGTCCCTACTTGCAAAGGAACCTGCAACCCCAAGCCATGCTTTAGTGACCTCCTGTAACACCCCGAAAATCGGGTCCAGCGGAAGCATACATGTCACTGGGTTGCTACTCAATTGGTATCACAACACAAGGTACAAAGAACGGTTCTACCTCAACCGTGTTGATATAAATAATGCCTAAAAACATTATTAATACATCTTGATATCTCTATGTTTTGATAATCACAAAATGTAAACTCATTAAACATAAACTTATTAAATAAACAAATGCCTAATGCATTATATGATCAAAGGAACATTTTCTTAATCACTTGATTTTTTATAAAATGACACAAACATTTTATATCTTTTAGAAAATCATTTTTGGTATTAAATAAAAATGTTTAATCCATTATAAATTTAAGAATTCAAATTTTCAATCAAAAATGTTCCAGAAAAACCTTCCCCACAAAAAGACAAATCTGAGCAACGTTCAGATGGGCGGCCCCCTTAATTTTACTAGGCGGTCCCATTAATTTTAATGGGGTCGGCCACCTATTTAAGGGGACCGCCCCGCTCCTTTAGCTCCTCAGATTTGCCTATAAATACTGGTTCATCTCTGGACTTTTTCCTCACCTTTTGCACCCCAAACCTTCTGTTCTAAATCTCTTCTTATCCTTCCAAATTCTTTCTAAATCCTTTGATCATATATTCTTAAGCATTGGTTTCCAAGTGATCCAAGCTTCTACCATTCAAGTGCAAAAGAAGAATACTCCTTCAACAACTAGAGAAGAAGTATTGCAACTTAGTATCATCTTGCTACCTAAGTTTTTTGTATAATCATTCATTCATTTTTGTATAAGTTGTGTATATTTGTTAGATAGGTGTGAGCATAATTGCTTAGGCTAGATTAGTGTGTAAGTAGTGAAGTTGTGAAGAAGTTAAGGCGTGTAAGTAGTGAAGGTGTAAAGAAGTAGAAGAGTACATAAGTAGTGCTAGGTTGTGAAGTAGTTGTGAAGCCGGTGTGAAGAAGTTGTGAAGAAGTCGTGAAGAAGTTGTGAAGAAGTTGTGAAGAAGTCATGAAGCCGTTGTGAATAAGTTGTGAAGAAGTTGTGAAGAAGTCGTGAAGAAGTTGTGAAGAAGTCGTGAAGCCGTTGTGAATAAGTTGTGAAGAAGTTGTGTAGAAGTTGTGAGATTGGTTCTAGCTACGATTAGAACCCGACATCTAGCTTTGTGTCGTTAAACCGGTGTAAGCAAAAGTTGTGTAAGGTTTTCTCTGCCATAAGGGAGCTTGTTGACATAGTGAAGAAAACTCTCGAGTTAGGTTCTCGGGGAGTGGAGTAGGGCAAGGAAGGTGTCCTTGTAGCCGAACCACTATAAATCTTTTGTCTCGCGGTTAGATCTTTCCATCTCTATCTTTCATTTCATTTCATTACTTTACTTGCATTGTTTATTTAGATTTACTTATATTTGTTCATATTGTTCAAGAGTTGAGTTCACATAAATTCGAATCTAAGTTTTTAAAAGTAAACAAAGTTTTCAAAATAAAATTAAAAAGACGTAAAACTATTCAAACCCCCCCCCCCTTCTAGTTTTCCACAATTGGTATCAAGAGCCACGTCAAACAAGATTTTTAGAATAAACTGTATTTTAAAACTTGAATCGATCTATGGAATCGGAAAAATATTTAGAAGGGCAATCTATGCAAAGACCACCGCTATTTGAAAGTGATGGTTTTCTTTATTGGAAAAATAGATTCGAAACTTATGTGAAATCAAAAGATCTTGATCTTTGGCATGTTATTACCTATGGTGACTTTCCCCCTATTCAAAATAATCCTTTAACTAAAAGAGATGAAATTGTACCATTTGAAAAACAAAATGATGATTTGAAAAAGAAACTAGCTAAAAATAATGAGGCAAAAATGGTTATTTATAATGCGTTACCACGTAAAGAATACGAAAGGATCTTTATGTGTGAAACCGCAAAAGAAATTTGGAACTCCTTAATAATAACTCACCAAGGTAATAGTCAAGTCAAAGATAATAAAATAGATCTTCTTGTTCAACAATATGAACAATTTACGATTCCGGAAGAGGAATCAATAGATAATGCTTTTGCTAAATTTAACACTATTATCACAAGTTTAAAAGCACTTGATGAGACTTTTTCTAGAAAAAATTGTGTAAGGAAATTTCTTAGGGCATTACATCCAAAATGGCGCGCGAAGGTCACGGCTATTGAAGAATCGAAGAACTTGATGACGCTATCGCTTGATGAACTTATCGGCAACTTAAAGGTCCACGAAGAAATTATAAAGAGAGACTCGGAAACGGTCAAGATCAAGAAAAATCAAATCAAATCTTTTGTGCTAAAAGCCAAAAAGGAACTTAGTGATGATGACGATTCGAGTGACGATAGTGAAGATGAAGAATATGCAATGGTCGTAAGAGAGTTCAAGAAATTTTTCAAGAGATGAGGAAGATTCACAAGACAACCACGAGATGAAAGAAGATCGCTTCAAAGAAATAGGAATGATAACTACGGGAAAAGAAAGTGTTTTAGATGTGGAAGCCAAAACCATCTCATTGGCGAATGTCCAAAGCCACCGGGTTATGATTACCAAAGCGCCTTTGTTAGCGGAGCATGGAGTGATAGCGACAAAGACGAATTGGCCAAAGCAAACGACGAAAAATGTCTTATGGCAAAGAAATCAAATGAGGTACTTTTCAAAACCGAATACTTTAGTGACAAAAATCAATCATTAGACGAAAAAGACCTAGATAATGAATATAATAGGTTATGCAAATTAGGTCAAAAAGTCATAGATAAAAATAAATCACAAAAACATATTAATAATCGATTAGAAAATGAAGTACTTGAATTAAAAATTAAACTACAACATTTAGAAAAAGGAAAAGAAGTTTTTATAGAATGTAAAACATGTCTAGAGGTCAAAAATGAAAACGAAAAACTTAAAGATGAAATTTCCAAACTTGACAAGTTTAAAAATAGTAGTAACTCACTTAAGAAAATAATAAGTGTTCAAGGAACTTCAGGAGATGAAACCGGTCTAGGATTCAACTCAAATAATGTTTCAACTAGTGAAAATAAAAGTGTAAAGTTTGAATGTCAATCTAGTAAACAAAAACCATTAGAGTCGAAACCTAAGTATATACTTATAAAAGATAGAAAAATACCTATTGCGAGTGATGAGGAAGTAAAAAGTTTTTATAAACCATCATTGAAAGCCAAAACCGGCTTTCTAAACCAAAATTAAGATCTAAAACTCCACCTCCAATTAGACCAAATAATCCTCATCCTCAGTCTAAAACCTCTCAACCTAGAAGAAATCAAAGTAGACAAAACTTTCCTAATAATAATAATCACCCAATGTGGAATTATTCACTTCAACCAAGTTTCAACCCTTGGGGAATACTTTCACCATACATGCAAATGCAAACCATGTTTGGTTCAAATAATTTTGGACAAATGGGACAATGGGGACCAAGTGGCTAAATCGTCACTCATTGAATAATTCGGAAACTCATTTATGGTTGGCTTCCATAAGTCAATATGACACCTTGAAGCGTTTGAAGAAAAATCTACTGAAGACTAAAAGGTACGCTTTCCTTTTAAGTTTATTGCTATAATATATGATTAGATTAATGACTAGTTATTTCATGCCTATTTAGCTCATAATGCCTAGTTATATATATATACACATAATAGCTTATATGAATCTACTTAGAACCTAGAATTACTTGTTCTTTTCCCTTTGGCCCTCTTAAGCTATAACGTTTAAAATGGAAATCTTCTATGTCCACTATTAGAAAACTCATGGTGATGAAGTGAAATGAGTTAAGTGGATTAATCATTAACATAGAAGTAAGATTAGATTTCTTGTGTTAGAAAACTATGGATGAAACAAGCTCTCGTAGACTATGGCATCAAGTTAGATAAGTGTGCGACAACAAAGGAGCTATAGATGTTAGGTTATACCCCATTCAACACTCTCGCATCAAACATATAGAAGTTCTTCATCACTTCCTTATGACCATAGGATTTGTAGAAAAGGGTAGCATGTGACAATAGCCTTAACCAATTCCCTTGAGCATGAGATTTTTTTTAAACAACCATTTTTTTTTAATCTAGGATTAATGGTATTTGTTGTCAAAAATCGAGTATCTTTAAAAATATACAAAAACTTCACATTTTGGAAAAATGATTTTTTTTAAGGACTATTTCACTTTTCTATTAACATGTTTTACTATCTCACCTTTCTTCTTAATCTATGTCCATAATTCTGTTTCGATCAAAGTCAAAGATTGGGAATTTTTTTTCTTACCCATTCTTCATAAACACATTTTTTGAAATAAAACCCAATCTATTTTATTCAAATAACTTTCACATCTACATAAAAACCCACTTTCAAACATTGTTGAATAATGCTAAAAACATTTCTTTAAATCATGCATGGTGATCTCATATTTGTCATCTATACTTATGTACATGACATTTATAAGTGAACTAAGTCAAATCAAGCGGACCATAGTTTGTCTATTAAGATTTGTTTTGTAACAAGTCTAGAAGTCCATGCTATCTTAAGTTCCCATTTATTGCACATAGGCACACATTAGAATCCCTCAAATAGTTCATTAATCTTCCCACTTACATATAATTTAGAAAATACTTGGTGTAGTTTATTGTTTCCTAGTCCATATAAATTACTTGCTTGATGAGTATGTTTTGTGGGAAACTAGAAGGGGGGGTTGAATAGTTTACCGGTTTAAAAAAACTTCTTTTAAAAATCTTGTTTTAAAAGTATGCTATTGGAAAGTTTGATTCGAACTCTATGTGTAATCAAACAACACCAATATGAACTACAAACTAAGCTACGTAATAATAACAAATAAAAGTAAAGAGTAGAGTTGGAAAGATCAAACCGAGACAGAGGATTTATAGTGGTTCGGCTACGAACCTCTTCTTCGCCCTACTCCACTCCCCGAGTACCACACTCGAGAGTTTCAAACACTATATCAACAACCTCCCTTCAGGCGGAGAAAACCGTACACGTCGCTTATCCTATTTCTGACACTAAGCTAGATGTCGAGTGCTAATCTTAGCTAGCACCAATCTACCAAGGTCCACGTGACCAAACACACAAGCCCAATGGCTTCAAGAGATCACCAAGATCTCAACACGATCACAATGATCAACACTCACTTCACTCTACTCAACTAACACTAACCTAATGACCCTTGATCTTCTTGATCAATCACACAAGCCCAATGGCTTCAAGAGATGTTCACTATCTCTATAGATCACACTTGATCTACACTCTCACTCACAAAAAGGAAATATACTTGATGTATGCTAAGACACAACAAGGTTGTAACAAGTGTTACAAAAACCTATCAACTACAACTCTAGTATCTTCTTGATTACTTGAGTTCTTCTCTTGCTAATGAAGAGGGATGACAACACCTTGTATCAACTTGGATACTTGTGTTCTTCTCTTGCTAGTGAAGAGGTATAAAGAGGATCACTTGAAGGATGATTGGATCACTCTTGAAACAAAGAAAAACTAATCTAAATGACCCTAAGAAGTGAAAGGTGTGAGAGGATTTTACTAAGGGATTTTTCTGTGTGTGAAGGGTGCCTAAAACTGTGAAAGAGGTGGGTATTTATAGGCAAATAAAATTTGAACGTTACAATTCAAAATGGTACGGACGTCTCCACTAAATGACCCACGGCTCCGTTAAATTTAACGGTACCGTGGAGCCGTGGTAGACTAGGACGCTATAAATTTTGTCTTTTCTGGTGAAAACTTATTTGGGGAAGGTTGGAGCTGATTTTGGGGGGGAAAATAGCTGTTGTGATTTTCAAACTTATTTTTCCATTAAAACATTTCTTAATATTTCAAAAATAATTTGTCATGTGTATTTTTGAAAAAATGTTTTGTACCATTTAAAATGTGAATTTTCAAAACATGAATTCACTTCTTTGATCACTAGTTCAAGTTGTAACTTTGTTCAAGAGTGATTTGCGTAGAAACGGGATCTTCCGATTAAAAACTTGTTAACGTTAATTTTAACGTAACGTGAGTTCAAATTTTGTCATCCTCAAAACGTGAAGTAATCGAAAGATATAAATAACGTTTTTAGAACATTATTTGCATCAAAAATCTCCCCCTTTTGATGATGACAAAATATAAACTCATTTTAGGTTAAAATTAGTTTTAACAAGTTTTTAATGAGTTTACTCCCATTTCTCCCCCTTTTTGTCAAATCAAAAAGGTGGTTAAGGCTCCCCCTTGATGTGTACTCCCCCTCATTTGGAGAACACAAAGGAATCGAGCAATGGATCGTGCTACAAAACAAAGTTAGACGACAAATATACAATATCTAACAAGTAGCACATTTGTGACAAATAACTAATCATTTAAAAGGAAAAACCTCCACATAAAAACATTCATTCATAAAACAAACACGTGTCATAGTAATGTATGACTACATAGAAAGCACTAAGAAAGATAACAAGAAGCCTAAATTCCTAATGACTAGAGACAAGCTTCATTTCCAAGAGGGGTCCTAAGAGTTTATTATGGAGGACTAAACAAGCAAGTGTTTAGTTGTTTTGGTTAGGAGGTGGTGGAGATTGGGGCCCCATTTGAGGTGGTGGAGGTGTCAAGAGATGTTCTATAAAGTAGAACATGAAATGAATCTCGTCTCTTAAGAAGTAGATGAGATTACGGTTGTGGAGACAACATAGGCAATTAGCACTATGTAACTCAAAGGGATGTGGTTGGTTGGGTTGTGCCATGATAGGAAATGGTGATTGTGGTAGGGTTGTTGGAGGTGAAATTGGCATGGCATTGTCCAATGGGGTGAATGGAGATGGTGTGTATTCCATTGATGATGTAGTGTAATAGGATGATGAAGATGTTGTGTAGGTAGATGAGGTTTTAGATGGTGCATAAGGTGGTGATGGTGAGTATGGAGTGGCTTGGGAAGGTGGTGTCATAGCTTCATCATCTCTTGTGAGATCCACAAAGAGTGGTTTTGAGGGTGTTTTTACGGTTATCCTAGGTTTCTTGGAGATTTGAGAGGTTGAATCATGTGTGGAGGACATGGTGTTTGTGTGATGGGAGGTTGAAGGTGAAGTGCAAGATAAGCTTGCAAGGGTGAGGCCTTATATAGGCAAGTTGGGTGAAATTTGAATTAAAGTTGATCCTATGGTGTAGGAGGGGAATCCTAGGGTGAATGTGAGGGTGCAAGGTTTGCAGGTTTGAGGTTAGGGTGATAGGGAAGTAGGGGCATTAGGAAAAATCCGTTATACAGCGTCACGGTTCCGTTAAATACCCCACGGTACCGTTAAATTTAATGGTGCCGTCCTTATTTAGTGGTGCCGTGACACTGTTGGCACGAAAATTTCCTTGCAGGCTAGTTTTGGGCAGCTAGGGGGAATTTTCTAGGGGAACTAATTCCTGGAAATGAGAGTGCCTCAACTCACTAGGTACTTATTTTCCTAATATATCCATACAATGCTACATCTAGCACATAAGGATGATCATGCAATGTTCTCAAATAATCATAAGCATGCAAGCATAAAAGGACAAGATAAAATATCATTCAAATATCACATAGAATATTCATGTAAGCATGTAAGATAATTAGAAAATTAACTCCTCACGATAGTGAAAGAGAGACTCAAGACGAATTTTCGTTGGATGTGGGTGAGGGTGAGTACGGATGATTTTGGTTAGTTCGGTTGGAGAGGGTATGTACGAACAGTACAGACTATTCTCCTCACGATAGTGAAAGAGAGACTCAAGACACCAATCTTCAGTATAGGCACATTGCCCATGATTGGGTATTCTAAGGATTTGAGCAAATTGCTCAAGAGTTAGAACGTATTTGAAGTTTTTGACCCAAAACCAAAGTGACAAGGATTGATCCTCGTTACGTACGAGTTCAACTTGTCGGAAGAACTCCAACACAAAACGAGGACAAATGTACTCGTTAATGTAGAGTAGAAAATCAAATCCTATACCTCTAAAGGAAGTGTTGATGTCCCGGTTGTAATACCTGAAATTCAGATAACCTGTAAAAAGACCAAATTACCCCTGAAACTATAAAACCTAAATAAATAACTTATAAAATTCTGAAACAATTCCAAACTTCTGAAAACGAACTACATATCAAGTAATTCAATTTCTGGGACAACATTACATTACTTTGAATGTACAAAAATTACAAAATCACATATACACTTATACATGATCCGAAAATTAATTAAATAAACTTAATATATATTTTATAAAATCATTTTGTTTAAGATAATTACAAAATAAATATAGGAATTATAGACCAAATCAAAGTATGATCTTGAGCTAACAAATTGGGCCAAAAATCTGGAGTATATCCCTCTCCTAGGTCGGTTTTGATAAACATAAACACAAACCATTTTATTTTACAAACCCTAAATACCTAAAACCCTAGATCGACACACACATAATTCGACCAAGCCTTCATTCGATTTTCTGGAACTGAGCTAGCAATTTTCTGGAGTCCATTGAGGTGTAAGCAAGCTAGGAAAAATAAGAGTTGGGTCGTGGAAGCTCTCGTTCGATCGTAGCACATTTGTTTGTCCGATTTCTTGCGCTCGATAGGTATATAACCCCACGACTAATCCTTATGTTCTATAATTGATCTAGCATTTTTCTAATGATCTATATGTTGTATATAACTCAGTAAAAATGTTAAACATGGATCATGCAAGCTAAACAAAGCGTACGAAAAATAATGAGTTAAAACACACATAATTACCAAATAGTGTCAATCGATTTTTCAGGAGTGTAACCATAATTTTTACATGTTCTATACTGATAATATAAGCCTATAAAAATAACTACATGATTTATAGAAGCTCAGAATAAGTGATGCGAATTATTTTTTATAATCGGATTATTCGAAAAATAAAGAAAATCAAGAAGAAACCCTAGAATGCATTAGGGTTAGGGTTTATACTATTAGATCTGATGTAATTAATGTTTCAATGATGGTGTCATGATGGTTTAATGATTAGATGAAAGTAGGGTTTGGTTTTGCAAATAAAAAGGGCTATACGATTGGTAAATAAAAGTATAAGGGTTTGTTTTGCCAACTTTGAAACTTTTGGGATATTTTTGTAATGTCATATAAGTCAGTAGGAATGTGGGAAAAATATAACTTAAGGGTCCTAAGTGTAAATGTTGCAAGAAAATGAATTAATTATATTTATAAGTGTCGAATTGTAAATAATTAAAGTAGAGGGACTAAAAGGGTAAGTTCTGGAAACTTGAAATTATTTTGTGTAAATAATGTCATAAAGAGTATAATGTGTAATTTTGAGTATTTATGGGATTGGTATGTAATTATAAATAAATTATGATTTAAATTGTAAGTTTTGTAAAGTTAAGGGACCAATTGTGTAATTACTAAATTTCAAGGGTCTAATTCATACTTCATGTAATTCTGAGGTGATGTTCTGTAAATTTGTAAAATAAAGTACTTGTTTGGTAAATATAAGTATCATAGGGATTAAAACATGAATTATGTATATGTATGGTTTGTTTTGTAAATTATATAACTAAAGGGTATAAACTGTAAACTAGGAAACTAAAGGGATTAAAATGTCATTCTGAATAATATGAGTATTTAAATCAGTAACTTAAAGTATTTTCATTTTAAACCTTGAATCTAATGAATTTACAATTAAAACCCTAAACTATGTAAAATTGTTATAATTAACCCTAAACTTTTGTAACTTGATAAAAGGTACCTTAATTCCATAATAATCTGGAAATAAAGATTAACCTAATCTGGAATATTTATATCTTACTAAATCTGGAAAGTTACTAAAAATAGAAAGTTACTTAAAATGGAAAAGTAAACTTGAAGTAATAATCTGAGTTTGAATATTTTGTAATTCGTCTTCTACTTCTTTAGGTGTGAAGAAGGAGAAGCCCTAATTTCTGCTTCGTGTTTGTTTTCTTTTGCTGTGCTAATAAGGTACAGATATTCCGTCCTTTCAGTAAGGGCTTTTCATTCCCTTTTTCTTTCAGAATTCATTTCCTTATTAGGATTCCCTATACCACTGCTATGTTCCCTTTTGTTTGTGAACTTTCGATGTGATCTTTGATTTGAATCTTTTGCCATGTACCCTTAAGATATAACTTTTGATTATGCTAGTACATTTGACTTTGACCTACAGTTTGATATTACGAGCCAATCACTAGGCATGAGGGTTTCATGCCCATGTCATTGACGCACCTCTGACATGACTCTAGGGCAGGAGAGTGATGACCTGTTCCGTCCCTTATTTATTATTTTGCTATGGCCATTATAATTATGATTATTGATTTGTCTGTGGGGCGTATGGGTGCATCCTAGATTTGACCTGTTATCTGTATATGTTATATGATTATGCTTATTATATCTGGTGACTGATTGTGTGTGCGATACACGTCTTTCACTTTGTCTGAGAGCTGATCACTCTACACAGGTTTGTTTTATTATATTAGTAATGCTATGGTATTGTAAGTCATCTGGGCTCGTGATAGATTCCTGTGTTCCTGTTTTTCTTAAATCTTATTCACTTTGTTCTTTTCTTTTATTAATGATCCATTTCTCATTCCTTTCATTTTGACTTCGTATTGGTATGATTTTGTATTCCTGATTTGCTTATATATTTGCTACCTGTTATTTGTTTCCGTTATCTATATATCTGTTCACTGAGCTTTTGAAGCTCAGCCGCATTTCTTTTCCTGCGGCAGGTACTTAAGCTAGGAGCTGGGTTTAGCTTTGGGATGAGAGCGAGCTATTTCGGATTTGACCTTAGTTGTTTAGCTTTGCCAGTTGAACTTCTATTTATTTTGATATGCCATTGTTTAGGCATTTGAATATTGGATTTTGTACTTAAGTTATTTTGTCTTGCATTTTGATTTAAGTCATGTTGACTTATTTTGGATTAAATGTTAAGACTTATGATGTTTTTATTTATTGAATGTTCTGTGACTTCTGATATACCACCATTGTTGTGATGTCTTTACCCTTGTTGGGTTGGGGTGTTACAATTTATGGTATCAGAGAACAGGCTTTCATGAAACCTTAGAGCTTAGGCTATCGACCTGTGAGGATTGGGTAGACATTAGGTTTCCTTTCGCGTACTCTCTTTTCCTGTCCTGTTCTGCCATGTTTTTTCTTTTGTTCTATCATTTCCTGTTCGATCTTTCTAATCGTTTGAAAATCCTGTAGATGGTTGTTACTCGTCGTGGTGACTATTCCGATGGGGAAGAGCAAATCCCTATCCTGGAGGAGTTGGTGGCTAATGCTATAGCCAATTTGCTACCTGGGCTTAATGCTAACGAGGTGATCACTCGGATGATCAATGATTTCCGAAATGGAGCTAGTCCCTCTGGTGGTTCTGGTGGTGCTGGTCCCTCTAGTGGTGCTGGTGGTACTGGTGGTGGGGGCCGACCCACTACCATTAATGGTTGGCTTGAGAGTTTCAATAAACTTAAACCGTTGTCTTTCAGTACTGCTTCTACTCCTCATGCTGCAGAGGACTGGATAACACACATGGAGAAGCTATTTGAGGTATTGGGTTGTGAAGACGAGTTTAAGACTCGTCTGGCTGCGTTTAAGCTTGAGGGAGATGCACTTAATTGGTGGAAGGCGCACAAGGAAGCTAAGGGAGGCGATACTTATGTTCTTGGTTGTACTTGGGCTAACTTTCGTACTACGTTCTATAATAGGTACTTCCCTGTGTCTGAACAACAGAGATTTATTCGGGAGTACAACACTATTGCCCAGCTAGATTCTGAGAATGCAGGGGAATTTCTAGAGCGATTCCAGAGATTGGTTAGCTTTGTGGGTCCGGTGGCTGGGGATGCTGAGCATCAGGCTAAGCATTATAAGTGGGCACTGAAGAGTTGGGTTTTAGATCGTCTTCTTAATCAGGAGTTCGCTGATCCGTCAGCATGTTGCGACGCAGCTCGCAACATCGAGATTTTTCATGAGAAGGTGGGTTACAAGCGAAACCGTGATGGCGACAGGATTCAGCAGCAGAGTCAGAATCGGGACAACAAGGGGTTTTCTGGTAAGGGCTTTGAACAGCGGGGTCAGTCGGACCGTGGTCGTGATTATCAGGGTCAGCCAGGTAGGAGCTATGATCAGCGGAGACCAGATTCGAGAGGTCAGGATTCTGGTTTGATTCCTAGGCAGGGTGATGAGCGTCAGGGGCACAATAATGGTCAGAAGCAGTGGAAGGATCAGCCTTCTAAGGGTTTTCAGCAGCAGTCTCGTGGTTCTGGATCAAGTGCTCAGAAGGGTTCATCTGGGAACTTACCTCCACCTCCTATCTGTACTACTTGTGGGAAAAGTCATCCAGGAGAGTGTCGTAGAGCGACTGGTGCGTGTTTCCGATGTGGGTCTGCTGATCATCGGGTGAAGGACTGCCCAAAGCAGAATCCTGCATCTGCCAAGAACTATCTTCTTCCTCCTCCTCCTCCACCTCCGAATACTGGGCGTGTGTTTTCTACTACGCGAGATCAGGCGGCTAAGGCTACAGGTACCATTACCGGCTTTTTGTATATTGGTGATTTTACTGTCTTCGCGTTATTTGACACTGGAGCAACACATTCTATCATATCTATGAAATTGGCTAAGAAACTGAACATACCTTCAACATCACTAAATAACCCAATTGCTATATCTACCCCCATGAAAAACCACATTCTTATCAACCATGAATATTTAAATTGTCCGTTACGCTTCGATGATCGGGTTCGTCCGGCGAATTTACTTCCTCTGGACATGATTGACTTTGATGTCATCCTGGGTATGGACTGGTTGGCTTTCCATCGAGCAACCATTGACTACCACGCTAGAAATGTGATTTTTGGTGACCTGAATAATCCTGAATTCATTTACCATGAATCTCGTCCTCTTAGAACTGTTAAAATCATTTCTGCCTTGAAAGCTCGAACCTTGATGTCTCATGGTTGCCAAGGTTATCTAGCCTCGGTTAAGGATTCGTCTGTTGAGAGTCCGGATATTTCTAGTGTTCCCATTGTTCGGGATTTTGCTGAAGTTTTTCCTGAAGTACTTCCTGGTCTTCCTCTGGCTAGAGAAGTGGAATTTTCTATTGATCTAATTCCCGGTGCTGAACCTATCTCTAAGGCTCCGTACCGGATGGCACCTGTTGAACTGAAAGAGTTGAAGGAGCAACTGGAAGAGTTGCTGGACTGTGGATTCATTCGACCTAGTGTTTCGCCATGGGGTGCTCCTGTACTTTTCGTGAAGAAGAAGGATGGGTCTATGCGTCTATGTATTGATTATCGTGAGCTTAATCGCATTACCATTCGAAATCGTTATCCGCTTCCTCGCATTGATGACTTGTTTGATCAGTTGCAAGGAGCTAAAGTCTTCTCCAAAATCGACTTGCGATCTGGTTATCACCAATTGCGAGTTAAAGAGCAGGATGTATCTAAAACTGCTTTCCACACCCGTTATGGACACTATGAGTTTCTGGTTATGCCTTTTGGCTTAACAAATGCTCCTGCTGTGTTTATGGATTTAATGAATTGGGTTTTCCATGAATTTCTTGATAAATTCGTCATTGTTTTCATCGATGATATCCTGGTATATTCTAAATCGTCCGAGGAGCACGAGCAACATTTGCGTATTGTGCTGGGTATCCTGAGGCAGCAGAAATTATTCGCGAAATTTTCTAAGTGTGAATTCTGGCTGAACCAAGTAGCTTTCCTAGGTCACATTGTGTCTGCAGATGGTATCACCATGGATCCATCTAAAGTTGAGGCTATCACCAAGTGGCCGAGACCTACCACTGTGACTGAAGTCAGGAGTTTTCTAGGATTAGCTGGCTACTATAGGCGTTTTGTGGAAGGATTTTCTAAGTTGGCTTTGCCATTGACTCAACTGATGCGGAAGGGTGAAAAGTTTGTCTGGACGGATGAACGTGAGCAGAGCTTTGAAGAGTTGAAAAGGCGATTGGTGTCTGCACCTATTCTAACGTTACCATCGGGTTCTGGAGGGTTCCAAATCTATAGTGATGCTTCTAAGAAGGGTTTGGGTTGTGTGCTTATGCAAAACGGCAAGGTGATTGCCTACGCTTCGAGGCAATTGAAACCCTATGAGGAAAATTATCCAACTCATGATCTAGAATTGGCAGCTGTAGTTTTTGCATTGAAGATCTGGAGACATTACTTGTATGGCGAATCATGTGATATCTTCACTGATCACAAGAGCCTCAAATACATCTTTACTCAGAAGGAGCTTAATATGAGACAGAGGCGATGGCTAGAGCTTCTGAAGGATTATGACACGAACATCCAGTATCATCTAGGTAAGGATAATGTGGTGGCTGATGCACTTAGTCGTAAATCTGGATTGATTGCAAGTTTGGAGATTGATCCACGTGTCCTCAAGGATTTGGAGCGTTTGGATGTTGAGTTGTGTGTTCGGCGTGATGTTGGTTACTGGGCTAGTTTAAAGATTGAGTCAAATCTGATGTTGCGTATTAAAGAGGCTCAGAAAGACGATGGTGAACTCTGGGCTATTGTTCAGAATATTGAAGAGGGTAAGCAAACTGAATTTAGAGTTGACGATGATGGAGTTGTCCGGTATGAGGATCGTTTATGCGTGCCTAATGATTCCGAATTGCGTGAGGCTGTGTTGACTGAGGCTCACAGTTCTCCTTTCGCTATCCATCCTGGTTCTACCAAGATGTATCGGGATCTTAAGCAACATTTATGGTGGAATGGTATGAAGCAAGACGTGGTGTTATTTGTTGCTAGATGCATGACCTGCCAGCAAGTTAAGATTGAGCATCAGCGAGCTAGTGGTCTATTGCAACCTTTGGAGATTCCTACATGGAAATGGGATGAGATTTCCATGGACTTCGTTTGTGGCCTGCCTGTTACTCGTAAAAGACATGATGCGATTTGGGTGGTCGTTGATCGGCTAACTAAATCCACTCATTTCTTACCTATCCGTATGACCTGTAATGTCAGTAAGTTGGAGGAAGTTTTTCAGCAAGAGATTGTTCGATTGCATGGTATGCCTTCGTCTATTGTTTCAGATCGTGATCCTCATTTCACTTCGCGTTTTTGGAAGGGACTTCATAAAGCATGGGGCGCTCGCCTTAAGTTCAGTACTGCATTTCATCCCCAAACTGATGGTCAGTCTGAGAGGACCACTCAGACTTTGGAAGACATGTTAAGGGCTTGTGCGTTGGAATGGACAGGTAGTTGGGATGAGTACTTATGTTTGGTAGAGTTTGCGTATAATAATAGTTGGCATGCGAGTATCCGAATGGCTCCCTTCGAGATGTTGTATGGTAGGAAATGTAGGGCTCCTGTTTGTTGGAATGAAGTAGGTGAACGTCTGATTGAAGGACCTGAGATGATTGAGATCACAAATGAAAAGGTAGCTATTGCTAGAGAGAAACTAAAAGAGTCGCGTGCGCACCAGAAAAGTTATGCTGATAAGCACCGTCGGGATCTAGAATTTAATGTAGGTGATCGGGTATTCCTGAAAGTATCTCCTTTCCGTGGTGTCAGGCGTTTTGGAATCAAGGGCAAGTTGAGTCCTCGATTTATTGGACCATTTGAAATCCTGGAGCGTATTGGGGAGGTCTCTTATCGTTTGGCCTTACCTCCTCAGCTATCTTATGTGCATAATGTTTTCCATGTATCTCTTCTGAGGGGATACAATTATCATCCATTGCATGTTGTATCTTATCCACTTGATCAGATCCGGCCTGATATGTCCTTGTCTGAAGAACCGGAAGCGGTTCTGGACCGTCAGGAACGAGTCATGAGAAACAAAGTTATCCCGTTCGTAAAGATTCTTTGGAGGAATCACCCGGAGCGTGAGGCTACCTGGGAAACTGAAGAGTCAATACGAGCTAGTTATCCGCAGTTCTCGTTTTAATCCGGTATGTCCTTGTTTTGTTTTCCGTTCTCCTTCGTTTTGTTTTCCGCTTTCTTTTCTTTCTACTTCCTGCAAATTTCGAGGACGAAATTTTTTTGTTAGTGGGGAAGAAGTTGTAATACCTGAAATTCAGATAACCTGTAAAAAGACCAAATTACCCCTGAAACTATAAAACCTAAATAAATAACTTATAAAATTCTGAAACAATTCCAAACTTCTGAAAACGAACTACATATCAAGTAATTCAATTTCTGGGACAACATTACATTACTTTGAATGTACAAAAATTACAAAATCACATATACACTTATACATGATCCGAAAATTAATTAAATAAACTTAATATATATTTTATAAAATCATTTTGTTTAAGATAATTACAAAATAAATATAGGAATTATAGACCAAATCAAAGTATGATCTTGAGCTAACAAATTGGGCCGAAAATCTGGAGTATATCCCCCTCCTAGGTCGGTTTTGATAAACATAAACACAAACCATTTTATTTTACAAACCCTAAATACCTAAAACCCTAGATCGACACACACATAATTCGACCAAGCCTTCATTCGATTTTCTGGAACTGAGCTAGCAATTTTCTGGAGTCCATTGAGGTGTAAGAAAGCTAGGAAAAATAAGAGTTGGGTCGTGGAAGCTCTCGTTCGATCGTAGCACATTTGTTTGTCCGATTTCTTGCGCTCGATAGGTATATAACCCCACGACTAATCCTTACGTTCTATAATTGATCTAGCATTTTTCTAATGATCTATATGTTGTATATAACTCAGTAAAAATGTTAAACATGGATCATGCAAGCTAAACAAAGCGAACGAAAAGTAATGAGTTAAAACACACATAATTACCAAATAGTGTCAATCGATTTTTCTGGAGTGTAACCATAATTTTTACATGTTCTATACTGATAATATAAGCCTAAAAAAATAACTACATGATTTATAGAAGCTCATAATAATTGATGCTAATTATTGTTTATAATCGGATTATGCGAAAAATAAAGAAAATCAAGAAGAAACCCTAGAATGCATTAGGGTTAGGGTTTATACTATTATATCTGATGTAATTAATGTTTCAATGATGGTGTCATGATGGTTTAATGATTAGATGAAAGTAGGGTTTGGTTTTGCAAATAAAAAGGGCTATACGATTGGTAAATAAAAGTATAAGGGTTTGTTTTGCCAACTTTGAAACTTCTGGGATATTTTTGTAATGTCATATAAGTCAGTAGGAATGTGGGAAAAATATAACTTGAGGGTCCTAAGTGTAAATGTTGCAAGAAAATGAATTAATTATATTTATAAGTGTCGAATTGTAAATAATTAAAGTAGAGGGACTAAAAGTGTAAGTTCTGGAAACTTGAAGTTATTTTGTGTAAATAATGTCATAAAGAGTATAATGTGTAATTTTGAGTATTTATGGGATTGGTATGTAATTATAAATAAATTATGATTTAAATTGTAAGTTTTGTAAAGTTAAGGGACCAATTGTGTAATTACTAAATTTCAAGGGTCTAATTCGTACTTCATGTAATTCTGAGGTGATGTTCTATAAATTTGTAAAATAAAGTACTTGTTTGGTAAACATAAGTATCATAGGGATTAAAACATGAATTATGTATATGTAGGGTTTGTTTTGTAAATTATATAACTAAAGGGTATAAACGGTAAACTGGGAAACTAAAGGGATTAAAATGTCATTCTTAATAATATGAGTATTTGAATCAGTAACTTAAAGTATTTTCATTTTAAACCTTTGAATCTAATGAATTTACAATTAAAACCCTAAACTATGTAAAATTGTTATAATTAACCCTAAACTTTTGTAACTTGATAAAAGGTACCTAAATTCCATAATAATCTGGAAATGAAGATTAACCTAATCTGGAATATTTATATCTTACTAAATCTGGAAAGTTACTAAAAATAGAAAGTTACTTAAAATGGAAAAGTAAACTTGAAGTAATAATCTGAGTTTGAATATTTTGTAATTCGTCTTCTACTTCTTTAGGTGTGAAGAAGGAGAAGCCCTAATTTCTGCTTCGTGTTTGTTTTCTTTTGCTGTGCTAATAAGGTACAGATATTCCGTCCTTTCAGTAAGGGCTTTTCATTCCCTTTTTCTTTCAGAATTCATTTCCTTATTAGGATTCCCTATACCACTGCTATGTTCCCTTTTGTTTGTGAACTTTCGATGTGATCTTTGATTTGAATCTTTTGCCATGTACCCTTAAGATATAACTTTTGATTATGCTAGTACATTTAACTTTGACCTACAGTTTGATATTACGAGCCAATCACTAGGCATGAGGGTTTCATGCCCATGTCATTGACGCACCTCTGACATGACTCTAGGGCAGGAGAGTGATGACCTGTTCCGTCCCTTATTTATCATTTTGCTATGGCCATTATAATTATGATTATTGATTTGTCTGTGGGGCGTATGGGTGCATCCTAGATTTGACCTGTTATCTGTATATGTTATATGATTATGCTTATTATATCTGGTGACTGATTGTGTGTGCGATACACGTCTTTCACTTTGTCTGAGAGCTGATCACTCTACACAGGTTTGTTTTATTATATTAGTAATGCTATGGTATTGTAAGTCATCTGGGCTCGTGATAGATTCCTGTGTTCCTGTTTTTCTTAAATCTTGTTCACTTTGTTCTTTTCTTTTATTCATGATCCATTTCTCATTCCTTTCATTTTGACTTCGTATTGGTATGATTTTGTATTCCTGATTTGCTTATATATTTGCTACCTGTTATTTGTTTCCGTTATCTATATATCTGTTCACTGAGCTTTTGAAGCTCAGCCGCATTTCTTTTCCTGCGGCAGGTACTTAAGCTAGGAGCTGGGTTTAGCTTTGGGATGAGAGCGAGCTATTTCGGAGTTGACCTTAGTTTTTAGCTTTGCCAGTTGAACTTCTATTTATTTTGATATGCCATTGTTTAGGGATTTGAATATTAGATTTTGTACTTAAGTTATTTTGTCTTGCATTTTGATTTAAGTCATGTTGACTTGTTTTGGATTAAATGTTAAGACTTATGATGTTTTTATTTATTGAATGTTCTGTGACTTCTGATATGCCACCATTGTTGTGATGTCTTTACCCTTGTTGGGTTGGGGTGTGACACCGGTGGTAAACTAGGGATGGATCAACGACACGGCCTTCATGAAACCGACGGGTTTCAAGATTGACATAGGCACGAATGTGGTTACCGGGTGTAGTGGGTTCACGTGAGATTTCGGGTGTATAGGTATCGGTTAGGAGATGATCAAAATCATATTCGTGAGACATTTTTGTGTCCTATAAGAAAAAATTAAAAAAATTTTGAATAAAAACCAGTTGCATACAACATGTGCCTAGTGTGTGCCTATATGCAGACTATGTGGAGGTGCGGTAATCTCGACTCAAAAGAAAAATAATGAGATTACCCAAACACTCCTGATTTCATTTTAGCTCAAACAAATATGTCGAAGAGTACATATTGATTATGTAATTCGAATAATATTTGTGAGATCATGAATGCATGAGAAAGTATTTTTAGTTTGCATCAACAATGCATGAAAACGAATAATTTCATGATCCTAATTTTGTGAGATTTTAAAATTGATGGAATTGGGGTGTTTTAGTGTTGATGACTTCTAATTTTGAAACATTCCTAGAAAAAGGTGAAAATCCCCAATTCAATTTTCATCAATGAACACACCCTAGACTCAAAATTAGAAATAAATTAGGATGATAAAACTTACAAATTATGTTGAAAAGGGTAAAATGATTGAGGATCTTGAAATCAATGTCTTGAATATGATCTTGAAGAGGTGTAATTGAGTTTTGGGTTGTGAGGTTAGGTTATGACAGTAATTGCTGAGGTTGTGAGGGTTTGGAATGAGTAATTTGGGAAGAGGGGACTGAAATATGAAATGTTTCAGATGCACGGTTCCACGGTACCGTTAAATTTAACGGTGCCGTGCCACATTAGTGGAGCCGTGATCTGCTGGGACTGTTTTCTGTCAAATTTTGATTTTTGACGAATAAGTCTCGCTGTTTTAGTGAGATCTTATGACACGAGGAAAGAATTTGTACCTAACAAATTCTTATGACTAGGAGTTCCTAAACTTGACTAGACGAGATACACGAGATGACTTCAAGAGTCATGAGGTTTATGGAATATGTTCCATCATTCCTAGACCTAGACGGAGGTAGTTAAAGGATTCTCGTTTGAGAGGTTTTGTGTGTTTGGAAAATTTGTGAAGAAGAAAAGAGTGACTGGGCGCGTTTTTCAGATGCACGGCTCCACGGTTCCACTAAACATTAGTGGAGCCGTGGCTCTTTAGTGGAGCCGTATGTCTGATGGTCCAGTTTTTCTTCTGTTTTGACTTTTGGCTGATTAATCTTACTTATTTAGTAAGACTTTTTGACACGAGGAAAAAGTTTATACCTAATAAACTTTTTGACGAAAGATGATTAAATGGGATGACCGGAAATGACCTTAGTGTTTCCGAGGAAATTGACTAAGATGTCATTGGATGAGGATTTACTTCTAGTATTTCCCGTGAAATAAATAGAAGTTATGAGTTGTATTTAGGAGGATGACTATAATATTTCCCATGAAATATTTAATTAGTCGGAGTATGCGACACAAGGAATGACTAGATATTTCCCGTGAAATATTCATGAGTCATGTGACGAGTGAAAGATATGACTTAAAAAGTCATGAGCGATTTTTAGAGAATGACTTCAATGTTTCCCGCGAAACTTTCGAGAGGTCATAGAAGGGATGAAAGGTTATGAGGTATGACGTGACGGATGACTTTAATATTTCCGAAGGAATATTCAAATAGTCATGAGCGGGATGAGAAGAATGACTTGAAAAGTCATATGACGAGACGCGAGGAATGACGTTAATATTTCCAGTGAAATATTACGAAGTCATGGGATGAGGCTTAGGGAATGACTTGAAATTTCCAATGAAATATTCAAGAGTCATGAGTCGAGAATAGGATGGATGTGTGAGATGACTTTAATATTTCCATAGAAATATTGAAATAGTCATGAGCGGGATATGAGGAATGACTTGAAAAGTCATATGATGAGACGTGAGAAATGACATTAATAATTCCAATGGAGTATTAAGAGGTCATTTGACGAGAATGTAAAGGTTAAGGTGAGAAGAAATACTTTTCAAAGAAAAGATTTCTCGTACTTCGACGAGCTTCGTTCATGAGCAAACTATAGGGTTCCCGGACAAGTCTAATGGCATCTTGACTGCTACTCTTCACAGGGAGTTGTCTCATCTATAGTGTTTGTTGTCATGCCTTTCCGGCGCTTGCGTACTCGGTTTCGGTCGTGGTGACAATAAGAGTAGTTTGTTTCTTGGGGAACCAAGATGTTTGTTAATCAACCTATGAAGGTACAAACATTACTCATTATGTTTCAACCCACATTAACTCTCACATTATCAGAGTTGGTATAGAAACATTTTCTACATCAATCTCCTCAAGATATCGTAATCTCAAGTGTATAGTATCTTTAATGTATGGTATGATACATTAAACACTTTGATGTAAGAAGTTTTGGGATACTTCTTACAAGTGGGCCCAAAGCCAACACTATTCATGATAATGGACCTACTTGCCGTTAGGTAAACTACTTTACCTATTATGCCCCTAACCTAGTTATATCCGCGCACTCACCTTCTTCGTCTCTTGTGAGTTTCGCATTTGCAGATATGGGCGTTATTGTCAATAAAGACTATTACTTAAACTATGTATCTCATACATATAGTATACATAAGTTTACAGGGATACTTCATTTAGGCAAGATTACGTATGTGCAAGGAAGGGAACTTGATTCACTTATCAATGCTTAATTCAAACTTGTCACGCATGATCTTCAAGTGATCATCGAACATTTCTGGACAAGTTGAATTTGGCATGATGAGATGTGAATAGAGTTTCTGTGTTATAATGCCTACCATGTTAGATTCTAACTACACTATTTCATGCCAAACATTACTACTAACAAAGGGTGTTTTAAGAAAGCGTACCTGTGCCTGAGGTGTTTGCTCTTAAAACTAGAAGACAAGGGTACCTTTGTTGAATGTTAAGCATGAAAGACACGACTTGACTATTGCGTCACCGAGATGCTTGATAACGCATCATACTCCTTTTGTTATACTCCAAAGTTTATTTACACTCATGTTTTCCTAGCAAAACAAATGTTCAAATATCTGATCCCCAATATCTCATGGGTCCAAAGTTGTTAGAGTTAAACATCCTACGCATTTGTTGCGTTAGTTTAGGATGTGAGAATGGAGGACACATTTCCCATGGTAAGTAACTTTGTGGTGGACGATCATTCCAAGTTACGGGAAAATTACTTGGATGATTTTGTCTTCTAAAGTTACCTCTCGGTAGAGGAGTTCTAGACCGAGGTTTGGGAGAGTTTACCTTTCTAGGTGGAGGAGTAGTTGGCCTAGTGTCACGCTTTACAAATCCATGTTCGGGAGATGACAATGGTTTGTTAAAGCCTTTGGTTTCCTCTCTACTTGGAGTAGACACTCTAGTTCTATTTACAACTACTTGACTTGGTTTAGGACTTAAGTTACTTTTCAGAATTGACCCAGTTTTGTCCTCAGCACCACACGGTACCACGATACCACTAAATTTAGTGGTGCCGTCTGTATCTTGAATGGTGCCGTCACCTTCAGACATGGACTTTTCAGGCATTACAAATTTTACTTGTTTAGTACTACTTGTAGAAGCCTGATTTGGGTCAAATTCTAAACCTGAACGGTCATGTTCACTATATCTAATATTTTCAAGTATATCATTAAGCTTTTTAGTTCCTTCATCAAACCTAATGATTCTTAAAGCATTTTCTTTAAGTTTTTCATTTTCTACTTGAAGACTAATACATGACCCGCATCCTAAATCTACTTCCTTGTTTTTCTCAAGTCTCTTGACTTGATCATTTAGTTCTAAGACTTGTAGTTCTAGTTCTTTTAATTTTAATTTTAGCTTTGTGTTTCTACCTAAGATCTTAGTACTAACTACGCATAGTTTGTTGTATTCGTCATGTAATTCATTGTCATCTACTGATGAATTGTTATCACTATAATAAGGAGAGTCGGAGTGTACCTCGTTAGAAGCTTGAGCCATTAAGCACGTTTCATCGTTAGGCTTCTTCTCTTCTTCTTCACCGCTATCATTCCAAGAACCTCCTACAAAGGCTCTTTGGTTGTTGGATTTTGGTGGCTTAGGACATTCTCCTATGAAGTGATTAGGATCTCCGCATCTAAAGCATCTCCTATCACTTGTCCCTTTTCTTTCATCATGATTTCTTTGGGATGACTTCTTCTCATCACGAGATTGTCTAGAAAATCTACCTTTCCTCCTAAAGAACTTTCTAAAGTTCCTAACGGCTAGTGCGTACTCTTCATCTTCACTATCGGAACTCGAACATTCCTCATCACTAGACTCCTTCTTGGCTTTTAATGCTAGAGATCTAACTCTCTCGCTTTTGCCTTTGACAATGTCGGAATCCTTCTTGATGATCATCTCGTGAACTTTCAAGTTTCCGATAAGTTCATCGAGTGACAATGCCGCCAAGTCCTTTGACTCTTCTATGGCGGTGACCTTTGCTCTCCATTTAGGATGTAGAGCTCTAAGAAACTTTCTAACATAGTTCTTACTAGAATAACCTTCATCAAGAGCATTAAGACTAGTGATAATAGTATTAAATCTAGCAAAAGCATTATCTATTGACTCATCCTCCGAAATGGAGAATTGTTCATATTGTTGAACAAGAAGATCTATCTTGTTCTCATTGACTTGGTTATTACCTTGGTGAGTGACTAACAAGGTTTTCCAAATATCTTTTGTCGTATTACACATGAAAATTCTTTCAAACTCCTTTTTAGGCAAAGCATTATAAATCATCATTTTAGCCTCATTATTTTTGGCTAATTTCCTTTTTAGTTCATCACTTTGTTTATCATAAGAAACTATTTCATCCTTTTTAGTTTTCGGATTCTTTTGAATAGGTTGAAAGTCACCCTCGGTAATAACATGCCAAAGATCAATGTCTTTTGATTTCACATACGTTTCGAATCTTGTTTTCCAATAAATAAAACAATCGGTTTCGAAAAGTGGTGGTCTTTGCATAAATTGCCCTTCTAGATATTTGTCGGAATCCATTGATCGGTTCAAGCTTTAAAATACAATATACTTTAAAAACTTGACTGACGTGGCTCCTGATACCAATTGTGGGAAACTAGAAGGGGGGTTGAATAGTTTACCGGTTTAAAAAAACTTCTTTTAAAAATCTTGTTTTAAAAGTATGCTATTGGAAACTTTGATTCGAACTCTATGTGTAATCAAACAACACCAATATGAACTACAAACTAAGCTACGTAATAATAACAAATAAAAGTAAAGAGTAGAGTTGGAAAGATCAAACCGAGACAGAGGATTTATAGTGGTTCGGCTACGAAGCTCTTCTTCGCCCTACTCCACTCCCCGAGTACCACACTCGAGAGTTTCAAACACTATATCAACAACCTCCCTTTAGGCGGAGAAAACCGTACACGTCGCTTATCCTATTTTCGACACTAAGCTAGATGTCGAGTGCTAATCTTAGCTAGCACCAATCTACCAAGGTCCACGTGACCAAACACACAAGCCCAATGGCTTCAAGAGATCACCAAGATCTCAACACGATCACAATGATCAACACTCACTTCACTCTACTCAACTAACACTAACCTAATGACCCTTGATCTTCTTGATCAATCACACAAGCCCAATGGCTTCAAGAGATGTTCACTATCTCTATAGATCACACTTGATCTTCACTCTCACTCACAAAAAGGAAATATACTTGATGTATGCTAAGATACAACAAGGTTGTAACAAGTGTTACAAAAACCTATCAACTATAACTCTAGTATCTTCTTGATTACTTGAGTTCTTCTCTTGCTAATGAAGAGGGATGACAACACCTTGTATCAACTTGGATACTTGTGTTCTTCTCTTGCTAGTGAAGAGGTATGAAGAGGATCACTTGAAGGATGATTGGATCACACTTGGATACTTCAAAATGGTACGGACGGCTCCATTAAATGACCCACGGCTCCGTTAAATTTAACGGTACCGTGGAGCCGTGGTAGACTAGGACGCTCCAAATTTTGTCTTTTCTGGTGAAAACTTATTTGGGGAAGGTTGGAGCTGATTTTGGGGGGAAAAATAGCTGTTGTGATTTTCAAACTTATTTTTCCATTAAAACATTTCTTAATATTTCAAAAATAATTTGTCATGTGTATTTTTGAAAAAATGTTTTGTCCCATTTAAAATGTGAATTTTCAAAACATAAATTCACTTCTTTGATCACTAGTCCAAGTTGTAACTTTGTTCAAGAGTGATTTGCGTAGAAACGGGATCTTCCGATTAAAAACTTGTTAACGTTAATTTTAACGTAACGTGAGTTCACATTTTGTCATCCTCAAAACGTGAAGTAATCGAAAGATATAAATAACGTTTTTAGAACATTATTTGCATCAACATGTTTACATGCTAGATGAAATTACTTGTTTGCTTAATCTATTTAATTAACATGTTTTGCATAGATATCTATTACATGCTTAATTGCCTCAAAGAGTTGGACTTGCTTGAAACTAAACCCAAAAACACAACCCTTTCTACAATTTTCTGCCAAAAACCCATTTCCAGTAATCTGGGAACCTACAGATGGGCGGCCCCCTTAAATCATAAGGCGGCCCCTTAATGTTTAAGGGGACCGGCCATCTGATGGTCGAAAGTGCTGTCTCCTTTTCTAATTTTTAGCCCATTTCATCCTACACTTCCCAAAATTCACTTCCAATCCATCCAACAAATTTTATCCATTCCTTAATCCCATCAATCCTACACTATAATCACTCTCATTCCTCATAATCTTCCATCATCTCATCATGCCATCTCCCATCAAACCAAAGCCAAAATCCTCAAGGTTAGCAAGGATATCCGAAAAAACCCGTTTGGAGAAGAAAACCAAACCCCCGAAACAAGTCCATCACAACAAATGATGTGGCTAAACAACCAACACCTCCACCCACATTTGTTCTCAATTATACTCCCAATCCTCAAGCTCATTCCAATGAACCCTTTCACAAACCTCATCATAATAACCAACCATCCATCTTTACTCCCGAAAATACACCTTCATCTCACTCATATGATTCATATGAAGAGCATGATCAACCCCAAAACAACAATCCCAATCTCATTCACAATACCTCTCATCTTATTCAACATACCAATGAACCATCCAAAACACTCACCACTCTTGGAATATCCTCTTCTTCCATATCTCCATCCTCATCCACTCATGATTACCCAAGCTCACAAATGTCTCCACCACCAAGAGTATCACCACCATCTCCCACCAACTCACATGCTTCTTCTATGTTGCATATACAAACATCCATCCCAAATAACAACCACACTTCACCATCATAACCTTCTTCCAAACACTTGAAGTTCATTGAAGAACTTAAAGAAGCCCATGAGCTTTGTGCTCTTCTTGACTTACACCTTGCTCAACGCAAGATTGGATCAACTCCCTTCTAGCCCTCCTTCATCACAAAATAACCTCAACCTCCACCTTCGTTCCAAACTACACATCTCAACCTCAAACTAATCTCAATGAAACCTTTCAAAACCCTCATCATATTGGTCAAACATCCAACTTTACCTCAAACCACACACCTCAATTTCATCCACTTCCACCAAATGATCAAATCCACATTCTCACGGAAAAGGAAAGGTTCCGTGAAGATATAAACCAAATCCATGACCTTTGTGATCTCCTTGCTATACACCTCGCACAACACAACAAGGGCCAACCTCGATCCTCCATCCTCACTCTACTCAAATTGCTTACCTTACCCCCATAACTTGAATCAAGTTGATAATCATGTCAACTATTGTCCTTGTCGTACCTCCACTCCAAACTCTAGAACAACACCTCCACTTGCACAACACTCTAACCCTCAATCAACCCACTCCGCTCCAAACTCTCTACCTCCAAACTCTCTACCTCCAAAAATATACCTCTATTAATCCAACATTCTTACCCTCACTCAACCAATTCCATCCCAAACACTCTACCATCAACCATCTAAGCATACTATATGCTTATGTTTCTCATTTTCCAAGCTTTCGTGTCGCAAGCAAGTCAGAAAGCTCTCTTTGGCAATTTAGGACCTTCAAATTAATGAATGTCTTGCTATGTGTTCTTAATATTTGTTTTCCATAATTGTTGTTTGCCATGTTTGTTATTCTTATATTCCATACTTTGCTATATATGCTTGTGCTTCTAATATTTTTCTTGCAAGTATTCCATATCTTGATTCTTTGATGCCCTCAAATGAGGGGGAGCACACATCAAGGGGGAGTTCTCGTCCCGACAAATTTCATATCTAAAACTTGCCGGCATAACCTTTTTGATTCTACAAAAAGGGGGAGAAGTGAATATAAACTCACTAAATACTTGTTCAAAAATAAATTTTTGGATTTAATGAGTTTAAGTTTTGTAATCATCAAAAAGAGGGAGATTGTTGATATAAATAATGCCTAAAAACATTATTAATACTTCTTGATATCTCTATGTTTTGATAATCAAAAAATGTAAACTCATTAAACATAAACTTATTAAATAAACAAGTATTTAGTTGTAAATATTCATTTCTACAACTCAATCACTTAATGTATGAATAAACAAATGCCTAATGCATTATATGATCAAAGGAACATTTTCTTAATCACTTGATTTTTTATAAAATGACACAAACATTTTATATCTTTTAGAAAATCATTTTTGGTATTAAATAAAAATGTTTAATCCATTATAAATTTATGAATTCAAATTTTCAACCAAAAATGGCAAAAATGTTCCAGAAAAACCTTCCCCACAAAAAGACAAATCTGAGCAACGTTCAGATGGGCGGCCCCCTTAATTTTACTAGGCGGTCCCCTTAATTTTAAGGGGGCCGGCCACCTATTTAAGGGGACCGCCCCGCTCCTCTAGCTCCTCAGATTTGCCTATAAATACTGGTTCATCTCTGGACTTTTTCCTCACCTTTTGCACCCCAAACCTTCTGTTCTTAATCTCTTCTTATCCTTCCAAATCCTTTCTAAATCCTTTGATCATATATTCTTAAGCATTTGTTTCCATGTGATCCAAGCTTCTACCATTCAAGTGCAAAAGAAGAATACTCCTTCAACAACTAGAGAATAAGTATTGCAACTTAGTATCATCTTGCTACCTAAGTTTTTTGTATAATCATTCATTCATTTTTGTATAAGTTGTGTATATTTGTTAGATAGGTGTGAGCATAATTGCTTAGGCTAGATTAGTGTGTAAGTAGTGAAGTTGTGAAGAAGTTAAGGTGTGTAAGTAGTGAAGGTGTAAAGAAGTAAAAGAGTACATAAGTAGTGCTAGGTTGTGAAGTAGTTGTGAAGCCGGTGTGAAGAAGTTGTGAAGAAGTCGTGAAGAAGTTGTGAAGAAGTCGTGAAGCCGTTGTGAATAAGTTGTGAAGAAGTTGTGAAGAAGTCATGAAGAAGTTGTGAAGAAGTCGTAAAGCCGTTGTGAATAAGTTGTGAAGAAGTTGTGTAGAAGTTGTGAGATTGGTTCTAGCTACGATTAGAACCCGACATCTAGCTTTGTGTCGTTAAACCGGTGTAAGTAAAAGTTGTGTAAGGTTTTCTCCGCCATAAGGGAGCTTGTTGACATAGTGAAGAAAACTCTCGAGTTAAGTGCTCGGGGAGTGGAGTAGGGCAAGGAAGGTGTCCTTGTAGCCGAACCACTATAAATCTTTTGTCTCGCGGTTAGATCTTTCCATCTCTATCTTTCATTTCATTTCATTACTTTACTTGCATTGTTTATTTAGATTTACTTATATTTGTTCATATTGTTCAAGAGTTGAGTTCACATAAATTCGAATCTAAGTTTTTAAAAGTAAACAAAGTTTTCAAAATAAAATTAAAAAGACGTAAAACTATTCAACCCCCCCCCCCCCTTCTAGTTTTCCACAAACCGTTTAGAATAAAATTCATTAACAAAAAGTGTAAATTTTACATATTGTTTTGGATGGTAGGGCAAGAGTGTATGCAAAAAAAAAAAAAAAAAAAAAAAAAAAAAAAAAAAAAAAAAAAGTGAAGAAAAAGCATACGGACTACCATCCGCCTCTATCTTTTATTTATGTTTTGTTTTGTTTTATGTTTATTAGTTCGTGATTAGTTTAAGTTGAGTCGAGTCTTGGCTTAGCAACGCCTCATTCTGCATGTAATTGACCAAGATGATTGACTTGCCACTAGTAAAAATATCCTTATCCAACAAACCGTGTTTTCCTTATCCCTACACCTAACGTTACAACCCTTAAAAGACCTCTTTGATAGTTTATCCTAGGTGCTTACGCCAATGTGGTGGAGGTTTTGATCCTTTCCCAAGCCTATGGTAATCTATTTGCTATGACAGGTAATGAGTGATATTTCTCCATTTTCATATATATATTTACAACACCTGAGAGATGAGAGTATCCAAACACTTAATGTGAGGTGCTAGTGTATAATTTCCGTGCTTGTTTTGACTAAGGTGGAACGATCATTTGTTGTAATTACTTTTATATTAATGTTAAATGACCCCTAACTTGTATTTTGATTGGTGGAAAAACTCATTTGCTTGAGGACAAGCAAATCCCAAGTGTAGGGATATTTGATGAGACGAAAAGTGTACCGCTTTTAGGGGGTCATTTAAGCCCTAATTTGTGATTATTTGATCAAATATTGCCCTAAATCGTTCCTTTTGTCATTTTAGGTACTTTGGAGGAGAAATCTGGAAAAGGAAGCATTTTGGACGTTTTTGGAGCGAAAAGTGAAGAAAACAGCAAAGTCTCCAAAAATCAAGCTGGAAACAGAGCTTGACGGCGTCACGCTTTGTAGGTGACGACGTCACGTACTGGCAAAAGGATGAATATGAATTTACACGTGACGCGCCAGAAGGTTTTGTGACGGCGTCACGTGTTAATGGATGTAGGCCGTCAAGTGTTAAGTTAAAGAGAGACGGGCCAGAGGATTTTTGAAGGTGACGGCGTCAGGACTCATCCTGACGACGTCAGATGCCATAGAGTGACAACGTCAAAATGACAACTTGCACAAGAAGAAAAGTCGTCACAAGTTAATCAAATCAATCATAACTTACGCGCGGAGTAGCTGTCACTGTTTTGGCCATAAAATCTTCATACGAACTCGGATTTAGGTGATTCAAGAGGCCACGGAATCGGGACGAAAAGATCTACAATTTGGTGAAAAAGGGGAGCTGACTCCGTCACTTGTAAAGGCTGACGCCGTCAGATCGATGCGGACAGAAAATCAGCTATAAATACAACATCACAACTTCACTTTTTGTAAGCCCTAAACCCTAAGTCCGATTCTAGGGTTTAGGTAGGTGTTTTTTCCAGCAACTTAGAGGGTTTCAATCATTTCATAAACATCAAATATTGGTTTGTTGATTCTAACTTAATTATGTCTTTCATTATTGTGGTTGTTTGCCCTTCATTGATCATGCTTTGCTAATTCACCTTGTGTCTACTTATGATTGTGTGAAACTTGTATATAATTAATTAGATCTTATTGATTCCTTGTTGATGTATGTGTCTATCGTCATCAATAAAGGTGTGACACTTCAATAGATCTAATTGGTTTAGCTTATAATTCTTGTTTCCTATTGTCTCTTGTTTGATTGGGTGATATCGATGTTAGGCTTAAGAAAACTGGCTAACCTCCTATACGGTAACTTGCTTGAACGTCTTAAGAAACATGAACCAATGCGTACTAGGTTTATTTGGTTGTATTTAATGCATGAGCGAATTCTAGTGATCCCATGTTAGGAGCTTCTTAGCCGGCTCGACATAGGAGTGAAGTAGGAGCTTATAGAGTTGGGGAAGTACGTACGCCACCCCACGAATGGTGTTAAGGAATACAACCCGTCAATTAAAACAAGGTGTGACAATTCAATAGGTAGAATTGGATAGCTAGCAAGGAGTAATACATCATAGGTAGATACGCTTCACTTCCCTTGTAGAACCCTAGTTTACTTTCCTGCACATTAGTTTAATTTAGTAGCTTTTGGGTTAGTTGATTAGCAACTAATTCCGCCCCTTCTTCCAAAACCAGAGATTTTTACTTGCTTTCCATAAAATATAAAAATACAAAAAGAATCATCCCTCACCCTTAGACCTAGTAGATAAATTTCAATCCTAACGAACACTATTCTTTGAGTTGAACGATCAATCCCCCGGTACTTGCCACTTCACTATACTACATCGGTCAGGTACACTGCCTGGTGGGGATTGCAAACTTCTCAAGATCCCTTGAGAGGTAAAACCTGTTGTAAGGTCGCAAAACCACGCATCACCAAGCGCCTCCAGAAATAAGCTATCACCTTAAAACTGAAAATACATGCTAAAAGGGTCAGCTTACACTGGTGAGTTTATAGGTTTTAGTTTAAAACAGTATGGTTGGACCAAAAGGGTTTTCGAGTTCAAATCATCGTTAACAAACAAGTCAAATTCAACGTAGGCTCACACTGCCTAAATCATAGTTCCAGAGCCAAATCCGCAAATAATAGCATCTCGAACCATAATCAATCATACAGATACTACACTCATATAGTGTCACGCAAGTTTAATTGTTAAGCTGGCTAAGTCACAAAAGTCAAATCACAATAACAGTTCCCTATAGGTGCACACTATAGTCGTCTATAGGCACATGAGCCCTTGTTGATAATTAGGCACAAAGAGCTCTTGCGTATAATAGTCCTGCACTATTGCAGCTCATAACAATAACTCCGCACAATTGCAGACATGGAATAATAATAAACTTAGCCAGCTCGCGTAACAGTTTCATAAACACAATCATAGTTTCAGGCCGCATCAATAAACAGGTAAACACGTAATGCATTCAAGTAACCAGATCAGATATTTCAGCCAAACAGAACGTTTGAGAAAACAAATCACGTTTCAAGTAAAAACAAGTATTGAGTTTAAGTAGAAATGAGCATGTATTCTCTCCCAAAATAGTTATGAAACCAGTAAAAGTAGGGGCCATGAACTCACCTTAGCCACAACAATGCAAAGATCACAACTGACACGACTGGCATCGAGGAGCAAAACTCAATTGTCTCAAGACATACGGCACGACAGTTCCAAGATATACAGGCACAACGGTACACAGCGGTCTAGGATCGGCACAACCTAATACGTATACAGTTATCTCAAAATTGGCCTCGCAAAATAATAAAGTCTATAAAAGACATCGTGTCATAGTTTTCGTGGATTACTCGATTTCAAAACTCATCAAAAGCTTAGTATCAACGTTTCGTGTGGTGTGGTAAGAAAACATAGACTCGACATACAACTCACGCCAAAGAGAAAAGACATCGACATAGTCGAAAGAATACTGACGAGAACCCAAACCAAGAAGACAAATCTAGGAGTTAACGACAAATAAACACCTCAAATAAAATAAATCAGCTTGTACGTTTCGGTATTTACCCCGATATCCCAAATAATTTGTATAAACCATAAACGCCTTGTAAATAGAAATAGTTTAACTAATAAAAATCAGTGTTCTCAAGTCGTTGTGACTTAAATAAATCAATTTCCTCAAAACAGTTTAATAGAATTTAATAAAAAGTATCCGTTGGTTATTAGATATTATTTCCTTATTGTGTGTCCGTTACAAATCAAATATATTAAATTCGTCGTGAGTCTAATATATTGTATTCGTCTCCAGTCCAATAAGTCCATAATGTTCAATGTCCAATAATATTAAATGTTCAAATTGTCCAAATAATTTATGTACAAGTCAAATTTAATATCTAATCCATGTCGAATGTGTAATCCAACTCCAAGTCACAATCCCGTTTATCTATATTCAAAGTAATAATTCCAAATGTCCGAAACATACCAATTGTCACAAGTGTCACAAAAAATAAACACGTTTGTTCGCAAATTTGTTATCCGTAATTAATCAAATGCATAAAATTTATTCTAAGAGTATATTCAAAATAAACTAGACCAAAAATTTAAATCAAACACCCCATTGGGCTTCGGCCCATAAGCTAAACCAAATAGCTAAACAAGTTTCAAATTCCAGACGCAACACAAAGACGGCAAACAAATTATTATGTTAACCCAAAATTTTCAAGCCGAGACTACAAAAATAGCAATAAGCAACCCAAGCACCCATGGTCAAATGAGCCATAAGCTCAAAGTCAACATCCCACTTGGGATGTATACTCGACTGAAATGGAGGAATACCCTCGTGGTGTTTCTCGCTTACCAACAACAACAACAATGAACAATAACTCGACCACAGTTATCAAAAAGCTACGGCTCAAACCCTACGTGGGTCCTTGTCGAGCGAAAAGTAATACCACACAATTATATACATAATCATAACAACAAACTCGATTTCATATTATTCTAAAACCAAGATCAGTTACACCCTAGGTGGGTTTCCTTACCTGCCAAGACCCACCAAAAAAACGGTACACAACTAATCTCATAAGTACAAGAATAAGTCGGGGACGATGAGCTCGACCGAAACAAAATAACCAAGACGAATCCAAACTGACTCTCATCGGGTTTGACCCGACCTGTGAACAAACCCGAATCAAACAGACAACTCTTACATCAATTTTCTTACCACACGAATTCAAAACAATCACCACTACAGTCCGTTTTTAACCACACGAAATATTTCAAAACGTTTTTAATCCATTCCAGTTTAGATCCGTTATAAATCCACGAAAAACAATAACAATAATAAGAATCGGTTATAAAATAAACAACACGGGTGGTTTTACCATACCACACGGACGAACGAGTGTAAAAAGAGTGAGGCGGAGGAGATGGTGGTAACGACGATGGTGGGGGCTGAGGTGACTGGTGACCGTGGTTACTCGAACCAAACAACCTTCGGAAATATACCTTCGAACTATACTCGTATAGTTGCAACTTGTGTCGCCGAAAATTTCGCCGAAAAATCTGTAAGTCATCGAGAGATATGGAGAAGAGATGGTGGCTATGTTGGTGGTGGTGAACGGCGGCAGAGCGTGGTGGGGGTGTTGCTGGGATGGCCCGAAAAAGGGGTGGCCGGAGGGGGAAAGGTGGCTGCCGGATTTAGGAGGGGGGGGAAGGAAATCTAACCCTAAAATAGTTATAAAGTTGTTTATATAGTGCTAGGTTTAGGTTTAGAAAACCCTAGGGACCAAATCTGTCACCATTAAAGTCTAGGGGCAGAGGGGTAATATTACTGCAGGGACCATAGTTGTAATTTTTTGTAATCTTTCACGGAATCAAGTTCGGGGCTCGTTTAGACTAGTAAACGATAGATTCAAGACACGAGAATTTCACCATCGCGCTCAGAATAATTTTTCCAATAAAAATGACTATTCATACGCCTCGTTTCTCACAAATAATAAAATAATCCAATCAAATCGTCGGTTGTGCCAGTACGCGTTGTGTACGAATTCCACGTTTCGCGAGATAACTTCACGTTTTTAACCCAAATAAGTTCAGAAAGATTCGTAAATGAAAAACAGGGATAATCTCGTATAGGAATACGTCCGGGAAATTACGTGTTGTTATAGTCTCACCTCCTTAAACGGAATCGCGTCCTCGCGATTCAACTCAAGTTACTCGTTACAGTTGAAAAGAGATGAGAATACTTACGCTTGGTCTCATCCATACGTTCCCACGTGAATTCAGGACTTTTTCGAGAGCTTCGACGAACTTTGTCAATAGTGATGCGACTTTACCAAAGTCGTTTGATGATTTGCTTGAAAACAATGTATAAATATTTTCAAGGATTTACAAAGGAAGTTATTTAAACCCAAGTCGTTTTCCCAACGAAGCAATGAATGGAATTTTGTGATTTTGAATTCGTTAAACGTGTTGTGAATAGTGAAATAAGTGATATTTTGGATTTTTAAGCTAAAATACGTGAACATAAACTAAAAACCATGTAATAAGCAAGGAAAATGATTATCTAAAGCTCATGTAACTAAAAACGTAAAGGAAAACTAAAAACGCGCTTAAACCGAGAAATCCCAAGCCTAAAACGTGAAATCTAAGAAATATTAACCCTAGGAATGTAAAACTAATTTTCCTAAGTCCTAAATGATAAAAGAAAATTTTGAAAAAAAGAATTATATATTTTTTTACATTTATTTAATTTATTCTGAATTAAAAACTAAATTTAAAAGAAAATTATATAAAAAATACTAACACTAATCCGAAAATTCTGAAAATTTTTGTGAAATAACTTTATAACCTAACAATCCTAGGAAAAATAATCATAAGGTCCCAGCTTATCAAGATAAGCTGGAAATAAGCAAAGTATGGCTGATAAGCAAAAGGGAAAAACAATGGTTAAAAGGATTAACCATGCAACCCTTAGCAGAGAAGTCCCAAGGGCGCAGTTGGTTAAGTGTGGTGGTGTTGAGGGTTGAGATTAGTTGAGGTCAGGGGTTCGAGTCCCCACTCACCCCTGACTTCCTAATTTCCCCTTTTTATTATTTTTTTTCTTTTTGAAACTTTTAAATAACTTAAAAATAAGCAACTTTAAAAAAGGAAATAATTTTAAAACAAGAAAATAAGCTAGGAAAAAGCTGATATGCTTATGAGCTTTACCAAAGAACTAGAAAACAATAAAATGCTCAACTGTTTTTGGGCACAAGCTTGAATAAGCTTGTGCCAAATTGAAAAAGCTATTTAGGTCATAAAAAGATACTCACTAACCTATTCTAAACACAATTAAGCAGTCTCAAATAAGCAGATAAGCACTGGGAACAAATAAGCAAAATGGGGTCTGATTATGCAGGCTGAAAACAGACCAAAGGGGGACTTTCTATCTTATTTTTAAGCACTAAGGCAACAATTAAAAACCACAAAAGCTGCATACAATTGAACTACACCAACCAACAAGCTACTAGAAAAAATATCAGAGCATAAAGAGCTTATTATGAGCTTAATATCTAGCTTAGAAAACTGATGATTAGGACAGATGCTGTGCAGGCTTCAATTCAATCTAAAAGGGAATAATCTAGCTTAATTTTAAGCTCTAAGGAGATAAGCAAACCAATCAAAACTTACCACTTATAAAGTTCATACTCTAAACTATCTATAACTACAAGATTAAGCACTTAACATCACAATTAAGCACTAAAAAAAACTAAAAAACTGAGATCAGGACCATTAAATGGTTCTGTGACAGAAATTGTGCAAAAAATTGTCAAAACACCTCAATACCTAATGAAACTTGATCAATATTAGCAAATCAACTTAACAACCTATAATGGACATAAAAATTGCAAAATGAGACCTAAAAACTGCTTATATCTGTAATAAGCTAAATAGTACAGTTGCAGCCTCAAATTGAGACAAATAACTTAATTCTACAAAAATCTTCAAAATAGCTCAAATCAACCTCAAAACAACTTATTTAAGCTAAAATAAGCTGAATCAAACTTACCTAACTTGCATATGAACAGTACATACAATTTTAACCCATTTTAGCTCCTATTCCAAACACTCCTTAATGGACTGTCTTGAGAATTTTAAAACTGCATAAGACCTAAATAAGCTTAAATTTGAAAAGACAAATGATCTACTAAGATTATTAAGTATTAATGAACACTGATAAACTAAGCATAAGCACTTAAATAAGCTAATTCTAAATTAAGCTTCTTTTTTTTTTTTTTTTTTTTTTATGACTTTTTAAGGAAAATCTAAACAAAATTAAAATGAACCTTGCATTAAGTAAAAAACTAACATCAAAAGGACCTAATAAGCACAAATAAGCAAAAAACAAAGGTAAATAAGCAGAAAAAATAAGCTGATGAACAGTGAATGAGCAAAAATGGAATTTAAATGAAAAACTTACAAAGGTCCTTGCTCAAGAAAGGGCACTAAAATTCAGTCTACAAGCTACTGAAATAGGCTCTAAAAGCCCTTCCCAACCTGACTTATCCTCAAATTGGCTTATTTGACTAGCTGTTGACTTTCTTTGACTTTCTTTGACTTTTTGACCTTTTTTTGGAAATTTGAAATTAAAACAGAATTTAAACTAATATAAGCTCACAAAAAGCTATGAGAGCTTATGGAACAGTAACACTGGCTGAAGAAAACAATTTTAAACTAAATTAGAGAATTTAAATGCATGAATAGTAGACTGAGCAAGAATTTTAAAGGCAACTGAATTTATATTACTGAAAGTGAAATTACACTACTTGAAATGGGAATACAACTGAATTAAATTGCTGAATTAAAATTAGACAATAAATAAAGTCGGCCTAAATTTTCTAATTACATGAAAATTAGACAGCCTGCAACTTGTGATGAGGTCCTTTATTTATAGCTAAGCTGAGGGTCTTCTGTCTTTGTGCTTCTCTTCTGAGCCCTTGGATTAAACTTTAGTTCATCACAGCCTTTAATCTTGGTTTTGGCGCCAAAATTCACACTAGGATTGCCAGCTTGGCAGTGGGTTGACTTTGTGGGTTGTTGCGCATTGGGGGGGGGAGGTGGCTGGAGCAGAGATGATCAGAGGGGACATGGTTGTCTGGGAGCAGGGGTAGAAGGTGAGTGGGTTGCAGCTTTTGGCGGGTAAAGGTAAGGGAAAGGGGTTTTTTTATTGTTTTGACTTGTTGACCATTTGACTGGATTTAGCTAAAACAAAAGGGATTGGGCTTTGGTTGATTGGGCTTGGAAATAATTGTGTTGGGTTGGGGTATTATTTAAGTTAAGGTCCGGTTTGGTTTAGTAGCTAAGGATAGGATGAGAATTAGTTTTAGCTTTTAGGGACCAACTTTGCCAAATCTGTAAATTCAGGGATCATTTGTGCCAGTTCTGAAAATTTATTTCCAAGGACCAATTCTGACATTTTGATATTCTTGAGGGTTGACTTTTGACAACTTGAGCAATATCTTGGTCCAAACTTGAAATTCTTCCCCAGCTTCGGCTTTTGACGATTTTCCAATCTCGTGCTCGGTTTTGTCCATTTTGTCATTGTTTTTGTCCGTTTCTCACATAATCGTACCTGCACATGCATAAACACAAAAACACAATATATTTGGCATATTTGGTTAGTTTTTGGTCTATTTGGTCCATTTTATTAGGTAAAAGGTATGTGTAATTACACACATACCAAAATCCCCCAGACTAAGGTATTGTCATGTCCTCACGCAATGTTATCAACTCACGCTTTTGAAACAAAAAATTTCAAACCTCTTTTTACTAACTTTGAAAACTAGCAAAATATTCAAAAGAGATTTAAGAAATCAATAGTTCTAAAAACTCCCCGTTTTTCCATTTTATTCACACTTACACTATTTTTGTATTTTTCTCTTTTTCTTGTGACGGGATGTTGACTTTCATTATTTCACAATAACTTTTAGGATCAAGGAGTAGGAAAAACGACTCATAAATAAGTGACCATACGGATAAAATTCATCGTCCCTGATTTTTCACAAGTCCCCAAACCAAGCTTAAAAACGAAATCATTGTTAAATACAAGTTAAGATGCTAACGCTACTCATGAATGTAATTTGTAAACTTTTCACACCCCAATTGTTCTATAAGTTTGGCAAGTGTGCTCATTTTCAAAATTTTGATCACAGAAATCGTTATTATTATGGTTGTTACTTGTTTAAGTCAAATACTAATTTACCGGGAACCTCGAAAATCTAAGGATCAAAAAGGGCCTTTTCCATGTAGCGGCTTTCTTCTCGGCACATCCCAAACCAGTTGGTTTTAGGTGACCAGGCTTTTGACACCCCACAGAGAATAGTACCGGAATCAGCGAAATTTCGATTTCAAAGATTTTAGATATTCCCACTAAGTTAGTATTAAATACTTAAATAAATAGCAACAAACGATCATTTAGAGATTAGAGACTCAAAGGTGAGATCACTCCATGTAACGGCTTTCTTCTCGGCACATCCCAAATCAATTGGTTTTAGGTGACCAGGCTTTTGACACCTCACAGAGAATAGTACCGGAGCTTTCGGGGTCTTTGAAATCAACAATCTACCAAATTACCGTTTAACCTTTATGACAAAAATGACGAATACTAGTTCAACTTCCGATTTAAATTTAAGAAAAAGTAAGTTTCCTACATTTATTCATATAAACAACATATACATCTCCACTTTTGCAACATCATAACTTATTTTATTTTGCAATATCATTCCATTTTCTTATTTTGAAATATCATTCCATTTTTTTCATTTTTTCATTTTTTTCATTTCATTTTTTTTTTCATTTTTTTTAAATGCATTCTCCAAAATTTAAATAAAAAGTTGAACTCGGATTCTATATCAAAGTTGTATAAAAGTTTGTAACAAAACGATTTCTAATGTTCAAAAGTTTGAGAACAACACTTTTTTAGCTTCTGGGAGGAAAAACCACAAATTACACTAATGAGCCTTTAAGATAACCAACTAATCCTTGCTTAGCATCACAACTTATAATCAACTCTATCATTTCTCGTTCTTCGCAAATTTAAAATCTTTAATAAAAAGATCTGCGAATGCTTAGTCAAAAAGGTTATGGAGACAAGCTAGAGCTCAACACGCCCGGTCAAGTCAAAATTTTATTCCTACTCTCACCAGCGGAAAGTCAACAATGTGTCAAAACACTTATGATATTTTTGAAAAAAAATTTTAAATTTTCTCATTTTTTTTGGATTTTTGGTGAAAAAACGGGGTTGCGAGGGTAAACGACAAAATGCAAGTTAAAATCAAATCGAATGATCAGCCTTCCCCCAGACTAAAACGAAACATTTTCCTCAATGTTTTAAAGGTAAGGGTCGTATTATGCAAATCAAAGGCCGTTTATGAATTATGCCAAATAGATAACGTTAGTCGATATGATTAAGGATACCAGACTTCTCATTCAGCTGTATGATGAGACTCGAGTGGAGATAGACAAAACCATGAGCACGAGAGCCTTCACATGTCGGGAAAATCCTGCACAAGACAACAAACACAAAACACAAGTAATGGAAGAGGTTGTTGGGAATTAAATATTCTGAAGGTTAGTATCGGGAATTAAAGGATTACAAGATCAGTTCTGCTCAAAGAAATACTCTAAGTATCATTCTACTGCTAGTGCATTTGATTCTACTACTAGCGTTAAACATTCTACTGCTGAATGATGCTGCTGCTAGTGAAGAAGATTCTACTGCTGAGTGGATAACTATTGAAGTATTCTACTGCTGGTTGGATAAGAATACAAAGATATTATGTGTATTATAGTCAACAATACACGGTAGATAATATCTTTAGACAAAGTGTTCAGTAACAAGTTGTAAACACAGATACATGTTGTATCTTAATGACTGACACTCTCAAGCATGTGTTCGATTAGACTTGACAATATTGTAAAGATCTCTCTTGGACTATAAAAGAGAAATCATAGGCTTAGATATTGTACGCATTAATCAGATCATAACTGTTAAGAACTTAGAACAAACACAACAATATCATAAGTCATAGAAACAGAAGATTCAAGGTTTTGTAACCCTAGTGATAGTGAAGATCACTCGTATTATTTTGAATAATATTGAATCCTTTGGTGATAAACTTTCTTTGTTCATTAATCTATAACAAACATAACTTTTCCATTTCCATATCCAAATAACCTTCTAAGTGTGGTTAAGTAGATTCCGCATACTTAATCATATTAACTCAATATATCGTATACACAAAGCAACAAAGGTCTAACAACCTTATAGTGTATCAAACCCCTCCTCAATTGGTATCAGAGCAAGGCTGATATATTTGATTTAGAATAAGAAGAAGAAGAAATGGACGTTGAATCTATTCAGACAAATGTTGCTGCAAAATTACCCATGCTCAAACAAAATGAGTTTGAGATGTGGAGGTTGAGGATAGAGCAATATTTCCAAGTGCAAGACTGTGCACTTTGGGAAATCATTGAAGATGGAAACTCTTACCAGCCTACAACCACTACATCAACAGTGGATGGCAAAGTGGTGACAACTCTACAGATGCACCCAACATCTGCAGAAGACAGAATAAAGAAGAAAAATGATCTAAAGGCAAGAAGCATGCTAATGATGACCATTCCCAATGATCAACTTTTAAACTTCAGCAAGTTCAAGGATGCCAAGTCATTATTTGAAGCTATTGTTGCCAGATATAATGGAAATGAAGCCACCAAGAAAACCCACAAGACTCTGCTCAAGCAGCAGTTTGAAAACTTCTCCTCTACCAACAATGAATCTCTTGACCATATGTTTAATAGGCTTCAGAATATTGTGAGCCAACTTGCTATTCTTGGGGTTGAAATACCTCAAGAAGATTTGAACTCAAAATTTCTGAGAAGCTTACCAGAAGAGTGGGCTATACATGTTGTAGTCTGGAAGAATAAGCCAGACCTTGATACAATGGAACTGATAGATTTGTATAGCAACTTTAAGATTGTGGAGCAAGATTTGAAGAAAAATGGAGGTACTAGTTCTAATACTGGGAACATGGCATTTATGTCAACTCCTAGTACCTCAAAATCAAGTGAAGAGGTGAAAGTTGTTGATGGTGTTGGTGCTGCTAGTTCATCAAGCAGTACCATGGGTATTTTGGATGAGAAGACTTGTTGTGCATTTCTCACAAGTCGAAATGATGGGTCCATGCTCACTTATGAAGACCTCCAAGAGATCAATGATGATGATCTGGAGGAAATGGACCTAAAATGGCAAATTTCTCTTCTTATCATGAGGGCTAAGAAGTTCTATCAAAGGACGGGGAAGAAGCTCATAATCAACAACACTGATACTGCTGGTTTTGACAAGTCAAAGATAAAGTGCTATAACTGCCACATGATGGGGCACTTCTCAAGAAAATGTAGAAGGTCAAGGCAGCAAGATAGCAAGAATAAAGGTTTTGGAAGCACATCCAAAACAAGGGAGGTTTCTGAGCCAAACTCAAAAGCTATGGTAGCTATTGATGGGCTAGGTTTTTATTGGAGTTTCATGGCTGATGAAGAAGAAGATTCTTCACAGATGGCACTCATGGCTTTCTCTACTGAGGTACAAAATCATAAAGTTTGTTCTAATACTTGCACAGCTCTTTCAGAACTACAAACTTTAATCAAACATTATGATGACCAAAAGAAAGTCCTAAGCAGAACTCAACAAGACTTAGTAGACTATAAATGTGGTTTAGAATCCCTAGAGAAGCAGATCATTCATTACAAACAAAATGAATTTTCTTTTTCTGATGACAAAGCTCTTCTTAGACAAGAGATATTCTTTAGAGATGCTGAAATTAAGCTTTTAAGAGAGGCTTTTGATAGGGTCAAAAAGGAAAATAGAAACATTCACTTAACTACACAAACACTAGAACATGCTTCTAGAGGTGTGACCAACATGATAGAATGTCAAGTGATTAATAGAGCCAAGTCAGGGTTAGGATATAATGTTGTCCCACCCCCTTACAGAGGAATCCCTAAACCTACAGGGATTGACCTAGAAAATTTAGGTGTACCTGAATTTCAATAACCTGAGCTACAATATGGTGTACAGCCAAAAACAAAGCTAGTTGTTGATGAACCTAAGAAAGTAAGTGAAAGTTTAAGTAAAACTTCACTTCCTGAGGACAAGGTGTCCTCTGATAGAAGATCAGATAGTGTAGTCATTGAAGACTGGGTATCTGATGATGATGAAGATGAACAAGTTATGTCTAAACCTGAAGTGGTTAAGAAAGCAGGAACAACTGTTCCTAAGATAGTCAACACTAATACTGATAGGCCTAAAACCAACATTAAACATGTTAGGCAACCAGTTAGGTATTGTGAACAATACAGAACCACAAACAAGCCTAAAGGCAACCAAAGGAATTGGAATGGCCTTAAGTCTCACCAACTAGGTGATGACTTTGACTTTTATAACAAAGCTTGTTTTGTATGTGGAGAATTTGACCGTCTTGCAGCTTTCTGCAACCATAGGGTAACTGGGTATACAAACAATAGGGTGAACTTCAAAAGGCAATCAACTAAAAATCACTCTAATTTTAATAGAACAAAACCCAGAGCAGTTTCAAAAGCAGTTCCTACTGCTAGGCAAGCAGTTTCTACTGCTAGACCATTCATGACTGTTAACCCAAGACCAACAGTTAAAAATGCAAAATCAACTTACAAAAATGCATCAAAAACTGTTAAAAGGCCCATTCAATTAAAAGAAGTGGTCCAAAAACAAGTTTGGAAACCAAAGGGAACAACTACAAAGCTAGTAGTTTCTACTGCTAAGCATGTAGTTCATACTGCTGCTTGGGAAAACAGGGCAAATGTTGTTAAGGCCTCAGCATGTTGGGTTCTTAAATCCAATGTTGCATCAACTGTTCTCAAAAGATTACATTTCATTGATGCAAGAGGCAGATCCAAGTCAGTAATGGCTTGGGTCCCCAAAGGAAACTAATATTCCTCATTTTTGTGCAGGAACATTCAACTGATAAACAAGAGGATCAAGGATACTCAGATAGTGGATGTTCAAGGCACATGACAGGCAACAAGTCCTATCTTTCTGATTTTCAAACATTAGATGGTGGCTATGTTACCTTTGGAGGAGGTATTGGTGGCAAAATTTCCGGTAAAGGTACAATTAAAACTGGAAATTTAGATTTTGAAGATGTGTACTATGTACAAGAGCTTAAGTATAATCTTTTTAGTGTCTCACAAATGTGTGACAAAAAGAACAAAGTTCTCTTTACTGACACTGAATGTCTTGTACTTTCTTCTGATTTTAAGATGCCTGATGAAAGTCAAGTACTTCTTAGAATTCCAAGAAAGGGCAACATGTACAGTGTTGATATGAAGAACATTGTTCCTAAAAAGGCTTTAACTTGTCTTGTTGCAAAGGCCACATTGGATGAATCAATGTTATGGCATAGGAGGCTTGGTCACATTAACTTCAAAACCATAAATAAGATTGTTAAGAATAGTTTGGTAAGAGGTTTACCTCAAAAACGATTTGAAAATGACCAAACATGCATTGCTTGTCTTAAAGGCAAACAACACAAAGCCTCTTGTAAGCCTAAAATTTTTAACTCTGTTGATCAATCATTGTTTATGCTTCATATGGATTTATTTGGACCTACTTCTGTTAGTAGTATGATGCATAAAAGGAAGTTTTTAACTCTATTGATCAATCATTGTTTATGCTTCATATGGACTTATTTGGACCTACTTCTGTCATTCATATTGATAATAGTAGTACAATTTGCATAATTAAAAACCCAGTACAACATTCTAAAACAAAACACATTGAAATTAGACATCATTTTATTAGAGATTGCAATGAGAAAAAGTTGATTCAAGTGTTCAAAATTGATTCTGAACACAACTTTGCAGATCTTCTCACTAAAGCTTTTGATGTTGGAAGGTTTCAATACTTGTAGCAAGTATTGGAATGCTTAATCCTCAATGATTTAAAACTATGTGTTTTTGTATATAAATTTTTGATTGTACTGCTGGCTTTATAACATACTACTGTTAGTGAAAAGTTTGTGCTGCTAGTACAAATTTTTGTTTGTTAAGTTCATATTTGTTAGTCATATCTATGATACTGCTATAAGACATATGCTTTGCATTTTGTTTCTTGGTTTTGGACTAACATTTTCAGGTATGAACATTGGACAAAAAGGAAGTTTCAAGTGAAATGAAAGCAGCAGAATGATGATATCAGTTACTGACATAATAGGTTTATGATGGACTGAGTTTGGGAATTTATTAACAAAGGTTTTCTCCTAAATTAATTGATCCCTTAGAACTTATTTCTTGAAATCTGATTATGATATTTCACATTGAATTGATGGTTCAGTTGGTCAGATAGTAACTGACACAACTCACTTTCTATCATTTTATACTTTTAAGTATAATAAGCAAGTCTAAGGACATCTGATAGAAAGAACAGCTAGTAAAAGTGAATCTAACACTTGTGTTAGAGGCAACAATTGCTATGAGCTGGAAACCCTGTCAAGAAAGCCTTTTGAATAGGTTTATCTTTACACAGGCAATTATTTATAACTGAAAAACATTGGTTCTCACACAACCAGAGGTTGCTTTAAACCGCATTCTTGATTAAGTGTCTGTTATACACTTAATCCCTTCAACATGGTTGAAAGCAGTATGATTTTTCTATAATAAAATCATGAACATACTGCTAAGTCAAAAGTTTTCTTAAAAAGGATTTTTCAAAAGGACTCAGCAAAACCATCCATTGATGGATAATGAGTCAATGCCCTATGAATCACCTCTCATAGGAGTTAACACACCTAGAAGTGATGAGGGCAGCACATAAACTCTTAAGGAATTGATGGCTTCATGTACAACATTGTCTGAAAACAAGTTCACATTGGTATATCAGATAATGATGGGATGATGGTGAGAGATCTTCCAAACAGGGGAGGATAAATTGTTATTTGCATCTCAGGGGAGGAAATATCTCAGGGGAGGAAATAAAACCCAAGGAAGATTAACCAAATGTAAGATAGGAAAAGACAAGAGCATACAAGATGATGACATGGAGGTTGAAAATGACAAGAACAGAGCTGATTCTGGAGTATTATATATATTCAGAAGGGATGAAGCATTTCAAATGGAGAAAGTTCTATCTAGGAGCTTTCAGTTTCAATTTCAGTTCATTCCAAAGGAGAAAGTTCTATCTAGGAGCTTTCAGTTTCAATTTCAGTTCACTACGTTTGTTCATCACTTGCAAAGGCATGCTGATAGATGATCACTTGTTACACAGCATCATTGCCTCTTATAATTCCTCCATCCAAGGAAATTGCACCATCTTTTAGGCTTTGTTTGAAGCTTGAAGATAGGTACTAATATTGTCGAAGCCAAAAGAAAATGGCAGATGAGTTACTGAGAAAGATATTTAATCTTGAAGAACAGAAGATAGCTCAGATCAAGAATCTGACTATAAAGTGTTTGAAAGATTCTCACAATCATAATTTAATTCAGAAACATGTTGAAAAGGATTCACATGTTTAGGGGAGGATTGTTGGGAATTAAATATTCTGAAGATTAGTATCGGGAATTAAAGGATTACAAGATCAGTTCTGCTCAAAGAAATACTCGAAGTATCATTCTACTGCTAGTGCATTTGATTCTACTGCTAGCGTTAAACATTCTACTGCTAAATGATGCTGCTGCTAGTGAAGAAGATTCTACTGCTGAGTGGATAACTATTGAAGTATTCTACTGCTGGTTGGATAAGAATACAAAGATATTATGTGTATTATAGTCAACAATACACGGTAGATAATATCTTTAGACAAAGTGTTCAGTAACAAGTTGTAAACACAGATACATGTTGTATCTTAATGACTGACACTCTCAAGCATGTGTTCGATTAGAATTGACAATATTGTAAAGATCTCTCTTGGACTATAAAAGAGAAATCATAGGCTTAGATATTGTACGCATTAATCAGATCATAACTGTTAAGAACTTAGAACAAACACAACAATATCATAAGTCATAGAAACAGAAGATTCAAGGTTTTGTAACCCTAGTGATAGTGAAGATCACTCATATTATTTTGAATAATATTGAATTGTTTGGTGATAAACTTTCTTTGTTCATTGTTCTATAACAAACATAACTGTTCCATTTTCATATCCAAATAACCTTCTAAGTATGGTTAAGTAGATTCCGCATACTTAATCATATTAACTCAATATATAGTATACACAAAGAAACAAAGGTCTAACAACCTTATAGTGTATCGAACCCCTCCTCAGAGGTAGACCTCCTCACGTTACACTTATTAGCATACAAAACACACGGGTTGCCTCCCGCGAAGCACTTGTTTATGATCGAGTCGTCAGCTTGACTCGCCCCGAATTCATTTGTTCTTGGGGAAGCATGTGGAAGAGAAAATCTCCATCGGACTTTCATTCAATATGTTTGGATAAACATTAAAGTTCTTGAAAGTTCCACTCCGATGAGATATACCCAGATCAAAAGAATGATAAATGGAGATGCCGGGGTCAAAAATGGTGTCTTCACTCCCAAAGGAGTAAAGGAAAGGACAAGTCACCGTATAGGTGAAGAAAGGTAGAAAAATTCTAACGACATATGTGAAGTCAATATAATGGCGATCCTCAAAGGGAAATGTCATATATGTCGGAGAAAGAATGTTCTTTTGAATCTCGGGATTAAGAATTGAGGTCATATCATCAAGTTTAGAAATAATAGAGTCCTTGACCTCATCGTTCTCTAACACTTCATCAAAAAGAGGATTTATGTTGCTAGAAAAGTACTCGTCATCAAACTCAAAAAGAGAGTTTGAATAGACTTTTGTACTTTCATTTGGAACGTCCTCATCCGAAAGTGATTCGTCATCACTAGAGAAAAAATCATCGTTGGAATTGAAAAGAGGGTTAGAGAAAATCCCGGAAAAATCCTCCGAAGTGTCAAGAGGATAATCACCACAAAAAGACCAATCACATTCACTGTCGGATATATCCTCGGACTCACTTAGGATTGGGAAAAGGTTCTCAACACTAGACTTTATGAATTCATCCGATTTCTTTTCAGGAATAGTGCTAAGATGCTCATCCCCCATAATGAGAGAGTCCTCGGAGTCCATAGTCGGTAAGATGGATGTGATTGCAATAGACTGAGGGAGTTGAGAAATGATATCGTTCAAAGGAATAGCACTCTCCTCATCGTTTTCCTCATCATCGTCATCGAGAATGGCAGCCTTGAGAAATATGGAATGCCTTTGTGCTGCTAATTCTTCGGCTAGTAATTCTTCCATAGATTTTTCATGATGATCTTCTTGGGGAAGTTTATTAACCAAATCCTTAACTTCTTTTAGTAAACCTAGAACATGGAGAAGTTCTTGAGGAAGTGGCTGAGGTTGTGTTTGAATCATTTGGTACTGTGGAGGTTGGTCATGATAAGAATAATCATAATTGTTACAAGGGCCATGCTCATAGACAAGCGGGTTCCTCGTTTGACAATCGGAGTTATAATGCGGACCTCCACAGAATTCACAACAGTAAAACTGTTGTGACTGACTCGGTGAATCATATGGATATTGGTCATAACCAAAATTTTGATTGTTACACGAAACCTGCTCATAGACAAGCGTGTTCCTTGTTTGACAGTCAAAACCTTGGTGCGGACCTCCACAATATTTACAATAATATGTTTCCATCTCATGGTGTGGGGGTTGGTTAAGGAAATTGGTTGTTTCATTGTAGAGATTTTGGTCATAGACAAACCCGTTTCTCGAATTTACAATGCTACAACCGGGGCAATTTCCACCATTTGGAGGTCCCCCACACCATTCACAACCATAATGGTAAGATGAAGCCATAAAAAGAATTAAACGGATAAGAGGAATGCGAAGATTATTTTTGGATTTTTATAATTTAGAAACATTTTGAAAAACACAAAGGGAAAAAGGAAATAAATTTGAAAAGAAAATCTTTTTGGGTTTTTTATAAGAAAATATTTACGAGAGAAAACGATAACTTCACGGGGAAGGGTCTTCAAAACACGAATCGACAAAACGGGAAACAAAAATTCACTTCAAGCCTTCCCCGGCAGCGACGCCAAAAATTGATTCGCTTGAAATCAATGTATAAATGTTTTCAAGGATTTACAAAGGAAATTATGTAAACTCGAGTCGTTTTCCCAACGAAGGAATGAATGGAATTTTGTGATTTTGAATTCGTGAAACGTGTCGTGAATAGTGAAATAAGTGAGATTTTGGATTTTTAAGCTTAAATACGTGAACATAAACTAAAAACCATGTTATAAGCAAGGAAAATGATTATCTAAAGCTCACGTAACTAAAAACGTAAAGGAAAACTAAAAACGCGCTTAAACCGGGAAATCCCGAGCCTAAAACGTGAAATCTAAGAAATATTAACCCTAGGAATGTAAAACTAATTTTCCTAAGTCCTAAATGTTAAAATAAAATTTTGAAAAAAAGAATTATATTTTTTTTGACTTTTATTTAATTTATTCTGAATTAAAAACTAAATTTAAAAGAAAATTATATAAGAAATACTAACACTAATCCGAAAATTCTGAAATTTTTTGTGAAATAACTTTATAACCTAACAATCCTAGGAAAAATAATCATAAGGTCCCAGCTTATCCAGATAAGCTGGAAATAAGCAAAGTATGGCTGATAAGCAAAAGGGAAAAACAATGGTTAAAAGGATTAACCATGCAACCCTTGGCAGAGAAGTCCCAAGGGCGCAGTTGGTTAAGTGTGGTGGTGTTGAGGGTTGAGATTAGTTGAGGTCAGGGGTTCGAGTCCCCACTCACCCCTGACTTCCTAATTTCCCCTTTTTATTATTTTTTTTTCTTTTTGAAACTTTTAAATAACTTAAAAATAAGCAACTTTAAGAAAAGAAATAATTTTAAAACAAGAAAATAAGCTAGGAAAAAGCTGATATGCTTATCAGCTTTACCAAAGAACTAGAAAACAATAAAATGCTCAACTGTTTTTGGGCACAAGCTTGAATAAGCTTGTGCCAAATTGAAAAAGCTATTTAGGTCATAAAAAGATACTCACTAACCTATTCTAAACACAATTAAGCAGTCTCAAATAAGCAGATAAGCACTGGGAACAAATAAGCAAAATGGGGTCTGATTATGCAGGCTGAAAACAGACCAAAGGGGGACTTTCTATCTTATTTTTAAGCACTAAGGCAACAATTAAAAACCACAAAAGCTGCATACAATTGAACTACACCAACCAAAAAGCTACTAGAAAAAATATCAGAGCATAAAGAGCTTATTATGAGCTTAATATCTAGCTTAGAAAACTGATGATTGGGACAGATGTTGTGCAGGCTTCAATTCAGTCTAAAAGGGAATAATCTAGCTTAATTTTAAGCTCTAAGGAGATAAGCAAACCAATCAAAACTTACCACTTATAAAGTTCATACTCTAAACTATCTATAACTACAAGATTAAGCACTTAACATCACAATTAAGCACTAAAAAAAACTAAAAAACTGAGATCAGGACCATTAAATGGTTCTGTGACAGAAATTGTGCAAAAAATTGTCAAAACACCTCAATACCTAATGAAACTTGATCAATATTAGCAAATCAACTTAACAACCTATAATGGACATAAAAATTGCAAAATGAGACCTAAAAACTGCTTATATCCGTAATAAGCTAAATAGTACAGTTGCAGCCTCAAATTGAGACAAATAACTTAATTCTACAAAAATCTTCAAAATAGCTCAAATCAACCTCAAAACAACTTATTTAAGCTAAAATAAGCTGAATCAAACTTACCTAACTTGCATATGAACAGTACATACAATTTTAACCCATTTTAGCTCCTATTCCAAACACTCCTTAATGGACTGTCTTGAGAATTTTAAAACTGCATAACACCTAAATAAGCTTAAATTTGAAAAGACAAATGATCTACTAAGATTATTAAGTATTAATGAACACTGATAAACTAAGCATAAGCACTTAAATTAGCTAATTCTAAATTAAGCTTCTTTTTTTTTTGATTTTTATGACTTTTTAAGAAAAATCTGAACAAAATTAAAATGAACCTTGCATTAAGTAAAAAACTAACATCAAAAGGACCTAATAAGCACAAATAAGCAAAAAAAAAGGTAAATAAGCAGAAAAATAAGCTGATGAACAGTGAATGAGCAAAAATGGAATTTAAATGAAAAACTTATAAAGGTCCTTGCGCAAGAAAGGGCACTAAAATTCAGTCTACAAGCTACTGAAATAGGCTCTAAAAGCCCTTCCCAACCTGACTTATCCTCAAGTTGGCTTATTTGACTAGCTGTTGACTTTCTTTGACTTTTTGACCTTTTTTTGGAAATTTGAAATTAAAACAGAATTTAAACTAATATAAGCTCACAAAAAGCTATGAGAGCTTATGGAACAGTAACACTGGCTGAAGAAAACAATTTTAAACTAAATTAGAGAATTTAAATGCATGAATAGTAGACTGAGCAAGAATTTTAAAGGCAACTGAATTTATATTACTGAAAGTGAAATTACACTACTTGAAATGGGAATACAACTGAATTAAATTGCTGAATTAAAATTAGACAATAAATAAAGTCGGCCTAAATTTTCTAATTACATGAAAATTGGACAGCCTGCAACTTGTGATGAGGTCCTTTATTTATAGCTAAGCTGAGGGTCTTCTGTCTTTGTGCTTCTCTTCTGAGCCCTTGGATTAAACTTTAGTTCATCACAGCCTTTAATCTTGGTTTTGGCGCCAAAATTCACACTAGGATTGCCAGCTTGGCAGTGGGTTGACTTTGTGGGTTGTTGCGCATGGGGGGGGTGGCTGGAGCAGAGATGATCAGAGGGGACATGGTTGTCTGGGAGCAGGGGAAGAAGGTGAGTTGGTTGCAGCTTTTGGCGGGTAAAGGTAAGGGAAAGGGGTTTTTTTATTGTTTTGACTTGTTGACCATTTGACTGATTTAGCTAAAACAAAAGGGATTGGGCTTTGGTTGATTGGGCTTGGAAATAATTGTGTTGGGTTGGGGTATTATTTATGTTAAGGTCCGGTTTGGTTTAGTAGCTAAGGATAGGATGAGAATTAGTTTAGCTTTTAGGGACCAACTTTGCCAAATCTTTAAATTCAGGGATCATTTGTGCCAATTCTGAAAATTTATTTCCAGGGACCAATTCTGACATTTTGATATTCTTGAGGGTTGACTTTTGACAACTTGAGCAATATCTTGGTCCAAACTTGAAATTCTTCCCCGGTTTCGGCTTTTGACGATTTTCCAATCTCGTGCTCGGTTATGTCCATTTTGTCATCGTTTTTGTCCGTTTCTCACATAACCGTACCTGCACATGCATAAACACAAAAACACAACATATTTGGCATATTTGGTTAGTTTTTGGTCTATTTGGTCCGTTTTATTAGGTAAAAGGTATGTATAATTTAACACATACCATTTGACTTCACGGTCCATGATTTTGATAGATTTCTCAACAAGGTTTAAACATTCATCAATCTGGATCTCTCCTGAAGTAATAGCAACTGCCTCATTGGCAAGTCATTTCTTCATGTTGCACATAAAAACGTTGCGAACACTGCCAAGTCCTGACGGTAGCTCGAGTCTGTGCGCTACTGGTCCAACTCTAGCAAGGATTTCAAAAGGATCAATATAGCGAGGATTAAGCTTTACACGTTTACCAAACGTATCACACCGTCTCATAATGAATCTTTAAGCATAATCTAGGTTTTAACTGGGAATTCAAGGTGTTTACGTCATTTGTCAGCATAACTATTCTGACGATTCGTGAGCAGCTTGCAACTCGGTTCTGATCTGAACGATCTTCTCGATAGTCTCGTGAACAAGCTCAGGGTCAGTAAGTTAGGTATCCCCAACTCCTACCCAACAAGTCGGCGATCGACCACAAAGCACCTCACACGGTGTCGTTGAAATACTGGAGTCGTAGGTATTGTTATAAGAGAATTTGGCCAACTGGAGGTGTCTATCCCAACCATTGCCACACTCGATTACTCAGGCAGAGGGGCGGGATTCGCTCCTGAGTTCTAGCTTCTGATGTAGTAACAAAACAGCAAATCGACTTACAAAATGATTTTTGAAATGATTGTGAAACGGCTTGTAGGATAATAGGAAAACAATTTCATCGTTTATAAAATTGTAGTAAAGTCAAAATTTTGATTTTTAGCTTGATTCATAACATCGTAGCAAGGCAGCAAAATGTTTTGGAAATCGTCTTGCTAAACGATTTGTAGAACAATTTACGGGGTAACAGGAAAACAGTTCGCCATTTATAAAATGGTAGTAAGATCAAAATTTTGATTTTTGTGAAATAGCAGTAAAACATTTTGTAGGATGACCGCAAAATGGTCAGTAGAAAACTCAAAGGCAGTTTGTAACTTGTGTCGCCGGAAATTTCGTCGGAAAATCTGTAAGTCATCGAGAGATATGGAGAAGAGATGGTGGCTGTGTTGGTGGTGGTAAACGGCGACAGAGGGTGGTGGGGGTGTTGCTGGGATGGCCGGAAAAAGGGGTGGCCGGAGGGGGAAAGGTGGCTGCCGGATTTAGGGGGGGGGAAGGAAATATAACCCTAAAATAGTTATAAAGTTGTTTTTATAGTGCTAGGTTTAGGTTTAGAAAACTCTAGGGACCAAATCTGTCACCATTAAAGTCTAGGGGCAGAGGGGTAATATTACTGCAGGGACCATAGTTGTAATTTTTTGTAATCTTTCACGAAATCAAGTTCGGGGCTCGTTTAGACTAGTAAACGATAGATTCAAGACACGAGAATTTCACCATCACGCTCAGAATAATTTTTCCAATAAAAATGACTATTCATACGCCTCGTTTCTCACAAATAATAAAATAATCAAATCAAATCGTCGGTTGTGCCAGTACGCGTTGTGTACGAATTTCACGTTTCGCGAGATAACTTCACGTTTTTAACCCAAATAAGTTCAGAAAGATTCGTAAATGAAAAACAGGGATAATCTCGTATAGGAATACGTCCGGGAAATTACGGGTTGTTACACCTCCCCTGAGGACACTAAAATGCATCAAGAGGCCCTGCAAGCAACCAGTGACCAAACTTCTTTAGGGACAACTCATAGTGTTGTGTCAGCATTACCCACATCTCAACCAATCCCTTTAGCCTCTATTATTGTGCACTCTGAGTCTACATTAAGGGATGCAACTTCAGCTAGAATAACCGTTGAAGCCACCCTTAACTAATCTGATCTCAAGGATTCATTAACCCAACAACAAGTCGATGAAGAGGGATCCAAATATACATCATTTCATACAAGCTCTAAAATCTTAAACTTTTGAAAGTTTTTAGCAATTAAACAAGTCCACGAGTGAAATAAAGTACTAGACTTCAACGGCACTCTTTTAGTTAATATTTCAAGTCGAAGTCATGTATCCAGTCAAATGTCAACTATATCCTACTCGAACTCAAATTGGCTACCTTACAATTAAAACTAGCGCACCAAGACCTAAAGCGTGACTAGACAAGACCAAACCACTACCAAGTACCATAGGCATAGAGCATACAGACAAAATTTAAAGAATGTCAATTCTAACAATGTTGACACAAAGGGACTTAAAATATATATGAAAAAGAAACAACGAAATACATACTATAAGTAAATTTATCAAATTAGATACCACCAAAAAAAGACCTGAATTCTCTGCAATTTTATAGTGCCTAGTTTCAATTTGATAAGGACACATCAAATCAAAATAATAAATACCAATGGCTATAAGTTTTAATGGAAAATTTGGAACAATTCGTGAATTATATTTTGTTATTTTCTACAGAGTTGAAATTTTAAACAGAGGCATGATGCTACAGTGAGTAGTATGTCGTGCAGTACAATATTTGAATTGGAAATGTTTGGCTCTGGACTAAGAGTGGGGGGTGCAGCTCGCTGAGCTCCTCGTTGTGGATGACGTGGAGGTTCGCCGAGGATCGCCGCTGCACCACCACCTCCCGCCGTACCTCGCCAAAGCAAGGTTCGCCGCCTGCACAACGAGCTCTTCCTCCTGACACACAAACGAATCTTGCATATTTTAATTGTTTTAGAAACGGATATATTACCGCAAACGGTTCTTCCTTTTTTTTTTTCTATATATAAACAACACACACATATATTGATACATACCAATATTTTTCCAACCAAACTCACATATACACACTGATCAAATTGAAGAGAAACAACCATGTCGCAAAACCCAAACGATCATATGTATTTCACCAACTTCTTGTCCTCGAATCCATACGCGGGTTCGTCAAACCCATCTACCCCCTCATCACAAAATTCTAACTCGCCATCCCCTCATCACAAAACTCTTCGGGTTCCGATCCGGAGGCGGTTGCTATCATTCGCCGTCGACAGAAACAAATAAAGAAAAAATATCAGCTCAACAACGACGAGGAAGACGAGGATTAAGTTTATGTGTTATTTTAGTATTTGTTGTTTCGTTATTTAAATTCCCGTATCGTTTTTTTTTTTTTTTTTTTTTTTTTTTTTTTTTTTTTTTTTTTTTTTTATCGTAACTTTATGTTTAATATGTGTTTGAATTATACATATTGTATTTTTATTTGAATAAAATTAATTTAGTTTATTTGTGTATTTTATTAAAAAAAAAAAAAAGATAGTGGTGGGACCCAAACGAGTAAGTTGTGGTTTGTTGTTGGGGAGGAGGGCTGTTAGTTGTGGTTTGTTGTGATGACGTAGCACCCCGTGAAACCCGAATGAAGAGGCTTGCTTAGCCATTGCACCCCATGCTTTATATTTGTATTAAAAGCTTTTGTAGGACCACATATGAGAGTACATTTTGGTATCAAAACTTGACTTTTACTCATCCAGAAATATTTATGCACTCACCCTCATGTATCAAAACTTGACCCTCTCTATATTTGATATTTTGACCCTCTCTATATTTGAGGGTGTACTTTTGACCCTTTTTTTTTTTTTTTTTTTTTTTTTTTTTTTTTTTTGTTTAATATAATTTGTGTAATGTTTTTTTTTTTTTTTTTTTTTTTTTTTTTTTGTTTATTTGTTACGTTTATATAATTAACGTTTAATGTGTTTTTATTTAATTAACAACAACAACAAATAGCACGTTAAATATTACCACATTAAACAACTACAACAACAACTGTTATTATTCAATTAAACAACAACATTAACACATTATTTAAAAATAACAACATCTACTACATATGAAGATTATTCATTTCATTTAAAAGATCATGAAGCCTTGCACCCGATTGACAAGCGTGATCCTCAGGATTCCTTGCCAATTCTAACTCCATCTCCAGCGTCTTTATTCTTGTCATCAACAGCTTGTTTCTTGCTTCAAGCTGGTCAATCTTATTAGCTTTAGCAACGCAGTCAGAGCACTGCGTTGAAGAAGAGGCTTGACTAAAGTGCTTCTTTTGAAACTCATCTTTCCACATAAAGTACCGACAACCATGGTCATCTGTTCCTGGCTGTTACATGTTAAGAAAATAATAAGAAATGTATTATTAACAAACAAATAATTTACATAACTAAGCAAACGTATGATTAATTACCACTGAAAGAGGACACGCGTAATACGGTCGACCATAACTTGCTTCTTTACGGGATATCCTCTCTATAATGAATCCGTTCTTACAGCGACACATGTAAGGATTATTTTGTTCCACCTGGCCAAAGAATTAATTCAAATGATACAAACAGTTATTTACAACATAAATAAGTAATGTATTGTTAATTTAAATAATACAAGAATAAAGTCAACCACAGAGGAAAACGAATAATTGGATAGGAAGACTAGGCTTGTTATATATATATATATATATATATATATATATATATATATATATATATATATATATATATATATATATATATATATATATATATATATATCAAAAGATAGAGTGTTCACAAAATTACAAGCTCGTCAATAGTTAGTTCTAAGATACTACCGAAATACTAATAGTCCTAGGAATACATCATCACTACTACTACTCTAGGATCGGTCACTAGTAATGCGTAGGGAATCAAATGCTTGGGTCAATCCTCCAATGGTGGTCTCTAGCTGGGCTACACGGTCTCTAAGCTCTTGGTTCTCCCTCATCACTGAACCAAACTGATCTAAATGCACATCAAGTTGGTTCGCCTGGTTCGTCAGCTGAATCCAGATCTGATCCATCTCAGTAAGCTCCTCAGGCTCTGCTAGCGGTGGCATGAAAGAAGGAGATGACGGTGTGTACTCTGGACTAGCTGCACGTACACCCGTGCTAACATCACAAGCAATGTCCACCCACTGACTATCATCCAAACCATGAATCTCGGCATCTCTGGAGCTCTGTCCAATCTCAAACAATCCCTGAACACCCATAGGAGTGTGCTCAGTAGGTGCAGCAACATCAGGAGTAGGCTCATCCTGAACCTGCTCTGGATCCTCCATAGGATCCTCATCCTCATCCTCATCCTCATCCTGAACCTGCTCTGGATCCTCCATTGGATCCTCATCCTCATCCTCATCACTAGGAGTGTGCTCAGTAGGTGCAACAACATCAGGAGTAGGCTCATCCTGAACCTGCTCTGGATCCTCCATTGGATCCTCATCCTCATCCTCATCAGAATAGGTCTCCACTGGTCTCCTACGTCTCTGACTAGGTGGTGAGTCAGCAGGACTACCCATATAACCATAACGGGTCCTACTAACAGATGAAGTCAACACAGATGATAGTTGAAGACGACGTCCACAGACTCGCCTATATGATGCCCGACGTCTGACAGGTGGGGTATCAAGATCATGCTGAGTTTGTGACAAATATAATGTGACACGTATTAGTATATAGAAACTAATAATCAAAAAAAGCAAACATTTATAACATTTATAAAATTACCATTTGTCACATTAATTTATAACATTTGTAACATTATAACATTTACAACTTACATTTATAACATTTATAACATTTATATCATTCATATAAATACAACATAAATCAGTAATCATTTACAATGTTTTGTCTGTATAATAATTTACTACATCAATCGATTGTGATATAAAGCTTCCCATTCGGATGCAACTTGTTCTCTGAACCACCTCCATTGTGGGTGGATACGCGGAAGTGAAGAATCTCTGTGTAGCGTCAGACAAAAATAGTGAGCACAGGAGCCCTCCCCCATACGGGCAATCACAAGGGGGTCAGTTCCTTGTGATAAGTTTGGACTGGAAAAAAGCGGAAAACACGTATTCCAACCCCGCTGGGATATAAATACAACAGGTCGGTTAAAGTGTGAAGCAATAACTAGCCCTGTGTTTGGCATAATCATCCAGTGAGCCCTAGGTGCACCTCCATCGAACCAGTTTACTGACCAGTGAAGTAGGTTAAAGTCATTTTCCGACCACATACGTATGTAAACTAATCTATTACGGTCTAACTCTTCCAATAACCTATGTCTAACTTCGGGCCACCTATTTTCGTCTTGAGCAATACCGTGGGCAACGCACCGAAACCCACAATTTCCATCACCCCCAACATTATGTATACTTATTACGTGTGGACGGAAAATCTCTGGAATATGCTCAAGTAAGTAGTCGCTGACACTATCTCCAACGTAATCCCTGTGTCTTAAACTTTGTCTAACTGTAGGACCCGTGTAAGAACTATGTCTTGCAGGTTCTTTGCGCATGTTCGGGACTTTTGTAGATCTTGAATTTGTGCTTCTTCGGTGATCTACGGTTGGTACTTCGTTTAAGTCCGGGACTTTTGTAGCCTTTGAATTTTTCTCCTTTGCGCTCGGACATCCACGGGTACTTTTCTGAACAGCAGGCTGACGTGTGTCAACAGATTCAGGATTGTATATCCCTCTCAGCTTGTTTATCATATTTTTCCTGACTAACGACGTCGCTTTAGTAAAAACATTCTTGAATGCTCGCATGTCATTTTCAAAAGAAAGATCATCTTCAGATTCAGGAGAAGGACAATCTTCAGGCGGTGGCCTATTGATAATAGGCCACGGAACAGATAGGGTTTTCCAAAAAATATCAATTGCATCCAAGGGAATGGGCCGTTCTGCATTCATTAAAAGTGACTTATATAAAATACTGATATTAATGGGGAAAAATAACTTAATAGTCATAAATTTAATAAACTCACCATGAATTGCATAGTAACCCATTTCGTGGAAGCATTGGAGTCCATAAACTGACCGCAACTGATGGCTACAATCTTCTGCAGCGATCGACAGGTGGAGTTCTTTGAACATGAGTTTGAAAGCATATTTGGAAACTTTATACCACAATTATGCAAATAGTGGTATATTACAATTATTTATTTTCTCGTTTATGCTTCTATTAAAAGAATCTTTTATCGCAGTTTCTTGCGAAATAAGAATCTTATCAATCGAACTCAACAACGTGTCTAAGTTGGACTGTGTGCTGCCCAAGTATAATTTCAACAACGAGTGTTGACTCTCGACTCTACACGTTGTTGTCTGGCCAAAGCTGCGATATTGATCGGTAATAAAACAGATAAAGTTTTCTGAGTAATCTCGCAGCCAGTTATCCAGATACCGAGCAATATCTGAGAAAAAAAAAATGAATTAATAAAAGGTCATTCGGGTGCTTATTTATTAAATAATAAAAACAATGAATTAATAATTACATACCCGCATGGTTGACTAATAGTTCTTGTAGGTGTTCATAATATTGCTCGAACATGCGGCGTGTCGGAGATTTAACCATCCAGTCCCATGTCCATTTAATGGACTCATACTCCTCTAACGAACCACATCTATTTCTGCAATACTGAAGAATATTTTGTGAAATGTGCCATCGACAGAGTAATCTGTTAGCGTTCGGAAATTCTGCTCTACATGCCCCAATCAACGCTAAATCTCTGTCAGTGACGATGACACGCGGGTAAAATCTTTCGTCTATCACATCCTTCACACGTTGCAATACCCATTGAAAGTTAGACCCCTTTTCACTGTTTATAAAGCTATACGCCATTGAAAATGTTTTATTCGTTGAAGTTAGTCCGATAATTTCCAAAAATGGCAATTTAAACAGCGTGGTATTGTATGTGGAGTCCATCAGCATGATTTCAGGGAATGTACACCATAGAGCATATGACGTGGGGTGAACAAAAAATAGCTCCTCAAGCTCGTTATGCTCATTTACCCTCGGGTAATATGTATACCCTGAATGCATCAAATGCGAGTAAAGGACTTAGATTGGAGTTCTATCACCTATTATGGCTCCCCGGATCTTACTTTGTGCGTTATATATAGTTCTAATGCTAGACACGTTATCCGGATTACGATCCTTTATTGTCGAAAGTATATGACATGGTCGTACGTTATAGTCTGTCAATTGTTTGACCAAACCGACCTCATCAACCTTTAATCGCATTGCATATGGGAAACCATGCAACGACTCTGCAAAATGATGATTATGCCTATCATCCTTCACCCTCAACCTCCAAAAACATTTTGTTCTATGATATTTCGCCACCAATTTGAATGGACAGTCGGTTTTAGAGGTACTGGTTTTCCGTCTTCCAGTACCTTCATGTTCATAAATCCCACCCTTTGAACACCGATAATTGATTTCGTATAAACAACCGTTTTCTGATTTAGTTCTTTTTTTAACAATGACAAAACCGATACCCCAAGCTATATTTTGCACCCAATCCGTTAGTTGCTCGTGAGAACCGAACTCCTGAAAATACATTACAACTTTTACAAAAAATTAACGGAACCAAACCGTGACCACCTGTACTAAATAAAAACTTACAACGTTTATAACATTTATAACTTTAAAAAAAAATAAAAAAGAAAAGAAAACGCGTTAAGTTGTACAGCTGTGTGTGTGTGTCCTCTCACACATAACTCTCCTCCTCTCTCTTCTGTGTGTGTCCTCTCACACATAACTCTCTCTCTCTCTTTCTCTTTTTTTAGATCTAAAAACTCGTTTTTAGATCTAAAAACACTGATGATGGTTGGTTTCTTGGTTTCTCTGTGGTGATGGTTGGTTTTCTGGATGGTTTATACGTGTTGTTTCTTGGATGGTTTATACGTGGTGGTTTTTTTACCATCCGTGATGGTTTTTGAGGGTTTTTTTTACCATCCGTGATGGCTTTTGAGGGTTTTATTTTTTTTTTACCAACGATTTAAAAAAAAAAAAAAAAAAAAAAAAAAAAAAAAAAAAAAAAAAAAAAAAAAAAACATCCGTGATGGTTTTTGAGGGTTTTTAAAAGATGAGGGTTTTTCAAAATTGATGCAATATATTTCAGTTAACATTTGTTAATTGAAAGATTAACCAAGTAATTTATCAGATCTATAAGTTTTTTATAAAACGCCTAAATTTTGAAAAATTAGGGTTTGCCCTAATTTTTGAAAAAACGTCTAATTTTTGAAAAATTAGGGTTTGCCCTAATTAGAGTTGGTGGTGGTGTTGTTAGATCTAAAAAAACTTGATGCTAAAAAAAAAGTGATGTTTATGTGGTGATACGTGCGTTGATGCTTGGTTTATGTGGTGATACGTGAAGGTTTAAGTAGTTTGTGATCTAAAACTTTTTAGATCTGTGAACTTTTTTTTAGATCTGTGAATTTTTTTTAGATCTTGATTATACTTGATGGTTTATGTTGGTTTATAATAAAGTCTAATGAGACTTTATGTGGATATATGATAAAAAAAAAAAAAAAAAAAAAAAAAAAAAAAAAAAAAAAGTGATGGTTTCTGATGCTTGGTTTATGTGGTGATACGTGAAGGTTTAAGTAGTTTGTGATCTAAAACTTTTTAGATCTATGAACTTTTTTTTAGATCTGTAAATTTTTTTTAGATATTGATTATACTTGATGGTTTCTGTTGGTTTATGATAGAGTCTAATGAGACTTTATGTGGATATATGATGATGCTTGGTTTATGTGGTGATACGTGAAGGTTTAAGTAGTTTGTGATCTAAAACTTTTTAGATCTGTGAACTTTTTTTAGATCTTGATTATACTTGATGGTTTCTGTTGGTTTATGATAAAAAGTGATGTTTCTGTTGGTTTATGATAAAAAAAAGTGATGTTTCTGTTGGTTTATGATAAAAAAAAAAAGTGATGTTTCTGTTGGTTAGATAAGCTGCTAGCAGTTTCATGGTTTTATTGTGATACTTAAACCTTCTTGGTTAGATAAGCTGCTAGCAGTTTCTTGGCATAGCTGGGTCATAAACCCCGTCTGGTTAGTAGCCTCATAAGGGCTAGGATATATTGACCCTCTCTATATTTGATATATTTGGTAGGGATAGTGGGCTGTGATAGTTTGATTTTGGCGATGATGATTTAAAAAAAAAAATTGATTTTAGAGTGGCATTTCCGAATGGACGGCAAAATATACTTGATTTTGCAACCTTCGATGTTGCAGCCATATATGAAAAAACTTTATGCATAATCTGAGCCTAATGTTATATTGAAAAGCGCAAAATTTAGTATTACCTCTTGTGTGTAAAATGGTGAATTCGACATTTTCGGCTTGTGATACTGCTTTGTGCTACTGCTTTGTGCTTGATACCTTGTTGCTTTGTGCTTGATACCTTGTGATACTGCTTTCTTTGGGATACCTTGTGATACCTTGTGCTTGATACCTTGTGATACCTTGTGCTTGATACCTTGTGATACCTTGTGCTTTATACCTTGTGACCCGTCCGGTTAGTAGCCCCTTTTGGTTAGGGCTGTGATAGTTGGCTATGAGAGTTGGCTGTGATAGTTTGATTTTGGCAAAGTTTTTTGCAAGTGCAGATTGCACAAAATGGGCTGTGATACTTTGATAGTGGGCTGTGATAGTTTGCTTTGTTTATAATGGAGCAAAGCTGCAGTTTTGAGAATCTTGCAAAGCTGCATTTTGAGAATCTTACTATTGAGCTTGTGAGAATATTACAGGCTGTGTTTCACTTGTGTAACATGTGTATTTGATGCGTGGTTTTGTAACCTTACAACAGGTTTTACCTCTCGAGGGATCTCCAGAGGCTTACAACCCCACCAGGCAGTGTACCTGACCGATGTAGTATAGTGTAGTGGTAAGTACGGGGGATTGATCGTTCTCCACAGGGAATAGTGTTCGTTAGGTGTGAAAGACTACTCTAATTAGGTCTAAGGGTTGAGGAAGATTCTTTTTATGTTTTTATATTTTTATGAAAGCAAGTAAAATCTCGGTTTTGAAGGAGTGGGTGGAATTAGTTGCTAGTCAACTAACCCAAAATTACTACGGATGCAAATAAAATAAAATAACAAAAATGAAAATGTGGTGAGAAACTTATGTGTAGAGAAATGTGTTTACTTAGATTTCCTTACTCCCTAACTATCTTTTACCGGTTAATTAGTGTGTATTAGTCGCGTGGATGACGGGTGTATTCCTTAATACCATTCGTGGGGTGGCGTACTTACTTCCCCAACTCTACAAGCTCCTACTTCACTCCTATGTCGAGCCGGCTAGGAAGCTCCTAACATGGGATCACTAGAATTCGCTTGTGCATTAAATACAACCATAAAAACCTTTAGTACGCATTTGGTTCATGTTTCTTAAGACGTTCAAGCAAGTTACCGAATAGGAAGTTAGCCAGTTTTCTTAAGCCTAACATAGATAAACAATCATCCAATACAACTAATAACACACTAATAACCAATAATCAATAGCTAGGTTTCATTAGATCTAAGCAAACACAAGATAGATTTAGCCTAACATGTTAATCAAAAGACAAGAATAAGATAAAATCAAACAACACATAGACATATTGAATGATTAATTGATAACTTATCTTCAATGTAACATGGAAGATCTCAAGGCAAAAAGCCTTGAAAAAGAAGATAAATTCGTCCTAGGGTTTTCTCCCAAAATTCCACACACTAAGCTCTACACCAATGACAAAAAATTAGAAAACTATATATAGACTTTTGGATCTGACGGCGTCACCTTATGGAGTGTGACGCCGTCACCTCGCCGCTTCTAGGGTTCCCGGATGACCTTCTTGACGCCGTCCCTCTTTAGCTCTTCAAAAATCCATTCTAGCTTATCAAGGCTTGACGCCGTCGAACCTTGAACGTGACGCCGTCCCCTTATGATTTAAGCCGTGACGCCCTTGATCAAGTTAAAGCGTGACGCCGTCAGAATTTACATGCTATTTTCACTGGCTTATCATGAGTAAATTTCACGTCCACTTTTTCTTGCCAAGGCATGACGCCGTCCAGGGTAAATTGTGACGCCGTCAAAGGTAACTTTTAGCCGATTTTTGAGACTTTGCCGTTTTCTTCACTTTTATGCTCCAAAAACGTCCAAAATGCCTCCTTTTCCAGATTTCTCCTCAAAAGTACCTAAAATGACAAAAGGAACGATTTAGGGCAATATTTGATCAAATAAATACGATTTAGGGCTTAAATGACCCCTTAAAAGCGGTACACTTTTCGCCTCATCAAATACCCTTACACTTGAGATTTGCTTGTCCTCAAGCAAATGCGCTTTTATTCTAATCAAAATACAAGTTAGGGGTCATTTAATGCAAACATAAAAGTAATTACAACAAATAATCGTTCCACTTCAATCATAATAAGCACGGAGATTATAAACTAGCACCTCACAAGTAGTGTTTAGATACTCACATCTCTCAAGTGTCATCAAAATAAATCTCATAAATGAAAACGGATAATATCTCTCACTACCTGTCATAGCAAATAGATTACCATAGGCTTGGGAAAGGATCGAAAACCTCCTCCACTAGGCGTAAGCACCTAAGATAAACTATCAAAGAGGGCTTTTAAATGGGTTATAACGTAAGGTGTAGGGAAAAGGAAAACACGGTTTGGTTGGATAAGGGATATTTTACTGGTGGCGAGTTAAAGATCTTGATCAATTACATGTACTATACAATGTTGCTAAGCCAAGACTAGACTCAATCTTAAGCTAAAAATGAAATAACAAAAACAAAAAATAAACATAAAACAAACGTAAAATGAAACGGGATGGTAGTCCGTATGTTTTTTTTCTATTTTTTCATTTTTTCATTTTTTTTGTATTTTTCTTGATTTTTTTTTTTTTTTTTTTTTTTTTTTTTTTTGCATACACTTTTGCCCTACCATCCAAAATAATACATCATAGGGGCATTGCATTCCCCTTACACTTGAACTTTTACATAACTTTACAAATACTAATCTAATGACTCGAATTAAGATAATTGAAAAACTTGGAGTACTTTTAAAACATTTAGCACATATGGGGGTAATAATGTTGTTCTTCCCCATTACTCCATTACACTAGTACTTTACCCATGAGTCCCAATCGTCCCAAAACAATATGTACAAGGATATGACTCGACTTAGCAACCATGTAATCACTAGATAATTAACTTGGGTTTAAACAAATGTTGTAACAATAATGCACTAAAAATGAGTGCATACAAGGTAGGCTAAGGCGATTTGGGTGTACATTTAAGTGGGGTGTAACAAATTCTTCCTTTAAGTAAAATGCTTAAAGGTCGAAACGAAAAGATAGGCTCTGAGGGGTGTACTAGGGGTATCGTGTACTAAAAATGAGTACAACGCAAAGGGTGTGGGAGAATTACTTGACCAATGTAGCCAATGTAATTATAACAAAAACACAGGTGTAAAACAATGGGTTAATCCTAATGCCTCTTATCATGTAGTAAATCTAACTACACGAATGTAGTCTCACTTGTGGCCTCGGAATGGTCCTAACGCAAGTTCTAGAATCTAAGTGCTACCGGTACACACATCATAGCATAAATGCTTTTCCTACCAATTCTAGGGGCGAACCTCACATATTTGGGGTGGAAAATTTTTTAGTGGTACGGTTTTTTGTGCTAGTCATATAACTCCTATCCGTGAGACGCTCATTAAGATCAAAGTTTCACTCCTATATGTTGTAAAAAATTTTAAATTTGGCACTAAAATTGCCTTAACAAGTATTTCTCTCAGTTTTATTACACATCTACCATCAAACAAACAAAAATCAAGCACAATTGTATTCTCTAAAATCGTACTTTTACCCCCCCTTACACTTAAGATGAACATTGTCCCCAATGTTCAAATAACAAGATGTAAAAGTAAAAAGTAAAAGAATGAAATCAAATACTCCCCTGATTCGCTCGGTGGATAATGAAATTACACGGTTAGATCTTCCTCCAAAGAGAATGTTGAAGCTCCATGACTAATGCATCGCCACAAGCTTGATTCCATAAACATCTCCTTGTCCAAAATAACCTGTTAAACCTGAGAAAACAAACACGAAAACCTGCATAACATCGGCGGGATAAAATCTATATATAAGGATATAATGCTTGTGGAATGATAATTTTGCAGATTCCTGGAGATTATAAGTTGGAGATTTTAATAAAAACTTTTCAAAAACAAAACTTTCAAAAATTTCTGAAAATTAAATCTGACGCCGTCAGGTTATAAACCTTGACGCCGTCAGAAATGACCTGACAAAAATTTTCATTTTAAGTTTCCGGAAAATTTCTGGAAAAACCTTTACCTTACTTCCTGGAAATCCTGCAAAACATCATTATGACTCGATACAAGCATTTGACTCAAACAAATACTAATATGTATGCTAATTTATTATTATTATGATTCATGTTCATTTGTGTTCTAATAAACCGATTTAGATTTCCCTTACACTTATCTTTTGCAAAATACCTTTATATGTAGTTAAGACGAAGTTAAAAACAAAATAAAGCATTTTCACAATTTAGTTTTGAACATGAATCAATACTAATAAAAATTAAACACACATACGGAAAATAAAATCAAACAAACAAATAAATAAACACACAAAGCAAATAAAACAAATAAAGCTTGGGTTGCCTCCCAAGAAGCGCTTTTCTTTATTAACGAGTCTTGTAGCTAGACTCAAAGTCACGGGGTCTACGTTTTTCCGTTTTGCTTCTCAATTGCCCCTCTAATCATCCTAACAACCTCCATATCAATTTTGTATTTAGGTCCAAGGTTTAAGCAATCTTTATAATAAAGGCTTCTCTTATTCCAAACATGGTCCATGCCTTTTTCTTTATCCTCTTCATTGATGTCCTCAATCGCACCAATGTTGTCCATGTCAAATCGAGGCACAAAACGAAATTCATTAACCCGATAAGGCATCCTATATGTGATCCTATCTATGTGATTAGAAAACTGAACCGTGCCTTTCAAACGGTCATACCTTAAATTGGATGCTTCGATAAATGGCTTACCTAACACAACGCGAGATAGGCGGCAGTCAACAACACTTGCCATATCTTCTAAAATCATGAAGTTGGTGACAAAGGTAAAGTTCCCAACAAGGATATGTATATCCTTAATCCTACCAACGAAGTTGCAAACTCCGCCTGGACACTTGGGGTCCATCCTAGGCTCAAGTGGTGTGTTTATGATTTGGCTATAAAGGCCTGAGGACATAACGTTGATTGGGGATTCACAGTCAATGTAAGCATGCTCAACGTATTGGTACCCAATCATACATGGTATCTTCACATTCCCGGGATCACCTCTCTTAATCTTTGGGTCAATTCTAACAAAAGGTGGTCGAGGGTTATCAACTAGGTTGTTATAGTAAGCAATCTCCTCCTTAGTGGGGTATTCATTGAAACAATCATCCAACCTAGGATCTGCCTTCACTTCCTCAATTTTCTCAATCAACTTATCAACCGTAAGATTATTACGTTCTAAGTAATTATCTGAGTATATGGCGGTCCCTAAGTTGTTCAAGGCATAATCAAGCTCTATATCAATCATTCTACTGAGCTCCCGGAGCTCACTAATCTCATTCTCAAGTTGGTTACGCAACAAAGCCACTTCGCCAGGTGTAAGGGGTGGATTCTCGTTTTCCATAATGGCAAACTGAATAGTCAATGAAAATCTGTTACGAACAAAAGCACAAAGAAAATAGATAGACTAAAGAAAATCTAGAAAAAGAAAATAAAAATCTCACTAGAAAGGAATCTAGTGAGTAGACCTAATAGAAATAAAAATTCAACCTAAACAATAACTATTCCCCGGCAACGGCGCCAAAAACTTGATGCGTGGTTTTGTAACCTTACAACAGGTTTTACCTCTCGAGGGATCTCCAGAGGCTTACAACCCCACCAGGCAGTGTACCTGACCGATGTAGTATAGTGTAGTGGTAAGTACGGGGGATTGATCGTTCTCCACAGGGAATAGTGTTCGTTAGGTGTGAAAGACTACTCTAATTAGGTCTAAGGGTTGAGGAAGATTCTTTTTATGTTTTTATATTTTTATGAAAGCAAGTAAAATCTCGGTTTTGAAGGAGTGGGCGGAATTAGTTGCTAGTCAACTAACCCAAAATTACTACGGATGCAAATAAAATAAAATAACAAAAATGAAAATGTGGTGAGAAACTTATGTGTAGAGAAATGTGTTTACTTAGATTTCCTTACTCCCTAACTATCTTTTACCGGTTAATTAGTGTGTATTAGTCGCGTGGATGACGGGTGTATTCCTTAATACCATTCGTGGGGTGGCGTACTTACTTCCCCAACTCTACAAGCTCCTACTTCACTCCTATGTCGAGCCGGCTAGGAAGCTCCTAACATGGGATCACTAGAATTCGCTTGTGCATTAAATACAACCATAAAAACCTTTAGTACGCATTTGGTTCATGTTTCTTAAGACGTTCAAGCAAGTTACCGAATAGGAAGTTAGCCAGTTTTCTTAAGCCTAACATAGATAAACAATCATCCAATACAACTAATAACACACTAATAACCAATAATCAATAGCTAGGTTTCATTAGATCTAAGCAAACACAAGATAGATTTAGCCTAACATGTTAATCAAAAGACAAGAATAAGATAAAATCAAACAACACATAGACATATTGAATGATTAATTGATAACTTATCTTCAATGTAACATGGAAGATCTCAAGGCAAAAAGCCTTGAAAAAGAAGATAAATTCGTCCTAGGGTTTTCTCCCAAAATTCCACACACTAAGCTCTACACCAATGACAAAAAATTAGAAAACTATATATAGACTTTTGGATCTGACGGCGTCACCTTATGGAGTGTGACGCCGTCACCTCGCCGCTTCTAGGGTTCCCGGATGACCTTCTTGACGCCGTCCCTCTTTAGCTCTTCAAAAATCCATTCTGGCTTATCAAGGCTTGACGCCGTCGAACCTTGAACGTGACGCCGTCCCCTTATGATTTAAGCCGTGACGCCCTTGATCAAGTTAAAGCGTGACGCCGTCAGAATTTACATGCTATTTTCACTGGCTTATCATGAGTAAATTTCATGTCCACTTTTTCTTGCCAAGGCATGACGCCGTCCAGGGTAAATTGTGACGCCGTCAAAGGTAACTTTTAGCCGATTTTTGAGACTTTGCCGTTTTCTTCACTTTTATGCTCCAAAAACGTCCAAAATGCCTCCTTTTCCAGATTTCTCCTCAAAAGTACCTAAAATGACAAAAGGAACGATTTAGGGCAATATTTGATCAAATAAATACGATTTAGGGCTTAAATGACCCCTTAAAAGCGGTACACTTTTTGCCTCATCAGTATTGTGTTTCACTTGTGTAACATGTGTATTGTGTTGGATTTAGGGAGGGTCAATATATCCCTACCCTTTCTTTCTGCTTGTGTGGAATCTGATTGTGGTTTGTAGCTCAGATTGTTGTTGCCTTTTGTGTTTTGTGTGCAATCTGCACTTGGAAAAAAAATTGGGACAAAAAACTTAGGCGATGACGAATGGTTTTCTAAAAACCGAATGGATGGCAGAGTGATATTTTTATCACTTTGCAACCTTAAAATCCGAGCCTATTATTTTGAGACTATAAGGCGATGACGATTACGTTTTCAAATCCGAGCCTACTAAAAATCTATATACTTGGCGATGACGATTACGTTTTCAAATCCGAGCCTATTATTTTGTGTGGAATCTGTTTTGTGTTTTGTAGCTCAGATTGTTGTTTCCTTTTGTGTTTTGTGTGCAATCTGCACTTGGTGTTTGATAGTGCAATCTGCACTTGGACAAAATTTTGTGCAATCTGCACTTGACAAATTGGGACAAAAAAACTTTGGACAAAAAAAAAAAAAAAAAAAAAAAAAACTGCACTTGTGTTTTGTGTGCAATTCTGCACTTGTGTTTTGTGCGCAATTCTGCACTTGGACAAAATTTTGTGCAATCTGGACAAAGAAAAATGAGGACCAAAAAAAAAAAAAAAAAAAAAAAAGTACAAAACCTTTCCGTACATCCGTACAGTAGTAGACCCCGTTTGGCAGGACTAGGATCCTAGACCCCGTCCGGTTAGTAGACCTTGACTTTTACCCATCCAGAAATATTTATGCACTCACCCTCATGTATCAAACCTTCCACAACTTAGCGCGTTAGGCATCTTCACTGCGATCTTTTCTAAAAGCTTTTTACTCTTTGTAAAAAGTTATTTAGAAGGGGTTTGCCATTGCAGCTAATGACTTTTTGTGGCAGTGAATTGACATATGTCAACCCTTTGTTTAAAAGTTCTTTATAAAATGTTACTTGTAGTTTTCATGAAAAGCTTTTAAAAAGACTTTTGAGGCAAAAATCGTCCCTGACCAACATCAAATGACTAAAATACCCCTGTCTATTTCCTTTTTTATATTTCTTTTCAGTTTCTTACACAAATGGTCCTTGTGTTTCACCAGACTTTACAAATTTAGTCATTTTTTTAATTATATAACTATTAATATTAGTATTATTATTTTTATACATTTTCGTCCATATTTCTTATGTTTTTGTCCTTTTTTCTTATGTTTTCAAAATGTTTTTGTCCGTTTTTCTTACGCTTTTGTCCGTTTTTCTTACCTTTTTTTTTTTCGTTTTCTTACGTTTTCGTCCATTATTCTTACGTTTTTCCGTTTTTGTCCGTTTTTATACGTTTTCGCCCGTTTTCATACGTTTTTATACGTTTTTGTCCGTTTTTCTTACGTTTTTTTTCGTTTTCGTCCGTTATTCTTACATTTTTTCCGTTTTTATACGTTTTCGCCTTTTTTCATATTTTTTATACGTTTTCGTCCGTTTTTCTTTTGTTTTTGTCCGTTTTTATCCGTTTTTGTCCGTTTTTCTTTGGTTTTTGTCCGTTTTTCTTACGTTTTCGTCCGTTATTCTTACGTTTTTTTCGTTTTCATACGTTTTTATACGTTTTCGCCTGTTTTCATACGTTTTTATACGTTTTCATCCATTTTTCTTTAGTTTGTGACCCTTTTTGCCCCTTTTTCTTACGTTTTTGTCCGTTTTTCTTACGTTTTTTCCCCCGTTTTTTTTCCGTTTTCGTCCGTTATTCTTACGTTTTTTCCATTTTCGTACGTTTTTGTCCGTTTTTATACGTTTTCACCCGTTTTCATCCGTTTTTATACGTTTTCGTCCATTTTTCTTTAGTTTTTGTCCGTTTTTATCCGTTTTTGTTCAATTTTCTTACGTTTTTGTACGTTTTCTCCGTATTAACAAGTTTTTATACATTTTCGCCCATTTTGTTACGCTTTCATCCATTTTTATTGTTTTCGGCAGTTTTTCTTACGTTCTTGTCCGCTTTATCTGTTTTTGTTCATTTTTCTTACGTTTTTGTACGTATGAAAATGTAAGAAAAATGGATAAAACGGATAAAAATGGATAAATGTAAGGAAACGGGGTGAAAGCGTATAAAAACGAACAAAAACGTATGAAAACAGAAAAAAAGGTAAGAAAAGCTAACAAAAACGTAAGAAAAACGGATAAAAACGTACAAAAACGGACAAAAACATATGAAAACGGATAAAATCGTATGAATACAAATAAAAAGGGACAAAAACATAATAAAAATGGATAAAACTAAAGAAAAACGGACGAAAATGTATAAAAAAGTATGAAAACGGGCGAAAATGTAAGAAAACGGAAAAAAATGTCAGAAAATCGGACAAAAACGTAAGAGAAACGGACAAAAACTAAAGAAAAATGGACGAAAACGTATAAAAAAGTATGAAAACGGGCGAAAACGTATAAAAACGGACAAAAACGTATGAAAATGGAAAAAAACGTAAGAATAACGGACGAAAACGTAAGAAAACGGAAAAAAAACGTAAGAAAAACGGACAAAAACGTAAGAGAAACGGATAAAAACGGATAAAAACAGACAAAAACTAAAGAAAAACATACGAAAACGTATAAAAAAGTATGTAAAACGGGCGAAAACGTATAAAAAACGGAAAAAACGTATGAAAACGGAAAAAAAATGTAAGAATAACGGACGAAAACGTAAGAAAACGGGGAAAAACGTAAGAAAAACGGACAAAAACGTAAGAAAAACGGATAAAAACGAAAAAAAATACTAAAGAAAACGGAAGAAAACGAATAAAAACGGGCGAAAACGTATAAAAAAAAAAAAAAACGTAAGAATAACGGACGAAAACGTAAGAAAACGAAAAAAAGTAAGAAAAACGGACAAAAATATTTGAAAACATAAGAAAAAAGGACAAAAACATAAGAAATATGGACGAAAATGTATAAAAAAATTATACAAATATTAATAGTTAAATAAATAATTAAAAAAAAAAGAAAAAAAAAAGGACTAAATTTGTAAAGCCTGGCAAAACACAAGGACCATTTATGTAAGAAACTGAAAAGAAATATAAAAAAAGAAAAAGACAGGGGTATTTTAGTCATTTGATGTTGGTCAGGGACGATTTTTGCCCCAAAAGTTTGCCACATGGACGATCCTTGCACTTTCAAAACATCAGGGACGAAACTTGCAATTTGACCAAACTTTAGGGACGATGTTTGCAATTTACTCAAATAATAAATACTGTGAAAACCGTAGAGGGGGGTGAATACGTTTCCATTTAAAACTTAAAAACTTTTGTATCAAACATCCGATCAAATGTGACGTAATATGAAAAGTGTCAACAATGATCATATATCATCTAGGGATGAATAAATTAAACTACAACACAAGCACAATCAACCATGACACATACATAATTAACATAACATAAGCAACTAGCCACACAAGCATAAATGCAATGCAAATATAAACATAAAGCGATAAAGAATAAAATGAAAGTAAAGAGATAAGTAAGAAGGCGCAAACCGGACACGATGATTTATAGTGGTTCGGTCACGAAGCTCCTCTTCGCCCTACTCCACTCCCCGAGTACCCAACTCGAGAGTTACTTCACTAATCAACAAACTCCCTTCAGGCGGAGAAAACCGTACACGTCGCTTAACTTGTTTTCCGACACTAAGCTAGATGTCGAGTGCTAATCTTAGCTAGCACCAATCTACACATCGCTTATCCTATTTCCGACACTAAGCTAGATGTCGAGTGCTAATCTTAGCTAGCACCAATCTACCACGATCTACCCGATCTACCCTTGATCCACATGATAAATCACACGAGCCCAATGGCTTCAAGAGATCTCCAAGATCTCGACAAGATCACAATGATCTACTCCCACTTGACTCGATCTACCCTTGATCCACTTGATCAATCACACAAGCCCAATGGCTTCAAGAGATCTCCAAGATCTCGACAAGATCACAATGATCTTCCCTCACAAACTCTCAAAAGAAAAATGATCTTGATGTATGCTATGATACAATCAAGAGTGTAACAAATGTTACAAGACCTAACAACTACAACTCTTGTATCTTCTTGGATACCTTGAGTTCTTCTCTTGCAAATGAAGAGGAATGATAACACTTTGTATCTACTTGGATACTTTGTGTTCTTCTCTTGCTAATCAAGAGGGATGACAACACTTTGTATCTACTTGGATACTTTGTGTTCTTCTCTTGCTAATCAAGAGGAATGAAGATGATCACTTGAATTAATGATTGGATCACTCTTAAACAAACTAAGACTCTCTAAATGATCAAGGAGAGTGTTCTAAGTTAGGAGGGATTAGACCAGAGAAAAATGACTGAAAAAATCAAGTTAGAAGTGTGAAATAGTCCACTATTTATAGGCAAGGGAAAAACTAGCCGTTACAGACCCACGGCTCCACTAAATTTAGTGGAGCCGTCGTTACTTTAGTGGTACCGTGGACGCTCCTTCGTTTGTCTTTAGTGGGGAAGGTTTATTTGGGAATGTTGGAGCTGTTTTGGGGGGGAAATTGACTGTTGGGATTTTTAAACTTATTTTTCAAAATAAAACATTTCTTTTTAATTCAAAAATAATTTGTAAAATATATTTTTGAAAAAATGTTTTGTCACATTAAAAACGTGAAGTTTTGAAAAATATAATCCTTTGATCATTTGTCAAGTAGTAGATTTGTTTGTCCATACCTTGAGTGATTTATATCGGGATGAAAATCTACGACTTTGTTGAAGCATACTTGAGACGTCGGGAGGTGTTGATGTAAGTATGCATTGATGATTTGTGTTTACAAGTAACTTGCACATTTTACGTTATGTATTACAGGTTACATGTTTGTCATTATTAAAACTGAAGAAATCATTTAGTTTAAATATCGTAATATTTGCACTAACAATCTCCCCCTTTTTGATGATGACAAATATGTAAACCGTAACACATAGTAAAATGTAAAAGTTACCTGTTTACACTCCCTTCTCCCCTTTTTTTCGAATCAAAAAAGTAGTTGCCTCGAGCGCTGATGCGTGCGTGCGAGTGCTCTAATTTATACCCACGGTATGTCGTTGTGGTTTTAGCAGTATTCAAGTTTTAAATTTATATTTAGCCGACTTATCAATAACACACACACTTTAACGAGCAGTGTACCCGGTTAGTATGTATATAATGGTAAGTAGAGTGTCGATCACTAAGAGTGGAACGTATTATCTAGTTATTCTAATCAGTATTTTAATATTTTAAGTTAGCTATACAACCTAATTTAACGCAAGGGGGGTTTCAGCCTGAGAGACTGGCACGATTTGGTTGCAATTAAATAATAAACTAACTAATAGGCACGAATCAGCAAATAGCACACACGTACACAGATAAATACTCGAGACAATAAGAAGACCTGTCCTGATAGTTAAGTAGCTTGTCACTTGTTTTATTGCTAGTTTTATATGAAGTGTATAGTTCGATGCAACGCACCGAGATTAAGTCCTTTCTCGTTGGTTCTAATCTTATCGGCGAGTAAACCCTTAATGATTACTTATGACTATCCCATTTATCTTTCTTCCTACTTTTCTACAGACGATAGAATGCATAGGCGATCTAATAAATAGGCGAGGAAGGGGCATGGCGACCCAAGCAATGCTCAGCTAGACACAGAGGTTATCAATGTACTAATAAAAGTCACCAAAGACATCAACATATAAACTTTAATTAATGGGAAAGCAATTTTAAGGAGAGTTGAAGTGAATGATAACATAACACAAGCCCATCAATCCTGATCAATTAAAGTGTACTAATACAATAAAACAAAACTACTTAATGAATTGAATACATGCAGGACCTTCTTACAGCTCTCGTATCTTTGTTCAAGGTGTGTCTTGTGCTGCTACTTCGACTGAATTTGGCCTAGGGCTTCTGTCCTTCGAATATCGTACGTACCAAAAGTCTCTTAAAGTCGTCTGACTTTGGGGTATTTATAGTTTCTATCTGAGGTAAGATGCGGCGCATCTAATAAGTAGATGCGGCGCATTGACTTAACTTCGCGTGGGGTCCAAGATTAATATATTCAGGAATATTCGTACACCGCCAGAAGATGCGGCGTAACTCCATTTATAGATGCGGCGCATGTCCTCTTGTATCTTGGATCGTATCTTGTGAAATCTTGATAGTGATGCGCCGTATGTAATAAGTAAGATGCGGCGCATCTGGAGCAGAATAGTCTTGATCTTGTACATTTCAGTAGACTCTTAACTTCTTGCTTGTTTTGCTCCATAATTAGTCCAAAATCGCCAAGTTTCACCAAATACTTGTTTTTACCTGAGAATTACAAAAGTAAACATTAACGTATCAATTCTCACAGATAATATAACAAAACAAGTCAAATAAATAGGATAAATGACGGTAATAAAATGTACTTATTTGAGTTCATCAAATATCCCCCCACTTGAACTTTACTTGTCCCCAAGTAAACCTTAGAATTAATCTTATGAAAATGTATCCTAAAATATATTAGGATTTATTTTTATATTTAAGCATGTATTCATTTTTGTCATAATCACACAACCAAACACTTAACGAATTAGAAGTAAAATAAAATATTTTGATGAAAGCAAATCTAATCGTTTAACTGTCCAGTCGTGACGAATATTCTATCATAAGCTTGGCAAGTATACACATCTCCCCCACTAAAGCCAAGGAATAACAAGTCTAAAGCGGTAAAAAGGGTTTGTAGGCTTAAAGGTTAATCATTCTCCTTAATCTCTATCGATCTCAAATTCCAGAAAAGGCGACAAAACCACAGATACATGATCGAATCCACGAACACGATACTTGCAATTGCTCAAATCCTTAACTCGAATAGGCTAAAGATAGGATCAAGTAATCTTCACAAATAATATTATATCAAAAAGGGCGACAAAATCATAAATACATAGCCGAATCCACGACTACGATACTTAAGATTGCTCAAATCCCTAATCTCAATAAATCAAAGGTTTGGATAAAGAATAATATAGGGTATGGATAATATTTGGGATATAAATTGGTGTAAAATGAAAAATAAACAAAACAAATAAATTAAAATCCTAAGTGTGGTTAATCACTATCCCAACCATCCCATGAATAAGACTCATATCATTGAATAACTCACGCTTTAACACTTGAAACACATGCTTTTAGGTAGACACGAATTATACTCAACAAGATCTCAATCAAAGAATATCCTTTAGTTGGCGTTCCCATAACTGCCAACTCCCATTCAATCCATAGATATAATATATAACAACTAGTGGTGATATCGACCACTTAATACAAAACTTTACATAAGTTGGTTAAACAAACATCCAACTTTTCCTTTTCTTTTCTTTTCGATTTTTTTTTTTTTTTTTTTTTTTTTTTTTTTTTTTTTTTTTTTTTTTTTTTTTTGACATCAACATATACATGGATGTGTAAAATTTCACCACATCACTATAATGATAATTCTGGATAATTTTTCCATACTTTTCATAACTTCAGAAACAACGGTAATAGTGAAAGTAGTAAACACACGAAAAAATAAACTCAAAGATATACAATATTTACTTTCACTCCAATTGCATTGTGCAATTTCCTGACCTAACTATAGATAATGAATTACGCACGCGAACACATGTAATGTAAGAAAACACACTTTGCCTAAAGCAATTAACCAACCACGGATTTTAATCTACAGGGTAGGCTAAGGTGTAAGGGTGTAACGAAACATTTTAACAAAGGTGTAAGAAACGAAAGGAATGGCTCTGAGTGTTTTTCTAGGGGTATCTTACTCTAAAAATGAGAGTAACAAAAGGGTTTATACGGGGGTTAACTAACCAGTGTAGTTAGCTAATAACACATAACATATAATAGGCTTTTTGGGTGTAATCCTAGAATTTTACCAATTTAGACAAGTCATTCCAATTATATAAATAATACTTATTATGGTGGTCTCGAATAGTATACAAGCCAAGTTCTAAAGTTTACAAGTCACCGGCACACTCATAGATTTGTGAATTTTTGAAAAAATCACAATTTTTGAAAATAACGTCATGTGTGCAGCTATGCAACTTAGACTTTAAACAAAACATGCTAAAAATTTTAAATTTTGATATATTAAGCACATTTTAAGCATATTTTGAAAAATTTAGGACAAGTAAGTGTTAAGTGTTCTAATTCTCCAATCCCCCCACTTAAGTTAAACAACGTCCTCGTTGTTTGTATAAAAGATTAAAAACTGAAAAATAAAAGAATTAGAACAGAAAAACTCCCCTGAGATTTGCTCGGTATGATCCTCCATTTGTATAAGAGCAAAAATCATCTTCTTGTGGATTAGAACGTTTAAGCTTCATAATAGATGTATCCACAGGAAATGCAGGAATCTATAATACCACCAAGGCTTTAAACACACCTAAGTTAAGAAAGGTTCAAACTTGCATAATACATTAGTAGTTAGGAAAAATAAAATGTAAAAATTAAAACTGAAAATCATCAGGTCAGTCGATGCGCCGTATCTTATGGAAGAAGATACGCCGTATCGAGCCTGGAATAATTACGAAATAAAAATAAAATAAAGGATAGGATGCGGCGCATCTGTTGTACCAGATGCGGCGCATGTGTTCACCAGAAAGACTGTTAACAGTCTGTTGTAAAATGGCTCGTTCCACGGTTTTCTCTCACGTCCTCTCGTATTATCATGCTGAACTTAATGCCAGACTTTGTCAAGCATAATAATAAATATAAACTGAAACATCAAATGCATATATGATAATAATGATTAATACAATCCAAAAAGAATAATAATATGCGTGGAACAATGTCAATAAACACGTAAAATCAAGAGATCAAGGGTCAGTGTGGTCGTGTGGGTGGGTCCCCGAAGTGCTGGCATCATCCGTCCTAGCCCGGACTCTGCGAGTGTATGCAAGTGTCACTCCTGCAACATGAGTACCATCCGGACGAGTGTGGGTAATACCCTGCTGCTCCAAAAGTCGGCTCACACTCGTAACGAGCCACTCCGAGTCCCTCCTCATACCATCTACAACGCCTCTCAAGGCTCTCAGCTCTCCCTCAACTGCCTCAACTCTCTGACTCACCGTGCGTACAGGCGCTGGTGGGGGTATGGGTGCCTGTGGCTCCTCCTGATGGGCTGGGGCAGCAGCCGGAGCTCCCTGGGGACCTCCCTGCTCCGCCTCTGGCCCTGCAGCTCTAGCTGGCCCCAATGCTACCCAAACGTAATCCCTCATAGCCAACTGACAGATCCCAAGTCTAACCAAATAATCCCTGTCAATAACCGGGAGATGGGTCACCACAACCTCCAGCCCTGCTAGAATCTCCTCTCCAATCACTCCAAAATGGCGGGCCAGCCTAGATACAAAATGCCCGCCAGTCATATGACTCCTCCTATCTCTCCCTGCAGTTGTACGGTGGAGGTAATGTGCCAGAAAGTGGGGGATGTTCACCGACAACCCCTCATCCATGCTCCTCAAAAGGAAAAGGTCAAGAGTGGTCACCTTCTCAGGTGATTGACCTCTCCCAGCAATGGTCAAAGCGATCATGCGGTGGCACAACCTCCTCATGGGCTCCCTGATCAGTGTGTAAGAAGGGGTGGAAGTAGTGATATCACCCCCTGAAGAGATCCTATCCCAGTAATCTCCCAGCAATGCCCTATCAGGAACTGCCCTCAAGCTGTCAGCCCAGTACCTAGCAAATCCATCAGAATCAAGCTCCTCAGCAGTGTGTAACCCCATAGCCAGAATAAACTCCCTCATCGACATCTGCCTGTGCACTCCCCCCAACCTAAAAACCAAAGTGTCGGCAGTATCCAACTCTGTATCAGTCTCCCTGTAATGGACAGTACTGAAGAACTCCAGCATAAGCTCCCTGATAAGAGGCTCATCGACCCCAAACAATCTCTCCCAAGCAAAAGATCTAAACACCACCTCATCATCATCATCACTAACCACCATCTCCAACCTATGATGCAAACTATCAGCAGCATGCCCCGCTCCAATCAATCCAACATCAGCAATATCCAAAACCTGGACCTTAAATATCCTCTTAAAGTAAATCGACTCTAGTCTCCGCAAGTAATCCTCCAAAGTGCCAGGAGTCAGTCCCATATTCTCGAAACGTAGCCACTGATGTCTGTGTGCAGCCTCTGGTAATGCCATCTGAAATAAATTTTCAAAGTTAGTAAACAGTCTGCAAATTAGGTAGATACGGCGCATCTGATTTAATCAGTGCGGCGTATCTGCATAAAATATAAGAGATGCGGAGCAAGAAATGAGATACGGCGTATGGAGATGCGTCGTATCTAGATTAAGTAATACGGCGTATCTAGAATTTTATTAAATTGGAAATAGGTCGTTACGCCGCATCAATTAACCTAGATGCGCCGCATCTAAAAGCATATCAGTATAAAATAAAGGGGGTCAGTCATGCATTCCAAGAATCCGTATCCGTGACGTAAACTCCCACTTAATATCACAGTTTCATTTACCCAGTATAACAGTTCTAAAAGCTCGTTACACCACCACTAATCCATTTTCCCTCTAAAATTCAAAATCGAATTCAAAACCCAAATTTTCATTCAAATCAAACTAGGCCTGAAATCCAATGATTCATGCAAATTAAATACGGGGGAAATTATCTAATGCAAGTCCTAATCATATCTCTATATCATTTAAGCCCTAATCGAATTAATCACATAAACCCTAATTTTTATATTAAACAAGATTAAATCGAAATAAAATAATTACCTTAATTGTATGATTAGGAGTAGGATAAGAGATCGGATTAGAGGGTGGATTTGAGAAAAATGCTCGGATTTAGAGTATAATTTTACTGCGTGTATGTTCTTAACTGTGTGAGGATTTTGGGGTAAAAAATTTAGATCCGGCGCATTCCCGTCGTATTTATAGGGCAAAACGATGCGCCGTATTGAAAAATTGGAATGCGCCGTATCTATTTAATCTCGTTGACTAGTCAATGAGTCCTAGTTGGTCAGAGATACGGCGCTTGGGATATTTAGATCCGCCGTATCGCTATGTTAGTGAACGAAATTTAAATAAGGAACGTACCTTGGCCTCCGCAACACAATTCCTCATACATCAAATTGGGGTTAAACGGCATACCATATAAATGAATTCAAAATAAGAGCAATAGGCATAAACGTTTTATTAATAATTGTAATCTTATTGTTTAGTGGATAAGGATTTATTCCGAGGTTAGGAACAAATATCGTTTTTAAGCATTACAAAATTAAGATTACAATTAGAATCAGATGTATTATATGGACAGTAAAATTGAGATTATATCGTAGAGAACTTTCCTTTGGGCTGGTTGAATTATCGAAGAGTTTACCTGGAATTTTATTTCAAGAATTTAAGACGTTCAATGTTACCAGTACTGAGTTTTCCTCCACTCTCGTTGTCTTATGTTCGATCACTCCAGCTAGCGTCTCTCGGTTTGGTTCAGAATGTAATCTTTCATGGTGATGCTTGAGTCATCATTTATCCTGAAAATAAACAACTTGTGCACGAGAGTAGCGGGCCGATCAAGGTAAATATCAAAAAATCAACTATATTTATCAAATTATATTCGTCGTATTAACAGAGGTTAATGCGCCGTATTTTCGTTACGTTTCAAAATACAAGATTTTTGATTCAGAAGATGCGCCGTATCGATAAAAATCGATGCGTCGTATCTGTTTAATAATTCAAAAACTGTTTTTAATTAAAATAATAGATGCGCCGTATCTGCTAAAGCAGATGCGTCGTATCGCGTTAACGTTTAGAAAAAAATTTCTTATTAAAAACAGATACGCCGTATCTTGGGGAAAGATGCGTCGTATCGAATTAATTAAACGCGTTGTATTTTATAAGAATTAAACGCAATACGCCGTATCTGAGAAACCAGATGCGCCGTATCGTTTGAATAAGCTCAGTACAACGATAGCAGAACACAGAAAATACGAAAAATAAAAACAATAATAAACACAAACGAAAATAAACACAAATAAAAGCAAACAAATAACACACAAAACAAAAAATATGCAAAATAATACAATGAATGCAAATTAACCTAATATACAACAAAGTTAGCGGTTAGATTAAAAATTAAAAAGAAAAACCTAATTAAAATACTAATCAAATTAACAGATAATAACAATTCACTCCCCGGCAACGGCGCCAAAAACTTGATGCGTGCGTGCGAGTGCTCTAATTTATACCCACGGTATGTCGTTGTGGTTTTAGCAGTATTCAAGTTTTAAATTTATATTTAGCCGACTTATCAATAACACACACACTTTAACGAGCAGTGTACCCGGTCAGTATGTATATAATGGTAAGTAGAGTGTCGATCACTAAGAGTGGAACGTATTATCTAGTTATTCTAATCAGTATTTTAATATCTTAAGTTAGCTATACAACCTAATTTAACGCAAGGGGGGTTTCAGCCTGAGAGACTGGCACGATTTGGTTGCAATTAAATAATAAACTAACTAATAGGCACGAATCAGCGAATAGCACACACGTACACAGATAAATACTCGAGACAATAAGAAGACCTGTCCTGATAGTTAAGTAGCTTGTCACTTGTTTTATTGCTAGTTTTATATGAAGTGTATAGTTCGATGCAACGCACCGAGATTAAGTCCTTTCTCCTTGGTTCTAATCTTATCGGCGAGTAAACCCTTAATGATTACTTATGACTATCCCATTTATCTTTCTTCCTACTTTTCTACAGACGATAGAATGCATAGGCGATCTAATAAATAGGCGAGGAAGGGGCATGGCGACCCAAGCAATGCTCAGCTAGACACAGAGGTTATCAATGCACTAATAAAAGTCACCAAAGACATCAACATATAAACTTTAATTAATGGGAAAGCAGTTTTAAGGGGAGTTGAAGTGAATGATAACATAACACAAGCCCATCAATCCTGATCAATTAAAGTGTACTAATACAATAAAACAAAACTACTTAATGAATTGAATACATGCAGGACCTTCTTACAGCTCTCGTATCTTTGTTCAAGGTGTGTCTTGTGCTGCTACTTCGACTGAATTCGTTTGTCTTTAGTGGAGCCGTCGGTACTTTAGTGGTACCGTGGACGCTCCTTCGTTTGTCTTTAGTGGGGAAGGTTTATTTGGGAATGTTTGAGCTGTTTTGGGGGAAAAATTGACTGTTGGGATTTTTAAACTTATTTTTCAAAATAAAACATTTCTTTTTAATTCAAAAATAATTTGTAAAATATATTTTTGAAAAAATGTTTTGTCACATTAAAAATTAAAAATGCGAAGTTTAGAAAAATATAATCCTTTGATCATTTGTCAAGTAGTAGATTTGTTTGTCCATACCTTGAGTGATTTATGCCGGAATGGAAATCTACGACTTTGTTGAAGCATACTTGAGACGTCGGGAGGTGTTGATGTAAGTATGCATTGATGATTTGTGTTTACAAGTAACTTGCATATTTTACGTTATGTATTACGGGTTACATGTTTGTCATTATTAAAACCGTAGAAATCGTTTAATTTAAATATCGTAATATTTGCACTAACAAATACCAATGGCTATAAGTTTTGATTGATGTATGAATGGAAACTTTCGAACAATTCGTGAATTATATTTTGTTATTTTCTACAGAGTTGAAATTTTAAACAGAGGCATGATGCTACAGTGAGTAGTACGTCGTGCAGTACAATATTTGAATTGGAAATGTTTGGCTCTGGACTAATGGCCAGCTTTATATTTGTATTAAAAGCTTTTGTAGGACCACATATGAGAGTACATTGATTTTACCTTTGGTATCAAAACTTGACTTTTACTCATCCAGAAATATTTATGCACTCACCCTCATGTATCAAACCTTCCACAACTTAGCGCGTTAGGCATCTTCACTGCGATCTTTTCTAAAAGCTTTTTACTCTTTGTAAAAAGTAATTTAGAAGGGGTTTGCCATTGCAGCTAATGACTTTTTGTGGCAGTGAATTGACATATGTCAACCCTTTGTTTAAAAGTTCTTTATAAAATGTTACTTGTAGTTTTCATGAAAAGCTTTTAGAAAGACTTTTTGCATTGGAGGAAATTATGAAGATGAGTTTTCATATCTCAGTAAAAGTAAGGGAGCCAGTAAGGTTGCATATAAGAGCACCTAATGAATCTTGTGAATGTTAAATACCTAATTTACATGAATTAACAAATTTTGTGTTATATGATTCAAACACAAAGCTTTTAATGAATATAAAACATGTACCAAGAAAAATGACTTACAATATGTAGTCCTTGAAAGTGCGCCATCACATTCAGCTCCAGATTGTGGGCCCATGATTTGCTGTGCATTCCAGTGTTTTTGTACACAAAAGGAAGTGAATACAACCCTGCATTTTTCACAAGGAAAAGACCCATGTCTTGTTTTGCTCAGAAAGACAAAATAAGTCAAAAGTCAAACACAAACAATGATCAATTAGTGATTACAATGAGCATGGAACAGGGGGGCTAAAACTGTGCATAAAAAAGCTATTGTACAAGTGGTTGCTGATTTTCAATGAATTGTACAAATCAAGGTTGTCAGGATCGGGATCCTACCTAGGATCGTTTTCGGCTTTGCAAGATCGGGATCGTAGGATCGGATCCTACCTAGGATCGTTTTCGGCTTTTCCTTTACATATGTATACAAACCATTTTTAAAAACCTTCCTCTCAAAAAAAGTAAAAAAAAAACAGGATCGGATCGTTCACGATCCTACGATCCTACGAGCGATCCCACGATCCTGTAATGATCCTACTTGAAAAAAGGGTTACCAACAGGATCGGATCGTTCTCGATCCTACGATCCTACGAGCGATCCCACGATCCTGTAACGACCCTACCTGAATTATGATCCCGTAACGATCCTGCTCATTTTGTGTGTGTAGGATCGTAGGATCGAACGATCCTATGAGCAGGATCGCGATCCTGACAACCTTGGTACAAATCATTGATGTTTTTTCAAAATTCTTTTTAGCATTCATGACCTTAGACTACTCGGCAAGGAAACAAATATTGGTGAAGTCTTCACCACAACCTACAATTCACGCAGCAAACTCCTTGCCCTCCACCATACTTCACGCAACAAACACATATACCAAGAAGCATAGTGGTGATCTGATCACCATTATAATTCCTTAAGTTTTATTATTTTTTATTTTGAGTGTGAGTGTGTGTGGGTATTTAGTGGGGTATATTTGTATAAAATGTGTATTTTAATGAAAGGTGAAGATGTGTTTGCCTTGACGAGTAAATGGTGAAGTAAGGTGAAGGGGAGTGAGAGGAGAGAGAAAGTTGACGTGGCGCTGAGGTGTATGGTGAAAAAATCATACCCTTGCCAACCAGCCTTAGGCTCCCTATATTTTGAAAGACTACCATATTATTCACAAAAAGTGTTGTGATGTAATAAGCAGATACTTAAGTCACTCTTACTGGCAATGACATAATAAATCCAGATGTTTTATTCAAAACCACGTTGCTACATTTGAGATACTGTACATATAACCATAAATATACCTATACAAGTGATGATAAAACAATTTGTATTCTTTGAATATATACATTCCTATATTGAAGAATTTTAAGTGGTTTAAGCGTGGACAATATAGTCATGTGAAACTTATACTTCAAGAATCAGTAGGGAAAAGCTTCTCCATAAAATTGAAAAAGCGTTTGGAATAAAACTTGGGATCAGCAACAGATATTGCCATAGGATCGTGGCGCCTGCATTTATAAGCATGCTCTATTTTCTTTCTGGTGTTGTATTCCTGCAGTATATCGATCACACCGAGATAAAGAACAACATCATACACTTCAAAAAGTTCCGCTTCTGTGGAGCCTGATATGTCCTGTGGGACCTTACGGTTTGCCTGAGCTGGCATGTTCACACCTAATTGAACCCGTAACCTGGATATGGTTTTCAAGAGATTAGGTACTATTGACGAAATACTTTCGGGCATTTGTAAAAACTTATTTTGTTTAGAACAGGGGTCACTAATTTAAAGTAAACCTGTTCATCCAAACTAGGAGAAAGCATTGAAGCAACCAGCATGGTAATTGCTAATCAAGGTGCATATATATACAGCCCTCTTAAAGGCTATTAAGCTAAATAACACACAAATTGAATAAAAATATTCTTAGTGATAACACTATCCTGGTAGGATTTAAAAGAAAATTTTATTTATAATTAACAAGGAGAATCAATACAAGAAGTTCACTTGCTTTTGAGAGGCAGTCGTCTCATTTGAAGATGCATAATTTGATATTAAGTCACTACAGCTAAAATCAAAAGCATGAAAGGTATCCTATGTTAATCTCCTACGCATAAAGCTAGTTAATTATGAATGTCTCTTCATCGTCTATTTTATTTCATTAGCCCTGATTATTATGTGTGCTTATAGCATAACCCTGTTCGAACTAAATTTATACTGAATTCTCCAGTTAAAAGGGCTTTTTTCTTGTAACAATAAGCTTGACATAGAATAAATCAATAGAGGATCTAAAAGGGAGAAAACGGACGGGTAACGGGTCAAAACAGATATATAATATGTGTGTTAGTTAAATACACCATCATTTATTGTCCACTTTAAATTTGAACTGTTCCATGTAAATGGGTTAAATTCACATTTAAGAGGATCCAATACCTTGCAGTACCAGGAAGAAGGAGATCAACTTCATTGTCCCCAACGGAAAATGCTCTCATGGTACTTCCTCTACTGTGCGGACCTGGTGCAGTGTTTACCGAAGTTGGTTCATGCGTCACTAGGAGTAGTCCCTTTGGAGGAATTGAACGGTCCACATGACTTGTTAAACCTAAAACACAAAAGAGATCTGTAAATTATCATATAATATGGTAAGACAATTGTGCACAAGTGAGATAATGGAACTGCATCATTTTATGCTTCAAGAAGTGAAAATGACATGATACATCAAAGAAACAGCAGTGAGAATTACATTTGAAAAGTATAAAGTCAATGAGCTGAGTTGTATACAACACCAATAGCTAAAACATTCTCCGTTGCATTATGTTAACATTATGATTACAGGTAGTTATACTCCTTAAAATGTATACATGCAGAGAATAAATGATCACTTCAAAGACGTTAACATGGAGTTAACACAAATAAGCATTCCGTAGCTAAAGCAAGTATGTTTTCAGATATGCCCCTAATTATATGATTATTATTTATGGATATTATTATTAGACAATTAGACCACTCGAAAGTCAACTGTTGAGTGACTTGGTCTATCTCTTGTATATAGACCATTACTTGTTTGTTTTCTTCACTTTTCATCGTATTAGCAAGCCAGTTCGTATCTTTTGCCAAGGCTGATTGTTCTATTGTAAAATACCTGACTACTAAGACAAACTAATTTCCATACAACACCCTTAGCCTCAAGTCAACGGGTACTTAACTTAAGAATTTTCTCGTAACATCGAATGTCAGTAACTTTATATGCTAACATAAATACTTATTAACTGACGACCCTAGAAAAAGATCGTTACAAGCTGAGAAACACAGAGAGAGCTTTACCATCATCAGCAGGAGTTTCTTGACGCCGGTGCAATGCATCCGGTGGTTCTAAAAGTGTCTTCAAATGCTCAGGAGCTCTAAAATGCAATCCCAGAAGAAGGCTGTAATCTATAATCTGTTGAGATTCTAGAAAAGCGCAGTCTAGATAGATCTGTCTGCAAAAGATTCAGAAGGAGTCCGTGAAAAATTGCAATCCTCAGGATTATGTTTTTAGAAGGGTGTATCAGTTAATTCAGGTTGTGCCATCTATACTGCTGACAGTGAATTCTGCATAGCAATGTTAAAGGTCAAATCTGAGAAGTTCCAAGCTATCACATTCCACTGACATCTTCCTACTAAAGGAGTTAATAATTCTTATTATTTCTGCAATTTTCACGACGCCAAAGCTGTCAAAATAACTTACTTGAGAAGCGCATCACGCAATGACTTGTCCATACGGAAATCATAAGCCAGATCCAGGTCTTTTAATGTGGTACCCTCTTGTATATCATCCTTATTTGTGCTTCTTCCTTGATAGGAACCCTTCAAATCATAGCGACGGTGTATCCGCAGTTCTGTGTAAAACATATTTCCCATGACCACAAATTGTACCTAAAAGAAAGTTTAAAATATGAAGGTATTAACTGATCACAATAAGCTAAGGAAACCAGAATGAGTGTGCAAAACGACTATACCTTCTTGCCACCTCTAAGTGTTATCTCGTGTAGGCCATAGAATTTAGTTATGAGCGTGTTATCATGTTCCCTCACATGATCATAGTAACTAGGAAGCATCTTGAGTAAAACCTACAGAATATCATGAACATTATCAGCAATCTATACTTTTCAATCAGAAACAAAAAACAATGCATAGTTCCCATGCTAGCTAATATAATGAGAAGAAGATCAACATGTAATCCATTTATTAAAATAAGAAAAGTGATACTGCAATACTATGTCGTAAAAACTAAGCTAGAATGCAGACATGCATTCAGTAACTATAATGTACACTCTGGAGAAAATTGTTACGCAAATAATCACCATGTAATATATCATCTTCTTACACCTAATGAACTCCAAGAAGCTTAAAACATCTTCTATCAAAACCGGAAATCACGAGCTAATGAATTCTGCAGTTAACAGTATCCAAAGCCCACATCCTCACCCTGAAGATCAATTCATACAGACACATATTTCCAAGGTACTCTTTATTTAGGCCATCATTAGGCCTTTAGAAATATATGTATTCCTATACTGTGTCCATAACTTAAAAATGAAAGATCTAGAGGGAATGAACCTTTAAGGATTCTAAGTTGTCAATAGTCCTGGAAAGCTTATCTGTAAGTTCACTGCTTCAGCAACAAAAATGTTGAAATAATTTGGGAAATTCACCATTGCCCCTTATACCCTATTGCAAATTATGTTACACTAAAAAACTTATGTTTCTATACACCGAGCCTTTTTTATCAATTATTTATCAGCATAAACCCCACAGTCAGTCTCATCATATCCAAGTGAGAATAAGTAAAAACCAAATCAGACATTGGATTGGTAGGGATTGAAGTACCAAGCAAATGTTTCACTTGAGATGGATTGTATACAGAAATAAATATTGAACCACAATAATACCTTGAACTTACCTTTCCAGGTTGTGCAAATAGACAAGTGAAATACATGCATATAATTTTAAAAAAAAAAAAAAAGGCTAATTTCATAAAGCCACGTGTTTTGGTAGATTCAGACCTTGAGCTCGGTTGTTCTTAGAGTTTTGATCACAAATCTGTCGTCATGAGAAAGATAGAAAATGCTGCCACTTTTCCCTGGAGAAGAAAGCTCTCTTAAACCGTCATCCCCACATATGGACATCATATAATCTGCAGCATCTAACTTGAACATCTCCCTTAAATTCCTGGAAGAAGAAAGCTCCATCAAGATGTAGCATAGACAATAGTGTATAACATAAAAATTCCCTGACTTATTAAAAGTGATATTCTAGTGTCTTTCTCAAATTCATACTTCATAAATGAGTGAAGTTCATTTCCTGAATCACACTAGCTACTTAAATGATTGGGAATCATTCTATTAAGAAAAGCTAGGCATCAGAACTACGTTAATGTGGAAGTGTATGTTTACATAACATGGCTATCAGAACTACTAAGGAAATAAGCAACTAAATTGTAGAGGGTCTGCTACTTTACATTACAGCAGACAGTCCTACCTAATGTTAAAGAATATGTACATGATCCTAGCAGAAAGGCAATGTTGCCACTACTTAGAGTGACGGGGCATGGTCAAATGTCCCCCAAGGAAAGACGGAAGATGTAAAGAAAAAAGAGCAGATGTTCGCTAGCACCAGATAATCAAATACCTGAAGACCATAGGACAATGGTCCTTCCAATAGAAATCGACTGAATAGTGTGAAGGTGTCAATTGTGAGCCCTTCTTGGGGAAGTACATACTTATTCTTGCCCATTCTCCAAAATCTTTATGTCTCACTTCACGCTTAGGAACTGGTGTAATTTTGCCAACAGTGTACCTGTAAATCAAGTTCACAGCACATCAGTTTGGCTAGTAACTCCATGTTTTAAAAGATATACGAATAAATTACTAGGTTTGAAGGATTCGTTGGACTTAAGTATCTGCTTCTAATTTTCATAATACGAATACAGATCGGTGTTCATACAAATACCAATACCTTTGCTGCAGAAATAAGAAATCATTCTGTACATGATCTTTCAGAGATTAGGGACTAAATTTAGGCTGAAAATTAAGAAATCGGGATGTTTTGATCACAGCCATCTAACAAATGGTGCCGAAGCCAGAATTTTGATTGTACGATATACAAGGAGATTTGAAATAAGAAGTCAAGTCCAATCGCCAACTAATAGACACATGCAGAGTTTTTCAAGAGAAGTGCCACCAAGAATTCAATACAGAAAATTCTTGTGCATAAACTTCACCGTTTGTTCTATTTGTTACACTTACTGGAACAGACAAGTAACAACTATTTACAGAGGAACAGTTTGTAGTAGTGTTCAATTACCTGATACCTAATTGCAGATTAAGCATCAAATAGTAGCTTTTATGGCCTTCAAAGATGTCCGCTGACGACTTCATTTTCACTTCATTCGTCTGAAACTTGCGTTGGTGTTCCCTTTTATACGACGGTCCTTCATTTTTAGTACTTTCTTTGATGAGAACTCCTTGTATGTATTCCCTATCATAAACTACAGTACTATTATTATCTGTCTCATTTTCTCCTTCATCAGAGGTTTGAGACAATATGTCAGTATCGTCAAAAGCAGATAACTCCCCATTAGAATCCTCAATACTACAATTTTCTTCCAATGATACTCTCTTGCTCGATATTCGACCAGAATCTTTAAAGAATCCATTGATGGAAATCTTTTCAGATAGACTACGACCTATACTTCGTTTCTTGAATCTCTCAGACCTAGAGGAAGAATTAGGAGACGAGAGAACTTTCTTTTTGCCTGATCTTCTTGAAGACCCGTGTCTACTTCCTGCAGGATAGAACGTGCCTTGTCCATCCTTAAGGCCCTTGGTCCACATCCCAAAATAATAACTACCATCTGCAAACCTATAAACACCTGACCCTTGCCTACACCCATTTAACCAATAGCCATCAAACAGATCGCCATTCAGCCATTTCATCACACCTCTACCACACATCGATCCAGATTTCCAATTTCCAATATACATATTACCATTACACCAAGCATATTTACCATTACCTTCATGCACTCCCTCTTTCCAACAACCATCATAAATATCAGAATTGCTATACTGTTTTCTTCCAAGACCATGTTGATTGTTAAACCTCCACGAGCCTTTGTATGTAGACCCGTCTGGTTTTGTCAACGTGCCAAAACCATCAAGGTAGCCCCCAGAAAAATCACCCTCATAACTTGCTCCAGATGACCAAGTGATCTGTCCAACCCCAGTCATTTTTCCTTCTTCCCAACTGCCCTCGTAGACTGTACCATCTGACCATTTGTATTTACCTCTGCCATGGGGAATACTTCCCTTGACATCACCAAAGTACACATCTCCATTTAGAACAATCTCCATAGCCATCCTGAAACCGACAAAGTACACACAGGAGCATAGTCAGATTATATAAATACAATTTGTAGATGATTTTTGCAGAAAAGACAAAATGAGGAAAAAATAATTAAATTTAAAAACTGATCGAAAGTTTGTAGTGGTACCTGCAATTTCTCTTTGTGCCCAATCAATAGTAATCGGTATGGAAATCCTGAGAATTAAATGTCAGACATGTACATAGGCGGGAGTCAAATTTAAATACACTGCACAATAATTTTAATGTAAAGCAATGCTATTAAATTGATAGTTACAAGCAGTCGAACAATAGGTTACTAATTTGGAAGACACGGTTCAGATATTCCTAAAGAGATTTCCTTATTTACTCATCATATACCTAACCTTCTTTATAGGAAGTTCTATTGTGGAGCTTCGTCAACCAACACGATAAAAATCTATTTTATGCAGTAGAATATAGGCAAAGATGCGCAAACATATGACTCTGTTTCAAAAGACTTGTGATATAATAATAAAGGGCAGACGATGAATATATAACATACTTTGACTTTATTCTTCCAGCTGAAAAAATTCTCCATGCACATTGGATGGACAAGTTGAGTTAAATATATCACACGTCTGCACCAGTAAACAATTGATTAGCTAACCGCGTATCCCTTCTTTATGACCTCTTTTGATCAATATAAAAGTGCGACACCTGTTACAAAGAAAATCATATCTGACATCTCAATTCAGAATTTTTTATGAACTCCAATGAAAAGCTGTCTACAATTCCTAAAGAATATTAAAACGTGCAACGACATACACCTGAAAATAAAAGCATCCTTATTTTTTATTCAAATACCTTCATCTTTAACAATATCTTAACCTATGACTTTTGCATACGATGAAGACAGTAGTTGAATATTGATATGTTATCTTAATTGTTCATCTGGAATAAAATAAAATCTGAAAGACAATTTATTAGTTTTTTTTAAGAAAAAGTAACATGTGCCACCCTCAACAATACCGCCAAAGTCTTAGGTGTTGGAAAGCAACATGTTTTTTAAACAGGATAAGAACATAGCAACTCCAATCATAACAATTTTAAAGAACATAGCAAATAGAAGTATATATGCCAACCAGACTATATTATTATAATCTATCAGTTCATCATGCAGTAGATATTTGATTTAAAGGAATATATAATTTGAGACCGAGCTAGCCTAGTCCTTGTCATTTTCATTTTCATTAGCATACAAGAAACATTCCTATGACGAAACTGCAATAAAATATTGACCAGCGACTGAGTTCACTCATTCGACAGCCCACCTTTTAGCTGTTCTGCTGTACTTTGAGTAATAACAGAATTCATTTACACATAATAATTTGATGCATTTTTTCCCTAAATTTTCCAATTATATTATAAACATAGTTATAATAAAGTATTCATTGCAAAAAATAATTCTAACGAGGGATAATGGCGTAACTATAAGGCACTCAATTTTAATTTTTCTCACGTAAAGGTATCCATAATGAAAATCTGTGCAAATTAAGGTTTTTTCGACTTTTCAATAAAACTCAACGATCGTAATTTAGCTGAAATGGTTTGTTGATGTGATATATCATCATATTTGGAATCTGAAAGTTATGGCAGCTAAAACTGTGACCAATAAACTCTTGCATCAGTAAAAAAAAAAATAATAAAAAAAAAAAAAAACCTTAATTTGCAAAAGTTATCTTTAATTAGGAAAAAAAAAATTGAATACCTAAAGTACCTTTTTATGTTATTTGCCCTTCTGATGATCATAATCGACGCTAATATTGTTGAAACTTATTGATATACTAAACTTACCACACACGACATATATAACAAGAGGACCAAAACACCAAATCTCGCCAATTCAACCGAAATTTAATGAAATGAAAACAAACTCATACACCATAATACTCCAAAATCTTCCACTCAAACAATGATTTTGGCAAACCTAGTGCCGGATACATAACTACACCAAATTATATTCCTCATTGTTACATAACCTAAGCTAATTTCGTTAGCTTTGTTAAAAATAGATGATTCACATACATTTGAACTCATTTCAAAGCTAATTTCGTTAAAACTATGCGTTTTACTAATATTAGGAACAACAAGAAGAGCTAAACACCTAGTATCGCAAACTCGGCCTACAAAACAAAAAGCGCCAATACATTATCATAAAGCTTACATAACAGAAATAACAAAACTACTTCAAAATATCTTCCTTATTGAGCCATCGCCACATAAACGGAACCTAATTTCGTTAAAAAAAATGTAAACAAGCTTATACACACCTACGACAAAACTAAAAAATTAACACATTATAATTATACTAAATAATCATTAATTCAAATTAATACACTATCATCATAACTAACCTAAAGCAAAACACACAGCTACTTCAAAATATCTTCCTTTTCGAGTTATTGCCACATAACCGAACCTAATTAACTAACATTACAACAAACAAAAAACACTAAATTCACAAACAAAATGCAAAATAGCCTTCCGTAAACAAAACTACGAAACTGAACAACTAACCTGCTAAATAAGCTCAAAAATATCGTTATTTGAAAGGCCGGTAACGGAAAAAATATGCCGTTAGGAAGTTACACTGTGTGCGTATGAAAATAACTGAATATGGTTCGTTTAAAAAAATAATCTAGAACACGTTGCACGTATTCGTAGTAAATAATGACCGTTGGATTAAAGAGTGAATATTGGTTTAGAACACGTTGCACGCATGCTAAATAGTGGTTTTAGAGGATGACGAGATAAAGTGACCGTTGGATTAAAGATCGACGGTTGGGGTTGGGATAGTGTCTCAGTGGCGGAGCCAGGATTTTGGCATATGGGGGGCAAAAAAATTTTGTCGTAAAGACAGCAAAATCAGCCAAAAAAAAAAGCATTACAGCAGCATCCAAATAGCCTAATTTCAGTATCCAAACACCCTAATTTCAGCATCCAAACACCCTAATTACAACCAAACAACCTATTTTCAGCATCCCAAAATTTTGTTGAGGGCAATTTCATTTTTTGCCTGGGGGCAATTTAAGTTTTGTCCGATAAAATCCAAAATTTTGCACTATATAAATTTTTTTTTGCCAATTTGTTGAGGGCACCGCCCCCCCTATTTATACTATCCCTCCGCCCCTGGGGGTTGGGATAGTGTCTTAGTGGGGAATAATAAGGTGGAATGAGTAGCAAGTGTGTTTCAAATGATGATCGTTTGATTGGAATAATAGGGGTGAATATTGCTTTAGTGGGGAATAATTAGGTGGAATATGTACAGTATGGTAGCCCTTGAATTAAAGATTATACTGTCATTAAGTTAAGATGGCTACAAAAGAATAAAATAAAGTTTCGTGAACACGTGTAAAATTTGAAGGGGGTTGAATAATTTTGTTGTATAAAAATTTAGTTTTGTTTGAAACTTATCATGAACAAATCATGTATGAATAAATACAAGACAATAAGTAAATATGAGATCAAACAAAAAACGATGATTTATAGTCGTTTGGTCACGGAAGTTCTTTTCGCACTACTCCATTCTCCGAGTTTCCTACTCGGAAGTTACTTCACTATTTAAACAAGCTATTTCTTGGCGGAGAAAACCGTACAACGTCGTTTACAAGTTTACTGATACTACTGACACTATTAGAATAGGTAATCCCTTTAATGAGCCATTGGCCTTGATAAAAAACAATGGGCTAAGCCCGTAAATAACAATAATGGACTAATAATAATGTATCGGCTAATACACCCTCATAGTTGGAACAAGAGATCTTCAAACATTCAAATTGGAGCGAAACTCAAGAAACAAAGCACTCGGAAGACCCTTGGTGAAGATATCCGCCTACTGAAAACAAGAAGGGACGTGAAGAACACGGACCTGTCCCAAAGTAACAAAATCACGAACAAAGTGAATGTCTATCTCTATATGTTTGGTCCGCTGATGTTGAACCAGATTAGTAGACAGATAGAGAACACTAACATTATCATAATAAACTAACGTGTCAGCGGATAAAGGAGCATGAAGTTGGCATAAGAAATTGCTAATCCTAGCTGTATCAGCAACAACATTAGCAACGCCTTGATATTCGGCTTCAACAATGGAACGAAACATGGTAACCTGGCGCTTGGTAGACCAGGACAATAAGTTTTCGCCAAGAAATACACAATAGCCTGAGGTGGAATGGCGGAAGTTAAGCAGTAAAAGAAACATGTAGCTAAAGACCATGATCAAGTATACCACGAACATAAAAATACGCTTCAAAGCAGCAAAACGTGGCTCCCGAGGATCCTGCATGTAAAGGCATACATGATGTACAACATAGGACAAGTTAGCCGATCATGTTGTAAAGTGTAGCAACAATAATGAATAAAACTGAATAAGAATTAAACATATTGTTTGATATACTCTATGTCGATCTATATTCGATGATGGATTCTCCCTTGAAAAGCTTTTTTATCTTGCTGGAAATTAACTTTTGATAAAACCCTAGTCGTTCTCCAACTGAGATGTGGAATGAATGTGTGTCTTGTGAATGAATTATGAATTATATTTATAGATTCGGCTGGGCTTGACATGTATACGGCGTAACCATAAGTGATGGTATACGCCGTATATTCTAACTAAATGAAATATTCTCGAAGCTTTGTAATAGATACGACGTAGGTGTAATGATCTGTCTACGCCGTACATGTGTCTTGAGTGGAATTCTTTATAACTTCGATAGTTCATACGGCGTAGAGGCAATGATGCTTCTACGCCATATATGTCTTAGTGAGAGAAATTGGTGAACGGCTCTTGTGGTTACGGCGTTATGTTTCGGGTTAGTTATGACGTAACAGTCTTCGAATGTTGATAACCATTAAGTTTTGGTAATTGATACGACGTATATGAATCGATGTTGGTACGCCGTATATCCTTCATGAATGAACTTGGTAAGAACTGCTTGATATGTGAATAAGACATAGACCTAAGAAGTCATCTACGCCATAGATACTCTTTGTTCCATCTTTCTTTCGTTTTCCAACAAGTAGCTTCTCAATTCCGCATCTTCTCGTTCCAATGCTCGGATACATCCTATTAAACAAATAGAAATCAATTAAGTACCAATTCTTATATAAATACAGGAAATATAAGCATAATATTAAGGGATATTGATAAATAAATGTATACACTATTTGATGTTATCAGTGGTCCAGAGTGTGGCTTGGTAAATACATCTGCAATTTGTAACGGAGAAGAAACAAACAGTAGAGAGATAGTCCCATCCTGAAGATGGTGACTAGTGAAATGAAAATCTATCTCAATATGCTTGGTGCGTTCATGAAACACCTAGTTATATGCAATCTGAATAGCACTACGATTATCACAATGTAATGGAGTAGAATGGTTGATATGAACACCCATATCTGCAAGTAACCAACGTGACCAAACAATCTCACTAGTAGTCACTGCCATTGGTACTCAGCTTCAGTAGAAGCTTTAGAAATAACATCTTGTTTCTCACTCTTTCATGAAATAAAAGAATCACCAAGAAATATACAAAACCGAGTAGTTGACTTGCGAGAAACAGAATCACCAGCCCAATCAGAATCACAATAAACACGTATGTTCAAGGAAGACATAAAAGGAAACAAAAGTGTCTGAAACTGGGTACCTCGAAGATACCTGAGAATGTGAAAAATAGCAGCCAAATGAACCATTGTGGGAGCAAAAACAAACTGACTAACAATATGAACTGCATACGAAATATATGGATGCGTAACTATAACATAAACCAAACTTCCCACAATAGTCTGATACAAACTTGGGTCCGGCAAAGGATCGCCATCTGTCGAAGTGTATTTGGCCTTAGCATCAATTGGAATATCTTCAACCATTTTGTCTGTAATTATTGCACGATCAAATAAATCAGCTATATACTTGGACTGAGACAAAATATATCCTTTTAGTGAAGAAGCAACCTCAACACGTGGAAAACAACGTAATAAGCCCAAATCCTTATATCTTTCAGTGGACCCATCAGATTTGGTTTTAATCTTAGAGACCCAATGAGAGCCAATAGTACCCTTGCCGACTCGTAATGGTACTAAGTCCCACGTCTGAGTCTGATGCAATGCAAAAATTTCCTCAGCCATAGCAACCTGCCAAAGTGGATCACAAACAACCTCTTTATACGACACAGGCTCATGAAGACGGTGTGCATAAGCAATAAACGAACTAAAGTAATTCGAATAACAAGAATAAACAATATCATCCCTTTTTGTAGACTTACAATTACGCTTTGGTCGACCACTTGGAGGAGGAGGTTGAGTAACGGTTGTAACAGGTGGTGTTTCAGTAGTGGTGTCTGTGGGTATTTCTCATGTATTTCTTGGGGGATTTATGTTATGATAGGAGTCACAACAAGCGGAGGTTGTTCAATTTCATCATCAAAAGGTTCCAATTTGATGGGTTCAGATTGAGTCAAATTATGTGAACTAGCAGGAAGAAAATAGTACGGGATATATTCTAAAAACTCAACATGGCGAGATGTATACAACTTTTGACTGGCCGGATCATAACAGCGATATCCCTTTTGACTAATACCATAACCCAAAAAGCACACATAAGATTTTGAAGATAACTTTTTACATTCAACATGCGGTTTTAGGACAAAACAACCACAACCAAAAATACGCAGTGAGGAATACTCAGGCAAAGTTCCATACAACTTTTCAAAAGGAGATAAACCCGCATTATGTGCAGTTGGGATTCTATTAATCACATATGTGGCTATAAGAATCACTTCTCCCCAAAATACACTTGGAAAATTAGCGGACAACAAAAGAGATGTAGTTGTCTCAACCAGATAATGATGCTTCCTTTCAATAACACCATTTTGTTGAGGAGTGTCCGTACAGGAGGTATGATATATAGTGCCATCTGATTTAAGTAAACCAATGAAATCATTAGAAGCGTATTCACCCCCAGATCCCATTGAGAGCATTTTATAACTGTCGAATGTTGAGTTTTCACAAGAGCTCTAAACTCTTTGAAAAATGTAAGAAAATCTGACCTATGCTTCATCAGATAAACCCAAGTATAGCGAGTGAAGTCATCGATAAATGAAACATAATATCTGGAACCTCCTTTTGTGGATACATGAGAAGGTCATCACACATTAGAATGTACTAGATCAAATGGAGTATTAGAAAAGGGAACACTGTTACTAAACGATAATGCTGAGAACTTGGCAAGTTTACAACCACTACAATCAGATATATCATGATTTTTTAGCTGCCCCAATGCTCCTGTAGATGCTAAAAGCCGTAAACAAGATCCAGAGACGTGACCCAAATGAGAGTGCCATAAATAAAATGCTGAAAAAGAATGATTCAACCAAAATGAAGACAAATCCACACTAGATGATGCGGTATCATGAATGTCTCTAAAATGATCCAAAGCATAAATATCCCCTTGCCTATGACCCATCCCAACGAAATCTTGGGTTTTTCGGTCAATCGGAAACAGAAAATTTGACATCATATCCGGAATCACAATTTTACTAACAGAAGCAAGATTCATAGTAAGGATCGGTATGTAGTTAATATCAGATAAAGCAACAGATGGTGTATCGAAATGAACCAATACCCTAATGGCACAGAATCACCATTGGCGACCACAATTGATTTCAAAAAATTAAGACTCGTCAAAATGAATTGTGACAAAATATGAGACATGTGATGAGTGGCACCCAAATCTAGCTAATATCCATTTACAAAATGATGGTGCCAAATGTTTATTATAGGAGGTTGACAAAGCACGAGGCTGAAAATCATAAACTTCTTAAATTGCTCAAACATGTCTAAAAATATCTGAAACTGCTCATACATGTCTACGAACTTCTGAAAATGCTAAAATGATGACGAATCTAACTTTGAATCATTCTTACAATTATCCATATTAACTAACGAGTGCTAAGCAAATCAAATCAAATCAAACCAAACAAGGACAAGTCAAGACCTAGTAGTGAAACCAAATAAAACCCGAACCTAATATGTATCTCCAAATGATGATTCCAAATCCAAAATCAAAACCAATGAACAAATGAACCAAACCATGATCGAGAATCAAGCAGCATGCAACTAAACTTCAAAAGAATTAAATGACCACATCACAAGTTTGAAACGAACAAATTAGAATTGACCCAGTAATTGAATTGCAACAAATCAAACAATGGCAGTGATTGTACAATAAATTGCACTACCAGGCCTTCGATGATGATCAAAGGATTTATGGGGTCTTGAGGTTGCGCCAAGCTTGTCTTTAACCTGAAATAAGAAATACTAAAATACTACGTTAAGTGATTGCGTAGGGGTTGGACCCTGCGAACCACCTCCGGCATGCGAGTAAGTATGTGATATGGTAAGTTTGTAGTAAATTGAGAGAGTTCAGTTGGCATTACCATGGTTCTTGCCCATCTAAGCTATTTATAGGGGAGAAATAGGCCTTAGAGGGCGGTTGCACTTGATTCGGAGATCATGGGGGCGTCCCATGATTTGTGGTAACCGCTAGGGCTTTGTGGCCCACGATCTCCTCCTTGGCGGGAAAGCCTAAGGGAAGAGGGAACGTGGGTGTGACCAGGTCAAGGTGGTTCTCCGTTCTAGTTCCTTCGAAGGAGATACCCCGAAGGGCTTAAGGCTTCGATTGGTGGATTCCCACATGGTAACCACTTCATAGATGAATGGTTTTACGCCAATGAAACGTTTTAGGAGATTAACCTGGGCCTTCGAAGAGAAGGCTTCGTACAGGCTCGAAGGGGAGTCCTTCGACCCGTTCGGAGGGTACATCATCAAGCCCCCCAGTCGAAAGTGATATATACGTACGAGTATAAATTTCATTCGACTCAAAAAATTAACATATTGTTGGGAATTAAACTAACAGTTGGTACTGCTCATACATAAATTAGTACTGCTGAAGATCGTTCAAGAATACACTATCAGTACTAAGTCAGTCAGTACTGCTGGTAGAAGAGTTAGTACTGTTTATTAGATAAAGACTGAATCGTGCATGGATAAATATAGAAAAGATATGATGTATATCTTATTTATATAGGATTATACGATTGATAGTTTACTTGTAAAGGACTCCTTGTCCTATAAAAGGAGATCCTAGGTTATGTTTTATATACATGCATTATTGTTAGAGCTTCACGATCTCATTGTAATTCATATAGTTATTGAAGCAAATCGTTTGGTAAAACTGTGTGTTATCATTCTTACTGTTACATTCATACGATCTCATACAATCACCAAACACTAAATCTTCTAAGTACTTGGTAGTAAATTCCGCGTGCTACTAAGTATACACTCAAAGTATCTCCAACACAATTCGTGTGTACAGATCCGGTCAAGTGGTATCAGAGCCAGGTTTCTGATACTTTGATTTAGAAGATCCAGAAGTATTTACTCTCTTGCTACCAAGAAGATGGACATGGAGACACCATAAACATCTATCCTTGCTAAACTCCCCATGCTGAAACAGAATGAATACGATCTATGGCGGCTCAGAATTGAGCAATATTTCATGGTGCAAGACTATGCACTATGGGATATCATAATCAATGGTGATTCCTTCAAACCAACTACTTCTGAGGAAACACGTGCAGATGGTTCCAAGACCACAAAGCTCAACACTGAGCCAGTCACAAACGATGAAAGAGTCAAAAAGAAGAATGATCAGAAGGCTAGGAATTTGTTACTCATGGCAATTCCTAATGATCAAGTGTTAAATTTTAGCCACTATGAGACTGCTAAGACACTTTTTGAAGCAATTGTGGAGAGATTTGGTGGCAATGAAGCCACCAAGAAGGCACAGAAAACCCTACTTAAGCAGAGTTATGAGAACTTTAGTGCCTCAAACTCTGAATCACTTGATCATATCTTTAATAGACTTCAAAAGATTGTCAGCCAGCTAAATGTTCTGAAAATTGTGATTCCACAAGAAGATCTCAATATGAAGTTTCTCAATAGTCTACCTGCTGAGTGGAACACCTATGTGGTTGTCTGGAGCAATAAGCTAGAACTGGAAAAGATGTCACTGAATGAATTGTACAACAATCTCAAGATTGTTGAACAAAAGGTGAAGAAAGGAGGAAGTACTAGTTCAAGTTCTGGAAACACAGCATTCTTATCATCTTCCAACAATAACAGTTTTGATGATGTTGAAGCAGTTAGTACTGCTAGCCCTAAAGTTAGCACTGCTAGTGTAAAAACTAGTACTGCTGGCTTGACTGAGGAGACCATATATGCATTTGTGTCAGAACAATCTGGTGGGTCTCAAATCTACAATGAAGATCTTCTTCAGATTGCTGAAGATGATTTGGAAGCTATGGATTTAAAGTGGCTGTTGGCCTTGATAAGTATTAGGGCTAAGAAGTACTATCAAAGAACTGGGAACAAGATTACCTTCAATGGAAGAGATGTAGCTGGGTATGATAAGTCCAAGGTGGAGTGCTATAATTGTCACAAGATGGGGCACTTTGCCAGGGAATGTAGGAGCCCAAGACAGCAAAACAACAAGAGTCAGAATAGGAGGACAATGAATGTGGAAGAAACTTCTTCCTCAAAGGCAATGGTTGTTGTGGATGGAGCTGGTTTTGATTGGAGCTTTATGGAAGAGGAAGTGGAGCCAACCAACATTGCATTGATGGCCTTTTCAGACTCTGAGGTACATATAGTTCAAAAATGCTGAAACACTTGTCATGCTTTAAAAGATTATGAAACTCTTAAGAAACAGTATAATGATCTTAGAGTAGAGTTTAATCAAGTGAATTTTAGTCTGTCTAATCATAAAAGAGGACTAGTTGTTTTGGAAGAACAACTTGATTTTTATAAAAAGAATGAGTCTAACTTTAATGATGATATAGTTGTGTTAAAGAGAGATTTGAAACTGAAAGATGACAAGATGAGTGGACTTGTATATGAACTAGAGACACTTAAGAAAGAAAAAGAAAATATAAAGTTAAGTGTTGACACTCTAGAGTACACATCAAAAGGGGTACAGAAAATAGTAGAGAGTCAAATACTTAATAAAGCTAAGTCTGGTTTAGGTTATAAGTCAATTGCACCCCCAAATAGAGGAATGTTTGTCCCTCTAGGAATTGATTTGGCTCATACAGGTTTAGAAGAGTTTAAGGATATGGATTTTCCTGGATATGGTACTAAAATTAGTGAGAATCCTGTTAAATTTGTTAAGGCTGAGGATTCTTATGTTAGTGCTAGTGATAAATCTCTTTCTGAGGAAAAGATGTCCTCTGATCGGAACTCAGATGCTCCAATTATTGAGGATTGGACATCTGATGATGAGGATGATCAGGTTAAGGTTAAACCTGATGTTGTTAAGGTAGAAGTTAAACATGCTCCTAAGGTGGTTAAAACTGAAAACATAAAACCAGTTAGGAAAAATGTTAAATATGCTGAGATGTATAGGACTAAGAACAGATCTCCAGTTTCTAAGGGTAGTCAAAGGAACTGGAACCACTCAAAATCTAATCAATTGAATGATGAGTTTGTTATGATTAGAAAAGTATGCTTTGTTTGTGGAAGTTTTGACCATTTGGCTGCTTATTGTGATTCTAACCCATGGAAAAAGAATGTTTTTGGGAATTCAAGGGTGAATAGGAATAACAATGCTAGGGTAACTCAAAATAGTCCAACAAGGTTGACTGACCCTAATGTGAATCATAAAATGTCACCCAGAGCACTTATATTAAGGTCTGGCATCAAAGCAGTTTCAACTGGTAGACCAAACAAATGGTTTAAAAATAAACAAACTGTTACCAGTGCAAAACAAGTTTCAAATTATGCACAAACAGTTAAAAGGCATTTTTATAAGAAAACAGCAATGACCAATCAAAAATGGGTGTCTAAAGCTAAACCAGCAGTTCCAACTGCTAGGTCAGCAGTTCCTACTACTAGAAACTTTAATGCTGTTAAGGGTAAATGGGGCAATGCTGTCAAGGCCTCAGCACATTGGGTTAGAAAATCTAACAAACCCAATGGTGCATCAATGAATTCCAATAAACTTTCTCATATTGATGCACAAGGCAGATCCAAGCCAGTGATGGTTTGGGTCCCCAAAAGGCACTAAAACCTTTATTTTGTGTGCAGGAACATCCTTCAAATGGTGAAGAAGACAGAGGCTACTCAGATAGTGGATGTTCCAGGCACATGACTGGTAACATGTCATACCTTTCAGACTTCATTGCTCTGGATGGAGGACCTGTTATCTTTGGAAGTGGTGTTGGAGGAAGGATTACTGGTAAAGGTGTAATTAAAACTGGTAATCTTGATTTTGATAATGTATATTTTGTACCAGAGTTAAAGTAAAACCTCTTTAGTGTGTCACAGATATGTGATAAAAAGAATAAGGTTCTTTTTACTGATACTGACTGCCTTATTCTTTCTCCTGATTTCAAGCTGCCTGATGAAAATCAAGTTTTGCTTAAAATCCCCAGAAAGGGTAATACATACAGTATTGAGATGAACAACCTTGTTCCTAAAGAAGGTCTTACTTGCCTTGTTGCAAAAGCCACATTGGAAGAATCAATGTTGTGGCACAGAAGGCTTGGTCATGTTAATTTTAAAACCATTAACAAAATTGCTAAAAATGGTTTGGTAAGAGGATTACCTAACAAAACTTTTCTGAATGACCAAACCTGTGTTTCTTGCCTTAAAGGTAAGTAACACAGAGCCTCATGTAAGCCAAAGGCCCAGAACTCTATTTCTCAAGCTTTACATATGTTGCATATGGACTTATTTGGTCCTACTTCAGTGAATAGCTTGAATTTTAAAAGATACTGTCTTGTTGTTACTGATGATTACAGTAGGTTTTCTTGGGTATTCTTTATGAAAACTAAGGATGAGACAAGTGAAATCCTTAAGACCTTCATTGTTGAAGTAGAAAACCTAGTTGATAAGAAAGTTAAAATAATCAGATGTGACAATGGGACTGAATTTAAGAATAGGGTGATGGATGACTTTTGCAGAGAAAAAGGTATTAAGAGGGAGTTTAGTGTAGCTAGAACCCCACAGCAAAATGGAGTAGCTGAGAGAAAGAATAGGACTCTTATAGAGGCTGCTAGGACAATGTTAGCTGACTCTAAGCTACCAGTTTCATTTTGGGCTGAAGCAGTTAGCACTGCTTGTTATGTGTTGAATAGGGTTTTAGTTGTGCAACCTCACAATAAGACTGCTTATGAGCTTCTTAGAGGAAGAACCCCTGCTTTAAGCTTCATGAGACCTTTTGGTTGTCATGTTACTATCCTTAATACCAAAGACCAACTAGGAAAGTTTGATGGGAAATTTGAGAAAGGTTTCTTTGTTGGTTATTCTCTGCACAGTAAGGCTTTTAGGGTGTACAATACAAGCACCAAGCATGTAGAAGAGACTCTGCACATAGAATTTTTGGAGAATAAACTCAATGTTGCAGGTGTTGGTCCAGATTGGATCTTTGATATTGACAGTCTTTCAGATTCCATGAATTATGTGCCTGTTGCAGGTACAAATACTAACAACAATGCAGGTTCTGAAGATGAAGATGATGAAGATTGTCTATTGATGCCAATCATGGAAGATAGTCCACGGTATAGTTCTTCTACAAAGAATGATGATATTCCATCATCAAGTGGTGTAAACAAAGAGAAGGAAGCTGATGTAGGCATTGGACAAGAGGGAAAAGAAACTGAAATTCCAACGAATAGTACAAATGGAGTTAGTACTGCTCAGTCACAAGTTTCTACTGCTGAACAAAATGTTGATAATGCTGGACCAAGTCAACTTAATCTTGATCCACCAGTTACCACTGCTCCCCAAGTTGATGATTTTGATTTCTTTGGAGATGGTCTGCACAATATGCCTATCAACTATGAAGCTTCTTCTACTTCTTCAACAATTGTGCATAGAAATCATCCACTTACCAATGTCATAGGAGATGTACAATCTGGAGTCAAGACAAGAAGACAGAGTCAAGATCCAGATCACCATGGTTTTCTTAGTGTTGTGTATGAAGAAAAACATCATGAAGATGAGCATGAGTGTATGTTTGTATGTTTCCTATCTCAGGTAGAACCCAAGAATGTGCTAAAGGCTTTAGAAGACTCAAGTTGGGTTGAAGCAATGCAAGAAGAACTGCTTCAATTCAAAATTCAGAAAGTTTGGGTTCTGGTTGATCTACCAAAGGGAATGAGAGTGATTGGTACTAAGTGAGTATTCAGGAACAAGAAGGATGAGAAGGGTCTTGTGATAAAGAACAAAGCAAGACTGGTTGCTCAAGGCTATACTCAGGAAGAAGGAATTGATTATGAGGAGGTTTTTGCTCCTGTTGCCAGGCTTGAAGCAATAAGGCTATTTCTTGCTTATGCTTCCTTTATGGGTTTTATGGTCTATCAAATGGATGTGAAGAGTGCCTTTCTGTATGGTACTATTGATGAGGAGGTCTATGTTTCTCAACCTCCAGGTTTTATAGACCCAGACCATCCTGACAAGGTTTATAAAGTGGTAAAAGCTCTATATGGATTGCATCAGGCTCCAAGAGCTTGGTATGAAACTCTTGCTAAATATCTTTTGAAGAATGGGTTTCATAGAGGGAAAATTGATCAGACTCTCTTTATTAAAAAGGACAAGGGTGATATTTTATTGGTACAAGTCTATGTAGATGACATCATTTTTGGTTCTACAAAGAAAGAGATGTGCAGAGAGTTTGAGAAATTAATGCAAGATCAATTTGATATGAGCTCTATGGGTGAGCTTACTTTCTTTCTTGGACTTCAAGTATAGCAGAAGCCAGATGGAATTTTTATCTCTCAAGATAAATATGTTGGTGAAATTTTGAGAAAATTTCAATTCACAGATGCCAAGGTTGTTAGCACACCAGTTGATAAGGAGACACATTTGTTATTAAAAGATCACAGTGGTGAAGATGTGGATGTGCACATGTATAGATCTATGATTGGGTCTTTGATGTATCTCACATCATCCAGGCCTGACATTATGTTTGCAGTTTGTGCTTGTGCAAGATTCCAAGTCAATCCTAAGGTGTCTCATCTAACAGCTGTAAAGAGAATCTTTAGATACCTTAAAGGTCAACCTAACTTAGGTCTATGGTATCCTAAAGAGTCTGCATTTGATCTGGTGGCATTCTCAGATTCTGATTATGCTGGTGCTAGCATGGATAGAAAATCTACAACAGGTGGTTGTCAATTTTTGGGTTGTAGATTGATCTCTTGGCAGTGTAAGAAGCAGACTATGGTGGCCACTTCTACTACTGAGGCTGAATATGTGGCTGCAGCAAGTTATTGTGCTCAAGTTCTTTGGATTCAAAATCAGATGCTTGATTATGGGTACAATTTCTTAAACACAATTATACACATAGACAATAGCAGTACATTGTGTATTATTAAAATCCAGTTCAACATTCAAAAACTAAACACATTGAAATTAGACATCATTTTATAAGAGACTGTGTTGAAAAGAGGTTAGTAAAAGTTGTTAAAATACATACTGATGACAACTTTGCTGATTTATTAACAAAAGGTTTTGATGTAGGAAGGTTTCAGTACTTGGTAACAGGTATTGGAATGCTTAATCCTTCAAAAGATTAATGTCTAAGTGTTTTTGTTTTTGTACTGCTAGTTGTGCTATTTGTATAGTTTGTACTGCTTGATTGTTTTTTAGGTACTACTTATGGATATTTGTTAGTAATATGTGATAACTGTTAAAAGAAAATATTGTGTATTGTGTTTTCTTTGGTTTTGGACTAACATTTCAGGTTAAGAAAGCTTTTTACTATGGATTATGCGTTGGAAAGTATGGTGGTTTGAAATGTCAAGTGTGAGAAATTATCACACAACAAATGGTAATTGGTTCACCATGTCTAATCCACATAAGAATCAACTAGTCCAGTTCAAATGGTTTCTGGTAAAGACTACTCAAATCCGTTCATGGTTGACAGTTTACCAAAAACTGGATGGTCATCAACTCACCATATCTAAGTGTAAAGAGTTGGCTAGTCCAAAGCAAACGGCTATTGGTAAAGACATATCAAATCCGTTGATAGCTGATAGTTTGCTAAAAACTATAAGTGGATAAAACTGTTTTCATCTCCACATTGAGTTTATCCTAATCTCTGAAAACTTTTGCTAAACAGTTTGTACTGCTAGTTTCAACTAGTTTGTACTGATGGTTCAAACTTGGTTTCATACTGAGTTTATGCTCTATGATTCACCTCTCTCAGAAGGTTACACATCTGGAAGTGTTGAGAGCAGTTTGCAACTAAACAACTGAATTGATGGTAACTTGTACATATTGTCATAATGGAGGCTGAGCTTCAATGTCATATGTTCTAGTTCATGTGATGGTGAAGATTCTTCCAAACAGGGGAGGAATTCGTTGCTGATAAAGATGATTATGTAACTCAGGGGAGGATATCAACTCAAAATCAGAGATAATTGTGAAGATTGTGAAAGATTTTAATAGAGTACTTACTGTTATGGTTTCTTCAAAAGATTATATGTGAAGAAAATTCTCAAGTGATTCAAGATTGAAGATAAGTGTTTGAAAGAATCCACCCGATCATCAACATTGGAGTTTAATTCGAAAAACATACTGATTTACAAAGAAATCATAAGTTTAGGGGAGGATTGTTGGGAATTAAACTAACAGTTGGTACTGCTCATACATAAATTAGTACTGCTGAAGATCGTTCAAGAATACACTATCAGTACTAAGTCAGTTAGTACTGCTGGTAGAAGAGTTAGTACTGTTTATTAGATAAAGACTGAATCGTGCATGGATAAATATAGAAAAGATATGATGTATATCTTATTTATATAGGATTATACGATTGATAGTTTACTTGTAAAGGACTCCTTGTCCTATAAAAGGAGATCCTAGGTTAAGTTTTATATACATGCATTATTGTTAGAGCTTCACGATCTCATTGTAATTCATATAGTTATTGAAGCAAATCGTTTGGTAAAACTGCGTGTTATCATTCTTACTGTTACATTCATACGATCTCATACAATCACCAAACACTAAATCTTCTAAGTACTTGGTAGTAAATTTCGCGTGCTACTAAGTATACACTCAAAGTATCTCCAACACAATTCGTGTGTACAGATCCGGTCACATATACTCTATCCTTCTCGTCACAAAAACATACGAGAAAAAGATAAGTACTTAACTAAACTCCGCATTAAATGCCCCTTCATGATTATCCGCCCACATGCGTCACAGCCTTAATTGCTATGTTTTCGGTAAATGTAAACGTCATTTCAAAATTTTATCATCCGTTTGAAGTCCACTTATACGTCAAGGATAAATAAACACGTGTGCGGCCAGCATCAAAGATACGATGGGTATTTAAACTTTTAGGACGGTAAACCCTAGTTTACTTTCACCTTCCGCCCAAAATACACATACACCGTACTGTGCTCTTGTGCTTCCGTTGAGACGAAAGGTAAAATTCTATCATTCTTCTTTGATTTCTTACTCTTTTTATAGCAATATGAGTATGGCAGCAAAAAGAATAATTAGGCAACAAACATGTACTTTGTCAAAGGAAGCCTTATCCGACTTTCTTCATGATTATCCCATACCCACAGAGTTCAAAATCATGCTTCCGAGCAAAAAACAAAATATTTTTGATGCTCCCACAGGGTATGTGGGCTTGTATGTGCATGCATGTACTCAGTCAAACTTTAGGATACCCATCCATCCTTTAATTTTAGAGTTTTTGCAATACTACAAAGTTCATATCTCTAGGCTAAATCCTTTTGGCCTGGCCAAATTAACCACCTACATTGTCATGTGCAAAGCATACGGTTATGAGCCCACACTAACTGTGCTTAGGGGCTTTGTCAACCTGTATCCTGGTGGGGATTGGATAACCATTGCTAAAAGAGGTGAACATGATGTGCCCTATCTAGTAACCAAACCCTTTTCGAATATCAGAAATTGGAAAGGGCAGTTTTTCTATATTGAGAGCACAATCCTACCATCTGAGTATCCAGCTTTGCTTGATGAAGCATATATGTTTTGCGAGGGATTATAATACACTTGGTAGGATGTTAATCCTTTAAAATGAGTGTATATGATACTTTGAGTTAATATGATTAAGTCTTCAGATATACACTAGCAGTTAGTACTGTTAGTGTATTCTTCTCAGCAGTACTAATCTTCAGAACATTTAATTCCCAACAATCCTCCCCTAAACTTGTGATTTATCCCAAATCAACATGTTTCTTCAGAATTAAATTCTGATTGTGAGGATCTTTCAAACATTAAATTGTCAGACTCTTGATCTGAGCTTTTCTTTGTTCTGTAGGACTAACTATCTTTCTGTCTAACTCATCTACTTTATGTGAATCTCTTTCAGCAATAACATCATCTTTATTTGTCTTGAACAATAGCAGTACCATGAATAAAAGATGGTGCAATTTCCTTGGATGGAGGAATTATAAGAGGCAATGGTGCTGTGTATCTTGGATGCTTGTTCCAAGAAGTCAAATCATCTTTCAGCAAGCCTTTGCAAGTGATGAACAAATGATGAACTCAAATAAGTACATTTTATTACTATCATTTATCCTATTAATTTGACTTGTTTTATTATATTATGTATGAGGATTGATACTTAATCGTTTACTTTTGTAATTCTCAGGTAAAAACAAGCATTTGGTGAAACTTGGCGATTTTGGACTAATTATGGAGCAAAACATGCAAGAAGTTAAGAGTCTACTGAAATGGACAAGATCAAGACGAATCTGCTCCAGATGCGCCGCATCTCACTCATTACATACGGCGCATCACTATCAATATTTCACCAGATACGATCCAAGATACAAGAGGACATGCGCCGCATCTATAAATGAAGTTACGCCGCATCTTCTGGCGGTGTACGAATATTCCTGAATATTATAATCTTGGACCCCACGCGAAGTTAAGTCAATGCGCCGCATCTACTTACTAGATGCGCCGCATCTTACCCTCAGACAGAAACTATAAATACCCCAAGACCAGACGAATTTCAAAGCGCATATATTATATATCCGAAGACCGAAGTACAGAAACCTAGGACGAATTCAGTCGATTAAGGCAGCACAAGACACACCCAAACGAAGATACAAGAGCTGTAAGAAGGTGCTGCATGTGTTTAATTCATTAAGTAGTTTTGTTTTATTGTGTTAGTAAACTTTAATTCATCAAGATTGGTGGCTTGTGTAATGTGACAACGGAAAGATTGCACTCCCTTAAAAATGCTTTCTCATTAATTAAAGTTTATATGTTGATGTCTTTGGTGACTTTTATTAGTGCATTGATAACCTCTGTGTCTAGCTGAGCGTTGATCGGGTCGCCATGCCTCTGCCCTCGCCTATTTATTAGATCGCCTATGCATTCTATGGTCTGTAGAAAAGTAGGAAGAAAGATAAATAGGATAGTCATAAGTAATCATTAAGGGTTTACTCGCCGATAAGATTAGAACCAACGAGAAAGGACTTAATCTCGGTGCGTTGCATCGAACTATACACTTCATATAAAACTAGCAATAAAACAAGTGACAAACTACTTATCTATCAGGACAGCCCTCTTATTGTCTCAAGTATTTATCTGTGTACGTGTGTGCTATTCGCTTATTCGTGCCTATTGGTTTAGTTTATTATTTAATTGCAACCAAATCGTGCCAGTCTCTCAGGCTGAACCCCCTTGCGTTAGATTAGGTTGTATAGCTAACTTAATATATTAAAATACTGATTAGAATAACTAGATAATACGTTCCACTCTTAGTGATCGACACTCTACTTACCATTATATTCATACTGACCGGGTACACTGCTCGTTAAGTGTGTGTTTTATTGATAAGTCGGCTAAATATAAATTTAAAACTTGAGTAGGCATTAATACTGCTAAACCGCAACGACATACATGCGCATCAAGTTTTTGGCGCCGCTGCCGGGGAGTGAATTGTTATTATCTGTTAATTTGATTAGTACTTTAATTAGGTTTTTAATTTTTTTATTCTGACCGCTAATTTTGTTGTATATAAGATTAATTTGCATTCATTGTATTATTTTGCATATTTTCTGTTTTTTTGTGTGTTATTTGTTTGCTTTTATTTGTGTTTATTTTCGTGTGTTTATTTGTTTTTATTTATTTTTCGTATTTTCTGCATACTGCTATCGTTGTACTGAGCTAAATCAAACGATACGGCGCATCTGATCCCTCAGATACGGCGTATTGCGTTTAATTTTTATAAAATACAACGCGTTTAATTAATTCGATACGACGCATCTTTTCCCCAAGATACGGCGTATCTGTTTTTGATAAAATTTTTTCTAAACGTTAACGCCATACGACGCATCTGCTTCAGCAGATACGGCGTATCTATTATTTTAATTAAAAACAGTTTTCGTATTATTAAACAAATACGGCGTATCGATTTTTATCGATACGGCGTATCTTCTGAATCAAAAATCTTATATTTTGAAACATAACGAAGATACGGCGCATTAACTTTTGTTAATACGACGCATTTAAATTTTAATAAATATCGATTTTTGATAATTAAAACAGATACGGCGCATTCGAATTTCTAAGCGGCGTATCTATTTTCTGAATAAAGTCTGATTTAATTTTAACGATTATAAGATACGGCGTATCCAACTTTTTGGATACGGCGCATTGTCTGCAGATATCAGCTATTTGTATTCTTATATCCGTTTCTATATTCATTAATTTCTCTTCTAGCGAACAAATCCTACTGATGATTTTACTTGTGATGACAGATTTTGCTATGGAAGATATATCGAAGAACGGATATCTTGCTATGGAGCTCTTGCTTTCGAACTCATCCATGGAAGTTTACGATAATGTCAACTTCAATGTACTCGAGATTGATACGGATTTATTCTCTTGGGAGACCCCTCTTGAAGCTGTTTTTAAGGAATTCATGCGTTTATGCAACATTGACAAAGGGGTATTCTCTTATGACGTATTTGTGAGGTACACTGGAGATGAATTGTCGCTCTTATGGCCTATCATTGAATCCAAAGGATTGAACTGGACTACTATCGAAGAAGATGATGGGAAATTCTATCTTGCATACATGGACTCAAGCAACAAAAGCTGTGGTGGAGGCAATACCCAAATCTCTTACATGCCTTATTCCGAACAGTACTGGGGATTAAATGAGAACTATCTGGACGATGAAAAAATTTATGCTGTGGCGGAGTTACTATTTCATGGCAGGTTGGTAAGATTGATGGACCTCTCCCTCAATGATTGGCTTGAACTTAAATATGGTAGTCCGAAATTTGCCCCTGCAAATGAAGTCAAGCGGATTATGACTTCATGGTTGACACGGAGTTTTAGGGAGCAATTTAACGAGTTCATGGAGATAAAGAGGAAAATGATTGGAAAGACTTGCTTTGACGTTAACTACGATCCTAACGATGTTGATTTTTCAGATTGGTTGGCTAGTAAGTTCAATAACCATAAGAGCATGGATCGAGCTACTAAGGATGCGTTATGGGTATATTGGATGAGAGGTGAAGACGAAGAAGTGGAGAGCGACTATGGGTCGTCACTTCATGATTCAACAATCAATGAGGGCATTGAAGAATTATTCAAAATTGACATTGATGTGTTCGATTATGAGACACCCTTATGCAAGCAGTTCAAGGAATTTAACTACCTTCTTCAAGTTGACGATGATGTGCTTACTGGAGATCTACCAGGATTTAAGACTTATGATGATTTCAAAAACACCTGGTACTACGAATGGAATGACCAAATACCATTGGTTTGGGATAAACCATGGGAATTTGAGCACATTAATCACACTTGTACACCCTTCGTTTTCAAGGACGGGAGTAGTGTTTGGCCGACCTGTGATTATAAGAGTGACGAAACCTGTAATGGGGGAAGTATAATTGGAATGAAACGGGTTGGAAAAGATGTAACCTTTGAGGACTATGAGTGGTATGATAATATAGAAGACTGCCCACAAAAAACGGAGGCTTTGCAAGAAAAAGGTAGAATTGAATACTTAAAGGGACTTAAAGGGACATCAAATACAACTTTCTGGGAATGGGTGCATGAACAATTTGATGATTACACGAAGCTTAGTCGACGGTTACAATGGGAATTAGAAAGAGAGTGGGAGGCAATTCAAGATGATAAGTCATTAATTGATGAACTAGATGACTATTTGATTAAGGATCCTTATTTTAAGTTTGTTGATAAGGACGAGGAAGAATTCACCAAAAGAAAGTGTCAACTACTTGGGATTCCTTATAATGAGCCACCCATGATTATTTCCGAAAAATTTAAAATCATCAAATATTCTTTGGGACCAGATGAAGAATATGTTGCGACGAAGACCAAGAGTTATAGAAGATTAAGCCGAACGGAAGAAAACGTCGCAAAGCTATACGGGAACATCTTTCGGATGAAGGAAGAAGGATGGACCGTAACAAGGACTAAATGATGAGCTGAACGTGAGTCTAACCTGAAGACTCTGGAATAAAGACAAGTGCTGACCGGGAGACAACCCGGAGAAATTTTTATTATTCTGTTTTTGTGTCGAGTCAGTCAGGCCGCAGAGGATACGGCGCATCTCAATCCTGAGATGCGACGCATCTCCTGCAAAAGGTCATATCTTTATTTTTCTGCATTTTTTATTTTCGACTTTAAAACTTTTTATCAGTTTATTTTAATGCGGCGCATCCCTGGTTAAGGATGCGGCGCATCTTCTATTCTGATCCGTATTTATTCCAGGCTCGATACGGCGTATCTTCTTCCATAAGATACGGCGCATCGACTGACCTGATGATTTTCATTTTTTAATTTTTATGTTTTATTTTTAACTAACTACTAATGTATTATGCAAGTTGAACCTTTCTTACCTTAGGTGTGTTTTAAAGCCTTGGTGGTATTATAGATTCCTGCATTTCCTGTGGATACATCGATTATGAAGCTTAAACGTTCTAATCCACAAGAAAGATGATTTTTGCTCTTTTACTAATGGAGGATCATACCGAGCAAATCTCAGGGGAGTTTTTCTATTCTAATTCTTTTATTTTCCAGTTTTTAACCTTTTATACAAACAACGAGGACGTTGTTTAACTTAAGTGGGGGGATTGGAGAATTAGAACACTTAACACTTACTTGTCCTAAACTTTTCAAAATATGCTTAAAATGTGCTTAATATATCAAAATTTCAAAATTTTTTTAGCATGTTTTTGTTTAAAGTCTAAGTTGCATAGCTGCACACATGACGTTATTTTAAAAAAAATTGTGATTTTTCAAAATTCACAAATCTATGAGTGTGCCGGTGACTTGTAAACTTTAGAACTTGGCTTGTATACTATTCGAGACCACCATAATAAGTATTATTTATATAATTGGAGTGACTTGTCTAAATTGGTAAATTTCTAGGATTACACCCAAATAGCCTTTATATGTTATGTGTTATTAACTAACTACACTGGTTAGTTAACCCCCGTATAAACCCTTTGTTACTCTCACTTTTAGAGTAAGATACCCCTAGAAAAACACTCAGAGCCATTCCTTTCGTTTCTTACACCTTTGTTAAAATGTTTCGTTACACCTTACACCTTAGCCTACCCTGTAGATTAAAATCCGTGGTTGGTTAATTGCTTTAGGCAAAGTGTGTTTCCTTGCATTACCTGTGTTCGCGTGCGTAATTCATTATCTATGGTTAGGTCGGGAAATTGCACAATGCAATTGGAGTGAAAGTAAATATTGTATATCTTTGAGTTTATTTTTCGTGTGTTTACTACTTTCACTATTACCGTTATTTCTGAAGTCATGAAAAGTATGGAAAAATTATCCATAATTATCATTATAGTGATGTGGTGAAATTTTACACATCTTTGTTTGTGTTTCAAGTTAAAAAAAAAAAAAAAAAAAAAAAAAAAAAAAAAAAAATCGAAAAAATAGAAAAGAAAAAGAAAAGAAGAGTTGGATGTTTGTTTTAACCAACTTATGTAAAGTTTTGTATTAAGTGGTCGATATCACCACTAATTGTTGTATTATATCTATGGATTGAATGGGAGTTGGCAGTTATGGGAACGCCGACTAAGGTTTATTCTTTGATTGAGATCTTGTTGAGTATAATTCGTGTCTACCTAAAGCGTGTGTTTCAAGTGTTAAAGCGTGAGTTATTCTATGAAATGAGTCTTATTCATGGGATGGTTGGGATAGTGATTAACCACACTTAGGATTTTAATTTATTTGTTTTGTTTATTTTTCATTTTTACACCAATTTATATCCCAAATATTATCCATACCCTGTATTATTCTTTATCCATCCAAACCTTTGATTTATTGAGATTAGGGATTTGAGCAATCTTAAGTATCGTAGTCGTGGATTCGACTATGTATTTATGATTTTGTCGCCCTTTTTGATATAATATTATTGGTAAAGATTACTTGGTCCTATCTTTAGCCTATTCGAGTTAAGGATTTGAGCAATTGCAAGTATCATGTTCGTGGATTCGATCATGTATTTGTGATTTTGTCGCCTTTTCTGGAATTTGAGATCGATAGAGATTAAGAATAATTAACCCTTAAGCCTAAAAACCCTTTTTACCGCTTTAGACTTGTTATTCCTTGGCTTTAGTGGGGGAGATGTGTCTACTTGCCAAGCTTATGATAGAATATTCGTCGCGACTGGACAGTTAAACGATTAGATTTGCTTTTATCAAATTATTTTATTTTACTTCTAATTCGTTAAGTGTTTGGTTGTGTGATTATGACAAAATGAATACATGCTTAAATATAAAAATAAATCCTAATATCTTTTAGGATACATTTTCATAAGATTAATTCTAAGGTTTACTTGGGGACAAGTAAAGTTCAAGTGGGGGGATATTTGATGAACTTAAATAAGTACATTTTATTACTATCATTTATCCTATTAATTTGACTTGTTTTATTATATTATGTATGAGGATTGATACTTAATCGTTTACTTTTGTAATTCTCAGGTAAAAACAAGCATTTGGTGAAACTTGGCGATTTTGGACTAATTATGGAGCAAAACATGCAAGAAGTTAAGAGTCTACTGAAATGGACAAGATCAAGACGAATCTGCTCCAGATGCGCCGCATCAGACTCATTACATACGGCGCATCACTATCAATATTTCACCAGATACGATTCAAGATACAAGAGGACATGCGCCGCATCTATAAATGAAGTTACGCCGCATCTTCTGGCGGTGTACGAATATTCCTGAATATTATAATCTTGGACCCCACGCGAAGTTAAGTCAATGCGCCGCATCTACTTACTAGATGCGCCGCATCTTACCCTCAGACAGAAACTATATATACCCCAAGACCAGACGAATTTCAAAGCGCATATATTATATATCCGAAGACCGAAGTACAGAAACCTAGGACGAATTCAGTCGATTAAGGCAGCACAAGACACACCCAAACGAAGATACAAGAGCTGTAAGAAGGTGCTACATGTGTTTAATTCATTAAGTAGTTTTGTTTTATTGTGTTAGTAAACTTTAATTCATCAAGATTGGTGGCTTGTGTAATGTGACAACGGAAAGATTGCACTCCCTTAAAACTGCTTTCTCATTAATTAAAGTTTATATGTTGATGTCTTTGGTGACTTTTATTAGTGCATTGATAACCTCTGTGTCTAGCTGAGCGTTGATCGGGTCGCCATGCCTCTGCCCTCGCCTATTTATTAGATCGCCTATACATTCTATGGTCTGTAGAAAAGTAGGAAGAAAGATAAATAGGATAGTCATAAGTAATCATTAAGGGTTTACTCGCCGATAAGATTAGAACCAACGAGAAAGGACTTAATCTCGGTGCGTTGCATCGAACTATAAACTTCATATAAAACTAGCAATAAAACAAGTGACAAACTACTTATCTATCAGGACAACCCTCTTATTGTCTCAAGTATTTATCTGTGTACGTGTGTGCTATTCGCTGATTCGTGCCTATTGGTTTAGTTTATTATTTAATTGCAACCAAATCGTGCCAGTCTCTCAGGCTGAACCCCCTTGCGTTAGATTAGGTTGTATAGCTAACTTAATATATTAAAATACTGATTAGAATAACTAGATAATACGTTCCACTCTTAGTGATCGACACTCTACTTACCATTATATTCATACTGACCGGGTACGCTGCTCGTTAAGTGTGTGTGTTATTGATAAGTCGGCTAAATATAAATTTAAAACTTGAGTAGGCATTAATACTGCTAAACCGCAACGACATACACGCGCATCAACAAACGTAGTGAACTGAAATTGAAACTGAAAGAACTTAGATAGAACTTTCTTCATTTGAATGCTTCATCCCTTCTGAATATATATAATACTCCAGAATCTTGTTCTTTTATGCTTATTCCCAGCATCCATCAACTGAAACTTGAGCTTGTTCTTATTATTGGCTGAATAATAAGACATTTTAGCTTCTCAAAAAGCTGACATCATCATCTTGTATGCTCTTGTCTTTTCTTGAACTTGATCAATTTTGGGCAATCTTCCTCCCCAGTCTTTCTCTTTTGCTTGATCAATTTTAAATTTCCTCCCCTGATTCTGAGCATACACAACCACAATCTTTTCTTCCCCTGATTGGTTAATCTTCCTCCGCTGAGATTTATCATTTCCTCCCCTGTTTGGAAGATCTCTCACCATCATAGTACCATCATCTGATCTACCAATTTAGAACATGTTTTCAGACAATGTTGTACATGTAGCCATCAATTCCTTAAATTTCAATGCTGCCCTTATCACTTCCAGGTGTGTTAACTCCTGTGAGAGGTGAATCATGGGGCATTGACTCATAATCCATCATTAGATAGGTTTCTGAGCTATTTTGAGAATCCTTTTTAAGAAAACTTTTGACTTAGCAGTATGAACTTGATTTTATTGAAAAATCATACTGCTTACAACCATTTTGAAGGGATTAAGTGTGTAACAGACACTTAATCAAGAATTCGGTTTAAAATTAACCTCTGGTTGTGTGAGAACCAATATTTTCAGTTATAAATAACTGCCTGTGTAAAGATAAACCCATTCAAAGGGCTTTCTTGACAGGGTTTCCAGCTCATAGCAATTGTTACCTCTAACACAAGTGTTAGATTCACTTTTGCTAGCTGTTCTTTCTATCAGATGTCCTTAGACTTTCTCATTATACTAATTAAAGTATAAAATGATAGAAAGTGAGTTGAGTCAGTTACTATCTGACCAACTGAGCCATCAAGTCGATGTGAAACATCATAATCAGATTTCAAGAAAGAAGTTTTAAAGAATCAATTAACTTAGGTGTAAACCTTTGTTAATGAATTCCCAAACTCTGTCCATCATGAACCTATTATATCAGCAACTTGTATAATCATTCTGCTGCTCATACATTTCACTTGAAACTTCCTTTGTGCTCATATGTTCATACCTGAAATTGTTAGTCCAAAACCAAGAAACAAAATGCAGAGCATTTGTCTTATAGCAGTATCAATATATGACTAACAGTATGAACTGAACAATCAAAATTTGTACTAGCAGTACAAACTTTTCAATAACAGTACCAATTTACAAAGCTTGCAGTACAAACAAAAATTTATATACAATAACACAGAGTTTAAAATCATTGAGGATTAAGCATTCCAATACTTGCTACCAAGTACTGAAACCTTCCAACATCAAAAGCTTTTGTGAGAAGATCTGAAAAGTTGTGATCAGAATCAATTTTAAGAACTTGAATCAACTTTTTCTCATTGCAGTCTCTAATAAAATGATGTCTAATTTCAATGTGTTTTGTTTTAGAGTGTTGCACTGGGTTTTTAATTATGCAAATTGTACTACTATTATCAATATGTATGACAGTGTTTAAGAAATTGTACCCATAGTCAAGAAGTTGGTTTTGAAGCCATAGGACTTGACCACAGCAACTTGCAGCAGCTACATATTCAGCTTCAGTTGTTGAAGTAGCTACAATTGTTTGCTTCTTACACTGCCATGAGATAAGTCTACACCCAAGGAATTGACATCCTCCAGTTGTTGACTTTCTGTCCAAGCTTGCACCTGCATAATCACTATCTGAATATGCTACCAAGTCAAAAGGTGATTCCCTAGAATACCATAGACCCAACCTAGGTTGACCCTTGAGATATCTAAAAATCCTCTTGACAGCTGTTAAGTGAGAAACCTTAGGAGTTACTTGAAATCTTGCACAAGCACAAACAGAGAACAAGATATCAGGTCTTGATGATGTAAGATACATCAAAGAACCTATCATAGATCTGTATGTGTGTACATCCACATTGTCTCCATCTACATCTTTAAGAAGAGGCTTCTCAGAGTCCATTGGTGTGCTTGTCACTTTTGAATCAGCAAATTGAAATTTTCTTAGAATCTCTACAACATATTTATCTTGGCTGATAAAAATGCCTTCACTAGATTGCTTAACTTGCAGACTAAAAAAGAATGTTAGTTCCCTCATGGAAGTCATCTGAAACTTATCATGCATAAGTTTCTCAAACTCTAAACACATCTCCTTCCTTGTAGATTGGTGTGCGTGTGGTATTGCTCTAATTTTGTATCCACGATATGTCGTTGTGGTTTTAGCAGTATTCAAGTTTTAAATTTATATTTAGCCGACTTATCAATAACACACACTTTAACGAGCAGTGTACCCGGTCAGTATGAATATAATGGTAAGTAGAGTGTCGATCACTAAGAGTGGAACGTATTATCTAGTTATCCTAATCAGTATTTTAATATCTTAAGTTAGCTATACAACCTAATCTAACGCAAGGGGGTTTCAGTCTGAGAGACTGGCACGGTTTGGTTATGATTAAATATAAACTAAACTAATAAGCACGAATCAGCGAGTAGCACACACGTACACAGATAAATACATGAGACAATAAGAAGACCTGTCCTGATAGTTAAGTAGTTTGTCACTTGTTTTATTGCTAGTTTTATATGAAGTGTATAGTTCGATGCAACGCACCGAGATTAAGTCCTTTCTCGTTGGTTCTAATCTTATCGGTGAGTAAACCCTTAATGATTACTTATGACTATCCTATTTATCTTTCTTCCTACTTTTCTACAGACGATAGAATGCATAGGCGATCTAATAAATAGGCGAGGAAGGGGCATGGCGACCCAAGCAATGCTCAGCTAGACACAGAGGTTATCAATGCACTAATAAAAGTCACCAAAGACATCATCATATAAACTTTAATTAATGGGAAAGCAATTTTAAGGGAGTGCAACCTTTCCGTTGTCACATTACACAAGCCACCAATCCTGATGAATTAAAGTGTACTAATACAATGAAACAAAACTACTTAATGAATTAAACACATGCAGGACCTTCTTACAGCTCTTGTATCTTCGTTCGGGTGTGTCTTGTGCTGCCTATTCGTCTGAATTCGTTCGCTCGTCTAGGGATATATGGCACGTACGTCAAAAGTCTTTTGAAATTCGTCTGGCCTTGGGGTATTTATAGTTTCTGTCTGAGGTAAGATGCGGCGCATTGAATAAGTAGATGCGGCGCATTGACTTAACTTCACGTGGGGTCCAAGATTAATATATTCAGGAATATTCGTACACCGCCAGAAGATGCGGCGTAACTCCATTCTTAGATGCGGCGCATGTCCTTGCTGTCTTGGATAATATCTTGTGAAATCTTGATAGTGATGCGCCGTATATAATAAGTAAGATGCGGCGTATCTGGAGCAGAATGATCTTGATCTTGTACATTTCAGTAGACTCTTAACTTCTTGCTTGTTTTGCTCCATAATTAGTCCAAAATCGCCAAGTTTCACATAATACTTGTTTTTACCTGAGAATTACAAAAGTAAACATTAACGTATCAATTCTCACAGATAATATAATAAAACAAGTTAAATAAATAGGATAAATGATAGTAATAAAATGTACTTATTTGAGTTCATCAAATATCCCCCCACTTGAACTTTACTTGTCCCCAAGTAAACCTTAGAATTAATCTTATGAAAATGTATCCTAAAAGATGTTAGGATTTATTTTTATATTTAAGCATGTATTCATTTTTGTCATAATCACACAACCAAACACTTAACGAATTAGAAGTAAAATAAAATATTTTGATAAAAGCAAATCTAATCGTTTAACTGTCCAGTCGTGACGAATATTCTATCATAAGCTTGGCAAGTATACGCATCTCCCCCACTAAAGCCAAGGAATAACAAGTCTAAAGCGGTAAAAAGGGTTTGTTGGTTAAGGGTTCATCATTCTTCTTAATCTCTATCGATCTCAAATTCCAGAAAAGGCGACAAAATCACAAATACATGATCGAATCCACGAACACGATACTTGCAATTGCTCAAATCCTTAACTCGAATAGGCTAAAGATAGGACCAAGTAATCTTCACCAATAATATTATATCAAAAAGGGCGACAAAATCATAAATACATAGCCGAATCCACGACTACGATACTTAAGATTGCTCAAATCCCTAATCTCAATAAATCAAAGGTTTGGATAAAGAATAATATAGGGTATGGATAATATTTGGGATACAAATTGGTGTAAAATGAAAAATAAACAAAACAGATAAATTAAGATCCTAAGTGTGGTTAATCGCTATCCCAACCATCCCATGAATAAGACTCATATCATAGAATAACTCACGCTTTAACACTTGAAACACACGCTTTAGGTAGTCACGAATTATACTCAACAAGATCTCAATCAAAGAATAACCTTAATTGGCGTTCCCATAACGTCCAACTCCCATTCAATCCATAGATATAATATACAACAACTAGTGGTGATATCGACCACTTAATACAAAACTTTACATAAGTTGGTTAAAACAAACATCCAACTTTTCTTTTTCTTTTCTTTTCTATTTTTTTCTATTTTTTTTTTTTTTTTTTTTTTTTTTTTTTTTTTTAAAAAAAACTTGAAACATAAACATAGATGTGTAAAATTTCACCACATCACTATAATGATAACTCTGGATAATTTTTCCATACTTTTCATGACTTCAGAAATAACAGTAATAGTGAAAGTAGTAAACACACGAAAAATAAACTCAAAGATATACAATATTTACTTTCACTCCAATTGCATTGTGCAATTTCCCGACCTAACCATAGATAATGAATTACGCACGCGAACACAGGTAATGTAAGGAAACACACTTTGCCTAAAGCAATTAACCAACCACGGATTTTAATCTACAGGGTAGGCTAAGGTGTAAGGGTGTAACGAAACATTATAACAAAGGTGTAAGAAACGAAAGGAATGGCTCTGAGTGTTTTTCTAGGGTTATCTTACTCTAAAAATGAGAGTAACAAAAGGGTTTATACGGGGGTTAACTAACCAGTGTAGTTAGCTAATATCACATAACATATAAAGGCTATTTGGGTGTAATCCTAGAAATTTACCAATTTAGACGAGTCATTCCAATTATATAAATAATACTTATTATGGTGGTCTCGAATAGTATACAAGCCAAGTTCTAAAGTCTACAAGTCACCGGCACACTCATAGATTTGTGAATTTTTGAAAAGTTCACAATTTTTGAAAATAACGTCATGTGTGCAGCTATGTAATTTAGACTTTAAACAAAAACATGCTAAAAAAAAATTTTAAATTTTGATATATTAAACGCATTTTAAGCATAATTTTTGAAAAAGTTTAGGACAAGTAAGTGTTCAAATTCTCAAATCCCCCCACTTAAGTTAAACAACGTCCTCGTTGTTTGTGTCAAAGGTTAAAAACTGGAAAATAAAAGAAATTAGAACAGAAAAACTCCTCTGAGATTTGCTCGGTATGATCCTCCATTATTTGTATAAGAGCAAAAATCATCTTTCTTGTGGATGAGAACGTTTAAGCTTCATATTTGATGTATCCACAGGAAATGCAGGAATCTATAATACCACCAAGACTTAAACACACCTGAGTTAAGAAAGTTCAAACTTGCATAATACATTTGTAGTTAGTAAAAATAAAATGTAAAAATTAAAACTGAAAATCATCAGGTCAGTCGATACGCCGTATCTTATGGAAGAAGATACGCCGTATCGAGCCTGGAATAATTACGAATCAGAATAGAAGATGCGTCGCATCCTTAACCAGGGATGCGCTGCATTAAAATAAACTGACAAAAAGTTTTAAAGTAAAAAATGCAAATGCAGAAAATAAAATAAGATATGACCAGTGCAGGAGATGCGTCGCATCCTGGGATTGAGATGCGCCGTATCTTCTGCGGGCCTGACTGACTCGACACATAACAGAATAGTAAGAATTTTCTCCGGGTTGTCTCCCGGTCAGCACTTGTCTTTATTCCAGAGTCTTCAAGTTAGACTCACGTTCAGCTCTTTATTCCGATCTATTGATCCCCACATGTCCGCGTACGATGTAGTTGCGAATTACTTCGTCACGAACATATTCCGGCCCCAATTCAAGTATACCTTTGTAGAATCCTTTCATCTTTTGGTACGGATACTCGATCCCTTTCTCAGCGTCATTTTCATCTACAAAAAGAAATGGTGTATATTTGTAACAAAATTTGTTAGGGGCATGTTCAAACCTTGGGTGAGCACGAGGCATCATGTAAGTGATAACGTTGTTTCCACTTTTAAAGGTGATCTTTCCTTCAAATCTTTTAGCGTTAATTTCGATCTCCTTACAGAATGGTTTCCCAACGATCACGTCACCCATTTCAATATCACGATAAGCATCCATGTTTTCCACCACAGTGAAATCTGTAACAATAGTTAAATTTCCAACAAAAATAGGTACATTCATGAACACTCCAACTACGTTTTTCCCTCTATACTCAATTTTGTTTTTCATTATAGAATTATAGAAATCTTTTGACATTACATTAATTGGTAAAATAGGGAAAAAGTTGGCACTAATTTGTTTAAATCCTATCATGCAAGGAAATTGTAAATTATAAGCACAATCAACATGGATCTTTCTACCATAATCACAGAAACTAGGATATCCTTCAAATTCATCATAATTCTTAGTGTTGATCACATTGACTCTAGGTATATCCATAATTTCTCCTTCTTCAATTTTGGGTTCTAAATCCTCCATAAATTGATCATTGATTCCTAATGGTAGATTAAGATCATTTAATTCAATGTAGTCTCCACTATAGGTCTCAAGTGATTCATTATTTACCAAGGTTTCTCCCATAAACCTAGCTTCAAGATTGAGGTCCACATGTTCTCTTAATCCTAGCACATAGACGCCTCTAATTATGCTTTTAACAGGATTTTGGCACTTGTAGACTAGTTTATTATTCCCTACCCTTAATGAGATTTTTCTTTTAAACACATCAATCTTAGCACGGGCGGTAGACAAGAAAGGTCTTCCAAGGATTAAAGGAATCTTAACATCCTCGGGCATATCTAATATAACAAAGTCCACAGGGAAAACAAACTTCTCAATCTTAACTAGCACATTATTAGCAATCCCTTCAGGTTGTTTTACCGTTTTATCAGCCAATTCAATAAGTAACTTAGTTGGTGCTAATTTTCCTAGTCCTAGGGTAGTGAATGTCTTAAGGGGCATTACACTAACGCTAGCTCCTAAGTCAGCTAACACATTATTGAAAAATATATCATTAATTGAACAAGGTAAAGTAAAACTTCCTGGGTCTTTTTCTTTATGAGGCAAGGCATGTAAGTCGGTTGCAGAGCTCTCTTCTTTCATTGTAGCCTTGATCTCCTTTTCAATCTTTATCTTCTCTTTGAGTAGTCTCCTTAAACTGATTGAAGAATTAAAGAAAAATTCGGGTCTTGCACCATCATTACCATTCATCAGTCTTCTAGGAAAAGGAATGTTAGGAGTGACTTCTTCAGTGGTGCTTATGGCCTTGACATGATCTCTTGGGTTGGTTTCAGTTGAGCTCGGTAGACTTCCGTATCCCCTTTCTTGAAGAACTTTGCTCATTTGACCAATTTGTTGTTCCAATGCTTTGATCGAAGCTCCTTGATTTCTTGTAATAGTGTCCGTTGAAGCTCGGATTTCTTTGATCATAGCAGTATTCTCTTCATGTCTTTTAGCAGCATCGGCCATAATTTGCTTTAGAGTGTCATCTAAAGTCTGCCTCCTTTCTTGATAAGCGGGATTAAAGTTGTTCTTTTGATAGAATCCCGGAGTAGCTTCCCTAAATCTTCCTGAAGGTCGGAATGGTTGTCCAAATTGTGTGTAGTATGCTTCTTCAAACGTCTCACTTTCATTCTTATTAGGGCAATCTTTAGTGTAGTGAGGTCCTTCGCACTTTTCACATCCAACTTGGGCAGCATACACTTTCTCATCACGCTTCTTCATCTCTCTACTAATTTTATCCAATTGAGCTTGAATAGCAGCAAACCCGTCAAAATTAGTGCTGCTCTTAGATCTAGTAGAGGTCCCATCGTGCCATTTTTGAGAATGATCAGCAGCTTCTTGGATAGCTTTCCTAGCATTAGCTGCACTCATTTGAGGCACAGCTCCCTTAGCATCCAAAATTTGTCTAGTAGGCACGTCCAATCCTTGATAAAACAATATTATCTCCTGCATTGGGGTTAGATAGTGTTGAGGACATTTCACCAGTAAGTCTTTAAATCGTTCCCAAGCTTGATAAAGAGTTTCATCAGGCTCTTGCTTGAAACTGTTGATAGCCTCCATCTTTTTAGCGGTTTTAGCAGGTGGACAATATCTTTTCAGGAATTTGCTCTTCAAATCTTCCCATGTTGTGATTGAACTAGCAGGTTCATTCCTTAGCCACTTATTAGCAGCTCCTTTAAGTGAAATTGGAAAGATTCTAAGCATAAGTTGATCGTCAGTGACTCCTTCTGTAGTAAACAAATCTGCTATCTCGAGGACCTTTTCAACATGTTCATTAGCATCTTCATGTTCCGATCCACTGAAAGCATTTTCTCTTAGCTCCTTGAGAAACTGACCCTTCAACTCAAACTTTGACTTATCATCAAACTTTGGTCTAGCAACTCCTGAACTGTAGTCAGCACGGGTATTGTTCATGTATTCCTCCATAGTTGTGTTTTCGCCCATTGCTTCTGTTTCTTCTTCCTCTTTCTCTTCAGAAAAATAATCAAGCTCGAATGAACTTGAGATATCAAAGCTTTTTGTGTTGAAAAGCCTTTTAAGCGAATGAAAAGCTCGTTCAGGATCTTCGAAAGGTTGAATCAAGTCCTTAGTAGAATTCCTGGTCATGCACTTCCTGAAACTATCACAAAAGCATCAGTAGGGTATGTTCAAGAAAGTAATATATCAGAAAATCAACAATGAAAACGGAATACGAAAAATTAAAGTTACTGATATCTGCAGACGATGCGCCGTATCCAAAAAGTTGGATACGCCGTATCTTATAATCGTTAAAATTTAATCAGACTTTATTCAGAAAATAGATATGCCGCTTATAAATTTAGAATGCGCCGTATCATTTTTAATTATCAAAAATCAATGTATATTTATTAAAATTAAATGCGTCGTATTAACAAAAGTAAATGCGCCGTATTTTCGTTACGTTTCAAAATACAAGATTTTTGATTCAGAAGTTGTGCCGTATCGATAAAGATCGATACGTCGTATCTGTTTAATAATTCGAAAACTGTTTTTAATTAAAATAATAGATACGCCGTATCTGCTAAATCAGATGCGTCGTATGGCGTTATCGCTTAGAAAAAATTTCTTATTAAAAACGGAATACGCTGTATCTTGGGGAAAGATGCGTCGTATCGAATTAATTAAACGCGTTGTATTTTATAAAAATTAAACGCAATACGCCGTATTTAAGAAAATAGATGCGCCGTATCGTTTATATTAGCTCAGTACAACGATAGCAGAATATAGAAAAACAGAAAAATAAAAACAAAAATAAACACAAACGAAAATAAACAAAAATTAAACACACGAAAACAAAAAATATGCAAAATAATACAATGAATGCAAATTAACCTAATATACAACAGAGTTAGCGGTCAGAATTAAAAATTAAAAAGAAAAACCTAATTAAAATACTAATAAAATTAACAGATAATAACAATCCACTCCCCGGCAGCGGCGCCAAAAAACTTGGTGTGGGTGTGGTATTGCTCTAATTTTGTATCCACGATATGTCATTGTGGTTTTAGCAGTATTCAAGTTTTAAATTTATATTTAGCCGACTTATCAATAACACACACTTTAACGAGCAGTGTACCCGGTCAGTATGAATATAATGGTAAGTAGAGTGTCGATCACTAAGAGTGGAACGTATTATCTAGTTATCCTAATCAGTATTTTAATATCTTAAGTTAGCTATACAACCTAATCTAACGCAAGGGGGTTTCAGTCTGAGAGACTGGCACGGTTTGGTTATGATTAAATATAAACTAAACTAATAAGCACGAATCAGCGAGTAGCACACACGTACACAGATAAATACATGAGACAATAAGAAGACCTGTCCTGATAGTTAAGTAGTTTGTCACTTGTTTTATTGCTAGTTTTATATGAAGTGTATAGTTCGATGCAACGCACCGAGATTAAGTCCTTTCTCGTTGGTTCTAATCTTATCGGCGAGTAAACCCTTAATGATTACTTATGACTATCCTATTTATCTTTCTTCCTACTTTTCTACAGACGATAGAATGCATAGGCGATCTAATAAATAGGCGAGGAAGGGGCATGGCGACCCAAGCAATGCTCAGCTAGACATAGAGGTTATCAATGCACTAATAAAAGTCACCAAAGACATCATCATATAAACTTTAATTAATGGGAAAGCAATTTTAAGGGAGTGCAACCTTTCCGTTGTCACATTACACAAGCCACCAATCCTGATGAATTAAAGTGTACTAATACAATGAAACAAAACTACTTAATGAATTAAACACATGCAGGACCTTCTTACAGCTCTTGTATCTTCGTTCGGGTGTGTCTTGTGCTGCCTATTCGTCTGAATTCGTTTGCTCGTCTAGGGATATATGGCACGTACGTCAAAAGTCTTTTGAAATTCGTCTGGCCTTGGGGTATTTATAGTTTCTGTCTGAGGTAAGATGCGGCGCATTGAATAAGTAGATGCGGCGCATTGACTTAACTTCACGTGGGGTCCAAGATTAATATATTCAGGAATATTCGTACACCGCCAGAAGATGCGGCGTAACTCCATTCTTAGATGCGGCGCATGTCCTTGCTGTCTTGGATAATATCTTGTGAAATCTTGATAGTGATGCGCCATATATAATAAGTAAGATGCGGCGTATCTGGAGCAGAATGATCTTGATCTTGTACATTTCAGTAGACTCTTAACTTCTTGCTTGTTTTGCTCCATAATTAGTCCAAAATCGCCAAGTTTCACATAATACTTGTTTTTACCTGAGAATTACAAAAGTAAACATTAACGTATCAATTCTCACAGATAATATAATAAAACAAGTCAAATAAATAGGATAAATGATAGTAATAAAATGTACTTATTTGAGTTCATCATAGATCCAAAGATGATATCATCCACGTACACCTGAACTAGCAAAAGATCCTTCTTGTGCTTCTTGATGAATAATGTCTGATCTATCTTGCCTCTTTGAAATCCATTTTCAATTAAGTAGGAAGCCAGTGTTTCATACCATGCCCTTGGAGCCTGATGAAGGCCATAAAGAGCCTTAACTACCTTGTACACTTTGTCTGGATGGTCTGGGTCAATAAAACCTGGAGGTTGTGAGACATATACCTCCTCTTCAATAGTACCATATAGAAAAGCACTCTTGACATCCATTTGATAAACTGTGAAGCCCACAAATGAAGCATAAGCCAAAAATAACCTAATGGCTTCAATCCTTGCTACTGGAGCAAAAACCTCTTCATAGTCTATCCCTTCTTCTTGTGTGTACCCTTGGGCTACTAATCTAGCCTTATTCCTAATCACTATGCCCCTTTCATCCTTTTTATTTCTGAAAACCCATCTAGTGCCAATTACCCTTACACCCTTGGGTAAATCAACTAGCACCCATACCTTCTGAATCTTAAACTGAAGAAGCTCCTCTTGCATAGCTTCTACCCAGCTTGAATCATCTAGGGCTTTAAGAACATTCTTTGGTTCTGCTTGTGATAGAAAACATACAAATAAGCAAGAGTCGGAATACTCTTGCTGCTTTGATGCATAAAGAGCATCAAGAAACCCTTGTTGGTCTGAAGACATCAGTTGTTGCCTTGTCTTCACCCCTGATTGTACATCTCCAATCACATTGTCCAGGGAGTGGACTTTATGAATCCTTGTGTGTGGTGTTGTAGGAACATGATAGTCAGGTGGGAGATTATTGAAATCCACCTCATCTTCTGAGAAATCTGCTTCAGTTGAGTCTGATGGGCCAGCAGTAGAAACATTTTTCCTAGCAGTATTTTGCTCTGTCTCAGCAGTAGAAACATCATTTGTACTGCTACCTTGTTTTTCTTGTTCCTCAGTCTCATCTTCCTTGTTTTCATCTTCAATCCCTTCTTTAGCTTTATCAGAAGAAGGTTCATCATTTATTGAAGTTGAAGACACACTTGTACTTGTCCATATTGGCATCAGCAAATAATCTTGATCTGTCTCTTTTTCTAACCTTGCCTCATTTGTTGCTTGTGAACCTGAAAAATCATTAGTTTCTGCAACAACAGGCACATAATTCATTGATTTGGTTAGAGACTCAAGATCAAATAGCCATTTTGGACCTTCACCTGCTACATTGGATTTGTTCTCTAAAAATTCCTCATGCAGGTTTTCCTTTACTCTCCTAGTTCTTGAGTTGTATACTCTAAATGCTTTGCTATTGAGAGAATATCCAACTAAGAATCCTTCATCTGCTTTACCATCAAACTTTCCTAGATGGTCTAAGGTATTCAGAATTGTCACATGACATCCAAAAGGTCTAAGAAATCCTATTGCAGGAGTTCTACCTCTAAAAAGCTCATATGATGTCTTATTGTGAGACTTGACAACCAAAACCCTGTTCTGGACATAGCAAGCAGTATTAACTGCTTCAGCCCAAAAAGTGATAGGCAACTTAGAGTCAGCTAACATGGTTCTAGCAGCTTCTATGAGTGTTCTATTTCTCCTCTCAGCAACTCCATTCTGCTGAGGAGTTCTAGCAACACTAAATTCTCTCCTAATACCTTTTTCCTTGCAGAAGTCATCCATAACTCTATTCTTAAACTCTATCCCATTATCACATCTAATGACTTTTACTTTCTTGCTTACTAGGTTTTCTATCTCTGTAATGAATGTTTTAAGAATGCTAGAAGTCTCATCCTTAGAACTTAAAAAGAAAACCCATGTAAATCTGCTATAGTCATCAGTAACAACTAGACAAAATCTTTTATACTTTATACTACTCACATTTGTAGGTCCAAATAAGTCCATATGAAGCATAAATAATGATTGATCAATAGAGTTAAAAAGCTTGGGCTTACAAGTGGTTTTATGTTGTTTGCCTTTAAGACAAGCAATGCATGTTTGGTCATTTTCAAATCGTTTTTGAGGTAAACCTCTTACTAAACCATCCTTAACAATTTTATTTATGGTTTTGAAATTTATGTGACCAAGCCTCCTATGCCATTTCATTGATTCATCCAATGTGGCCTTTGCAACTAAACAAGTAAGTGCCTCTTTAGGAACAATCTTCTTCATATCAACACTGTACATGTTGCCCTTTCTTGGAATTTTAAGAAGTACTTGACTTTCATCAGGCATCTTAAAATCAGAAGAAAGTACAAGACATTCAGTGTCAGTAAAAAGAACTTTGTTCTTTTTGTCACACATTTGTGAGACACTAAACAGATTATACTTAAGCTCTTGCACATAGTACACATCTTCAAAATCTAATTTACCGGTTTTAAGAGTACCTTTACCAGTAATTTTTCCTCCAATTCCTCCTCCAAAGGTAACATAGCCTCCATCTAATGATTGGAAGTCTGAGAGATAAGACTTGTTGCCTGTCATGTGCCTTGAACACCCACTATCTGAATAGCCTTGATCTTCATGATCTGTTGGTGAATGTCCCTGCACACAAATAAAGGAATTAGTTTTTTTGGGGAATCCAAGCCATTACTGACTTGGATTTGCCACGTGCATCAATGTAGTTAAATCTCTTGAGAACAGTTGATGCACCATTGGATTTAAGAGGTCTCCAAATCCAACATGCTGAGGCCTTAACAACATTAGCCCTTATTTCCCTAGCAGCAGTATGAACTGCTTGCCTAGCAGTATAAACTGCTGGCTTTGCAGTTGTACCCTTCATTTTCCAAATTTGTTTTTGAACCACTGCTTTTGATTGAAAAGGCCTGTGAGCAGTTGTTTGTGCATGTTTATAAGTTGTTTTTGCACTTTGAACTGCTGGTTTTGGGTAAACAGAGTAAAAAGGTCTGGCAGTAGTAACTGCTTGTCTAGCAGTATGAATTTTTGGCCTAGCAGTAGGAACTGCTTTTGGTCCAGACTTTAATGAAACTACTCTGGGTTTTGTTCTTGTATTACTAGAGTTACTTTTAGGTGTATGCCTTTTTAAATTCACCCTATTTTTTGTATACCCGGATACCCTTTGGTTGCAGAAAGCTGCAAGATGGTCAAATTCTCTACAAATAAAACAAGCTTTGTTATAGAAGACAAAGTCATCACCTAGTTGGTGAGACTTAAGGCCATTCCAATTCCTTTGGTTGCCTCTGGGCTTGTTTGTGGTTCTATATTGTTCACAATATCTTACCGGTTGCCTAACATGTTTAACATTGATTTTAGGCCTATCAGTATCATTTTTGACTATCTTAGGAACACTTGTTCCTGCTTTCTTAACCACATCAGGTTTAGACATAACCTGTTCTTCTTCATCATCATCAGATATCCAGTCCTCAATGATTGGACCATCTGATTTCCTATCAGAGGACACCTTGTCCTCATGAAGTGAAGTTTTACTTAAACTCTCACTTACTTTCTTAGGTTCATCAACAACTACATTTGCTTTTGGCTGAACACCATATTGTAACTTTGGAAGTTGAAATTCAGCTAAGCCTGTGTGCTCTAGGTCTATCCCTGGGGTGCAGGAATTCCTCTATAAGGAGGTGGGACATTCTTGTATCCCAACCCAGATTTTGCCTTGTTGATTACTTGACATTCAATCATGTTGGTTACACCTTTAGAGGCATATTCTAATGTATCTACACTTAATTGAATGTTTTCTTTGGCTTTCTTAATCCTATCTAGCTCAGCCTTCAAATTACTAATGTCAACATTTTAAATTAAAATTTCCCTATTAAGAAGAATTTGGCATCAGTAAAAGTAGCTTCATTGGCCTTATAGTGTAAGATTTGTTCTTCTAGGACAGCTAAACCTCTCTTATGGTTTGTTAAGTTATGAATATTGTTGGTTAGTTCTGTCCTTTGATCTTCATAACGTTTTCTTAAAGTTTCTAAATCTTTAAGAGCAGTACAATTATTTGAACAAACTTTATCAGATTGTACCTCAGTAGAGAAAGCCATGAGTGCCATCTGAGAAGAAGCTTCTTCTTCATCAGCCATGAAACTCCAATCAAAACCTAAGCCATCAATAGCTACCATAGCTTTTTAGTTTGGCTCAGAAACCTCCCCTGTTTTGGACTTGCTTCCAAAACCTCTGTTCTTGCTATCTTGCTGCCTAGGTCTTCTACATTCTCTTGAGAAGTGCCCCATCATGTGGCAGTTGTAGCATTCTATCTTTGACTTGTCAAAACCAACAGTATCATTGTTGCTGATTGTGAGCTTCTTCCCTGTCCTTTGATAGAACTTCTTAGCCCTCATGCTAAGAAGAGAAATTTGCCATTTCAGGTCCATTTCCTCCAAATCATCATCATTGATTTCTTGGAGGTCTTCATAAGTGAGCATGGACCCATTATTCTGACTTGTCAAAAAGGCACAACAAGTCTTCTCATCCATTATACCAATAGTACTGCTTGATGAACTAGCAGTACTAACTTCACCATCAACCCTCACATCTTCAACTGGATTTGAGGTACTAGGAGATGACATAAATGCCATATTTCCAGTACTTGAACTAGTACCTCCAGTTTTCTTCAAATCTTGTTCCACAATCTTAAAGTTGCTGTACAAGTCCATAAGATCCATGGTGTCAACGTCTGGTTTGTTTTTCCAGACAACAACATGCACAACCCACTCTTCAGGTAAGCTTCTCAGAAATTTTGAGTTTAAATCTTCTTGAGGTATTTCAACCCCAAGAATAGCAAGTTGGCTCACAATTTTCTGTAGTCTGTTAAACATGTGGTCAAGTGATTCATGGTTGGTTGAAGAGAAGTTTTCAAAACTCTGCTTGAGAAGAGTCTTGTGGATCTTCTTGGTGGCTTCATTCCCAACATACCTTGCAACAATGGCCTCAAACAAAGACTTTGCATCTTTGAACTTGCTGAAGTTTAAAAGTTGATCATTTGGAATGGTCATCATCAGCATGCTTCTGGCCTTGAGGTCATTCTTCTTCTTTATCCTCTCTTCTCCAGTCATTGGGTTGATCAGCACAGTTACTTCATCTTTACCCTCAACTTGTGATGTAGTGGTTGTAGGCGTGTAAGAGTTTCCATCTTCAATAATTTCCCAAAGTGTATAATCTTGCACTTGGAAATATTGCTCTATCCTCAGCCTCCACATCTCAAACTCATTCTGTTTGAGCATTGGTAACTTTGCAGCAACATTCGTCTGAATAGACTCCATGTCCATTTCTTCTTCATCTTCTTCTAAATCAAAGATATCAGCCTGGCTCTGATACCAATTACGAGGGATTATAATACACTTGGTAGGATGTTAGTCCTTTAAAACGAGTGTATATGATACTTTGAGTTAATATGATTAAGTATGCAGAATCTACTTAACCATACTTAGAAGGCTATTTGTTATTGGAAATGGAACAGTGTTGCTTGTTGTTGGATAATGAACAATGAATGTATAACACCAAACGATTCAATATTATTAAAAATAATACGAGTGATCTTCACTATTACTAGGGTTACAAACCTTGAATCTCTATTACAAAGAAAAACTATTTTCTATCTTGTTCTATCAACTGAGTTAGTTTTTCTAATAGTTACATTAAGCACACAACACATATAAAGCTTAGACATTTTCTAACTAATGACTAACTCTCTATATATGTAAAATATCTAAGCACATGCATACTTGAGTATTGTCTAATCGATAGCTTGTGTGTGTCAGTAGCTAAGATACAACATGTATCTGTGTACACAACTTGTTGACTGATCACTTATCAAAGATATTGTCTACTGTATATATTTGACTTTAATACACAAATATCTTTTTCATACTTATCCAGTCAGCAGTAGTATACGCGACACTTATCCTTTCAGCAGTAGTATGAGTCATTCCAACAGCAGTATCGACCAGCAGTACCTTTGTTTGTACTAGCAGTACTAACTTCAGTTAGTACTGTTAGTTATAACTTTGAGTAGTCTTCAGATATACACTACCAGTTAGTACTGTTAGTGTATTCTTCTCAACAGTACTAATCTTCAGAACATTTAATTCCCAACATGTTTGATGAGAAAAGATTCCATGACCCATTACCTTATGAAGTATGAAGCAGTCCTATGTACCAACGTCTTGCACGTCATCCAGTTGATGTGCAAACATTCCCTAAGCCAATCTTGTTTATGGCGGGTATTGTGGATCGTTGGGAGGGGTCTCTGTCAAAGCCTGAAATAGTGTGTGAAGGACAGAGTATGTACATTCCCATTTAAATAAAACAAATAACTTATCTGCTGATATTTATCTCTTCTCCTTTGTTGTTTCAGGAATGACAGTTAGGAACTTTGTTGTGTCAGGAGGTGCTAAGGAAGTCAGCTTTATTCCCAAGGACCAAAAAGATGTGACCTATGGAGTTGGGTCTCCGTCTGTATCTGTGAATTACAATGATGTTGATGCTTCACCAGTTGTACCACTTGCAGTAGTCCATCCTCCAAAACCTGTGAATACTGAGGAAATTCCCCAGCTTGTTGAGAACGTTGCTGATTCGGATGACCCTCCCTCAGAGGGTGACGAACTGAAAATCATGGGGTCCTCCGGCATCGCAGATAGGGTGCGAAGCAGGAAAGGCACAAGTGCAAAGCCTTCGAAGGCCACCCCAAAGAGGAAATTAAACATCCCCACTCCTACCTCAAGGTCCACCAGACAAAAGACAGAGAAGTCTCTTGGGAAGGCAATCATGTACTCAACCGAAGAAGTTGCTAATGATGATGATATTCATGGTAAATAAAACCTCTTCTAATCCCTTCTTTCTTAATGTGTTCCGTATCTGATGGATATGCCTTATGCAGGGCTGCTGAACACCAAGGAGCTACCAAATGCTCTCACTTGTCATCTGCTGGTGGAAAATGTTACTCCTGCTAGCTGGAGGAGAACCTTGAATGATATGTCCATTGAAGGGCTATATGACCTGCACGACAAGAGTTATACCAGGAAGGCCATGTTGGATAATCATTTGAACACCCGGACAAGGGAGCTAGTGCGCATGGTGAAAGATGCCAAGGAAGAGGTAGCTGTTATTGTTGCTAGGGAGAAGAACAGGGAGAAGCAATATGCTAAGCTAGAGTCCAAGTGTGATGCGGCCATGGCGGATTTTGAGAAAAATCCTCGGTATGAAGCCCTTCGGGCCAAGATTGACAGCCTTGAAAAATAACTTAAAGAGTCGCAAGGTAAGCTGAAGATGGAGGAGGCTAAGGTTTCTGGGTATAAGACACAAGTCGCTACACTTGAGTCGAAATGCACTGGTCTTGAAACCGAAAGAGCTAGGTTGGTAAAGCAGGAGGTCAACCTTTGTCAAGAGATGGATGGGTTAAAACTCGAATGCAAGAGCTTGAAGAAAGATAGGGTTGAGGTGGTGTCGAAGGTTGTTCCTTATGTTGCGATGGAGTTGTACCACAGTGATGAGGTGGGAGCTGTTGTGGGAAAGCTGGTGAACGCGACCATATTCTATGGTAAGTGCACGACGTTGGAGGAAATCGCCGAGACCAAGAAACCGGTGGTTTTGTCGGAGGTACCTTACTACCGCCCAACGTCTGAGCAAGAATATAACGATGCTGGTAACGCGTACACTACAGCAGAGTACCCTTTCCTCGCCGAAGCAACCAAGGACCCCTCAGCCTCAATTGAAGATCTCCTGTCCAAGAAGCCAAGGAAAATACAGCCTCCATCTCCAACCAAGAGAACCGCATCTGTGAAGCCTCCGTCTCCATCTCCCCAGAGGATCCAAACTCCTCCAAAAATGCATGAAGGTTGCCATGTTGGCATTAATTTGGTCTTAAGGGTGGCATGTACCCTTTAAACAATTTCTTATGATGTTTTATTAGGCATGTGCCTGTTTATTTGAACAATTTATCTTTCTTTCTGGGCTTCGACCCAGACTACAGAAAATTTACTTGGATGTTTAATCTTGGCTATAACTATATGTAGCCTTATGAATGCCAACTTAGAGGACTGTGTCCCGCTTTTGATATCATGCTTGTCTTCTCTTACGCTTATGTATAAACGTAAATATACAACCTAAGGCTATGACCTTATTGTATGTATTTTGGACCAAGATTTTCAGCAATCGTATAGTTTGACTGCGACAGAGGGTCGCGACCCACTCCGTCTTTTATCCTTAAGATGCAAAGGGCTTAGAATACCCTAAGTCTTGTAGGAAAGTTAATGTGAATTTTAATGGATGTTATGTTTACACAAGACATGTGTCTTGAATCATCCTTCGACATTGAAACTTGTAAAGTACTTGGCTGGGCAAATCTTTGTTGTATAGAACGAAACAAGATATTTTGAGGGAAATATTTTATATCATTAATTGGGTAGGGAGGATTACATCATTTTAAGAAATGAACACTAAGACACCTACCATTAATGCTTCTTTCCCAAGTGAGAAGAATGCGTTACATGAAATTGAAAAACAAGCTAAGTTCTTTTAAAAATAGTAAGTCTTGTATGTAAAACTTACGAAGATTAGTATCATTTCTGGTTTTATCCATGACACTTCTGTCCAGCGTGTCGAGCATGTATGCTTTGTTACCGCAGCCCTCTGATATGACGTTGGGTCTTTTGAATATAGGCCTTAGCTTTGCTTGTGCTGCTTTACTCGAAGCACATATTCCTATATGCCCACCGGACTTGGGGTAGTTCATCTACCCACCCATGCTGGTATTGCCCTAATCTTATCTCGATTTCAATGACAATGTCCCTCTCAACACAAGTGAACATTTGCTTTATGTTTAGGCCTTCACAGAAAGATGGGAATACCCCTTCGGCAAATTGCTTCCCGTTGTCGGAGGTGATGATTTGTGGGACTCCAAATCGGCAAATTATGTGTTCCCACGCGAACTTTTTCCACATGCTTTCCTGTTGTTGATGCCAAAGGTTTGGCTTCGACCCATTTGGTGAAGTAGTCTATGGCTATTACCAAAAATTGTACCCCTCCGGGGGCTACTGGGAGAGGTCCAACTATGTCGAATCCCCATTGGCCGAAAGGCCTTGCAGATGTGATAGAGGCCACGTCATGCTCTAGTGGTCTTCGAACTTTTGAGTGTATCTGGCATGCCGCACATGTTTGTATTATTTCAGTTGCGTCTTCCAGTATGGATGGCCAATAATATCCCAACTTCGTTATTTTCGAGGCAATGAAGCTAGGACCTGTGTACATTCCGCACGATCTTTCATGAACATCATAAATGATGTACGAAGCTTGTTTCAGTCCCACACAATGAATCCATGGGGATAAGAAAGACCTTTTGTAGAGACTATCCCCCATAATTCTATATTGGGGAGCTTTAACCCTGACCTTTCGCGCTAGTTTTGGGTCTTCGGGAAGGATACCACTGATCAAGTATTCCCTTATTGGGGTCATCCAATTTGGGCCTTCTTCGGGTATGACATCAGATACTTCGCCTCGTTTTATTGACCTATCAGCCAATACTTCTACCAAAACCTCCTTCGTTAGATGAGCAAATGCCATCGAAGCTAGCTTGCTTAAAGCATCCGCTTTCTTGTTTTGGTTTCTGCGAACATGTGCTATCTCATAGGATTCGAACCCCTAAAGAAGTTCTTTAGCTTTATCCAAATATTGTTTAATGGTGGGCTGCCTTGCTTCGTAAGAGCCCTTGATTTGGTTGGCGACTAGCTGCGAGTCCACAAAAATGGAGAGGTCACGAACCTCCATGTCCTTTGTGAGTCGGAGGCCAGCTAGCAAAGCTTCATACTCTGCTTCATTGTTCGTAGCCTCAAACTCAAAACGTAATGCATAAGTGTACTCTTTTTTCTCCGGACTAACCAGCATCAGACCTGCTCCCGAACCATCAGAGCTTGAGGCTCCGTCTGTGTATAGTTTTCACCCCTCCTTCGTCTTTGGGGGCTTTTCTTTCGGGATTTCTTTGTCTTGGCTAGGTCCGGAGGGTGTTTCAGCAAGAAAATCTGCAAGTATTTGGCCTTTGACGGAGTTTCAGCCCTTGTAGTCTATGTCATGTGTGGGAAACTAGAAGGGGGGTTGAATAGTTTACCGGTTTAAAAACTTCTTTTAAAAATCTTGTTTTAAAAGTATGCTATTGGAAACTTTGATTCGAACTCTATGTGTAATCAATCAACACCAATATGAACTACAAACTAAGCTATGTAATAATAACAAATAAAAGTAAAGAGTAGAGTTGGGAAGATCAAACCGAGACAGAGGATTTATAGTGGTTCGGCTACGAAGCTCTTCTTCGCCCTACTCCACTCCCCGAGTACCACACTCGAGAGTTTCAAACACTATATCAACAACCTTCCTTCAGGCGGAGAAAACCGTACACGTCGCTTATCCTATTACCGACACTAAGCTAGATGTCGAGTGCTAATCTTAGCTAGCACCAATCTACCAAGGTCCACGTGACCAAACACTCAAGCCCAATGGCTTCAAGAGATCACCAAGATCTCAACACGATCACAATGATCAACACTCACTTCACTCTACTCGACTAACACTATCCTAATGACCCTTGATCTTCTTGATCAATCACACAAGCCCAATGGCTTCAAGAGATGTTCACTATCTCTATAGATCACACTTGATCTTCACTCTCACTCACAAAAAGAAAATAAACTTGCTGTATGCTAAGACACAACAAGGTTGTAACAAGTGTTACAAAATCCTATCAAACTATAAATCTAGTATCTTCTTGATTACTTGAGTTCTTCTCTTGCTAATGAAGAGGGATGACAACACCTTGTATCAACTTGGATACTTGTGTTCTTTTCTTGCTAGTGAAGAGGTATGAAGAGGATCACTTGAAGGATGATTGGATCACTCTTGAAACAAAGAAAAAACTAATCTAAATGACCCTAAGAAGTGAAAGGTGTGAGAGGATTTGACTAAGGGATTTTTCTGTGTGTGAAGGGTGCCTAAAACTGTGAAAGAGGTGGGTATTTATAGGCAAAGAAAATCTGAACGTTACAATTCAAAATGGTACGGACGACTCCATTAAATGACCCACGGCTCCGTTAAATTTAACGGTACCGTGGAGCCGTGGTAGACTAGGACGCTCCAAATTTTGTCTTTTCAGGTGAAAACTTATTTGGGGAAGGTTGGAGCTGATTTTGGGGGGAAAATAGCTGTTGTGATTTTCAAACTAATTTTTCCATTAAAATATTTCTTAATATTTCAAAAATAATTTGTCATGTGTATTTTTGAAAAAATGTTTTGTCCCATTTAAAATGTGAATTTTCAAAACATGAATTCACTTCTTTGATCACTAGTACAAGTTGTAACTTTGTTCAAGAGTGATTTGCGTAGAAACGGGATCTTCCGATTAAAAACTTGTTAACGTTAATTTTAACGTAACGTGAGTTCACATTTTGTCATCCTCAAAACGTGAAGTAATCGAAAGATATAAATAACGTTTTTAGAACATTATTTGCATCAACAATCTCCCCCTTTTTGATGATGACAAAATATAAACTCATTTTAGGTTAAAATTAGTTTTAACAAGTTTTTAATGAGTTTACTCCCATTTCTCCCCATTTTTGTCAAATCAAAAAGGTGGTTAAGGCTCCCCCTTGATGTGTACTCCCCCTCATTTGGAGAACACAACGGAATCGAGCAATGGATCGTGCTACAAAACAAAGTTAGACGACAAATATACAATATCTAACAAGTAGCACATTGTGACAAATAACCAACCACAATAAAAGAAGTATGGCTAAGTAGCCAAAATGAAAAGCCCATCACATAAATATAAAATAAATGTCATACATAAGTATGACTACAATAGGAAAGCAAATTAAACTAACAAGAAGACACATAAACATCTAAAGTAACATGAGGCTTCTAGATTTGCTTCCAACTTCAAAAGGTTCCTAATCATTTATTGGGAAAAACTAAACATGACTATGTTTAGTTGGTTGGGCTATGTGGTGGTGGAGGTGGTAAAATGATGGGTCCTTGTGGTGGTGTGAGGAGGTGTTCAAGGTAGGAGAATTGAAGACTCAATTCATCTTTAAGGCCCATGATAAGGAGTTGGTTGTGGTGACAACAAGCACAACTCAAGGTGTGTGGTTGTAGGGGATAAAGGATGGGATGACCCATTAAAGGTTGAGGTGATGGTGATAGTGAAGATGATGATGTGTTGGTGGTAAGTTCAAAAGGTGATATGAGTGATAGGGCTAGTGTGAGGGCTAAAGGTTGTGGTGATGGTGAAGATGATGGGGTGAAGGTTAAAGGTGTGTTGGTTCTAAAGGTTGTGGAGGATGAGGATGTTGGTTTGGTTAATGTTGCCTTGGATGGAGCATGGGGTGTAGTGAAAGAAGATGATGATTTGGTTGAGGTTATGGGTGTGTGTGTATCATCATCATCATCCAAGGTGAGATCAATGAAAATTTTCTCTTTGGTGTTTGGTGAGATTTGTGATGTGTGAGTACTCTTGATCCATTGATCAATTTGAGTGGTTTCATTTGTTGGTTTGATGTAGAATTTTTGCTTCTTGAATACCCTTGATCCCATGATGGTGATATGGTGAGTGTGAAGGTGTAAGGATGAGTGTAAGAATGGCAATGCATAATGTTAGCTTAAATAGCCAAATTGTAGGAAATAACCATATTGATTGTGTGGTTGATTCGGGTGGTCTTGATTCATGAAAGATTAGATCCATTGTTAGAGAGATGAAGAACTAGAGAAAGAGGGAACCCTTTGAGAGAAAATCTGGATATTAGATTAATTGTGTGAAGAGTTCCAACCCTTCCCAAGTGTGGGAAGGGGTATTTATACTAACTAATATTGGTGCCCTTAGTGGGCTGTGGAGTGAGCTGACAGTGGGGAAAGCCCCGACCCACTCCACAAATATAGATACGACTAATACTATTAATACTAATACTAATAATACTAAGCTAATATAAATAATCCTACGAGCTATATAAATGCTAATTAGATGCTCGGGGTGACCGAGCCTTCATCTGAATATTTATATTCCTAACAATCTCCCCCTAAGGGAGGTCACCCCGGAAATAATAACTTGACTTCTAGCATTTTATCTTCTGAAGTTGTCGTCATAGCTCGTAGTCTTTGATTCTTCATTGTCTTGAAACTTTGTGCATTCAGCAGTGTACGTTTGATGACGTTTGATTGTCTTGGATGATCTTTGAGTATTCTTCGACTTTATCATCCAACATTTGTTTCCAAGCCATCTTTCAGTAGTATGTTACCATGTGATGTGTAAATCTTTGTGCCGACATGCTCACATTATTTGGTGTCATGATCTTTAGCATCAGAGTTTGCAGAAGCCGTGTTAAAGGTCTTTTAGGTTGATCATGACTTTGTTGAGTTACAATTGTAGTGTAAGCATGTGGTATAGGATTGGCATCTTTTCTTCAATCAGCTACAACCGCATTTAGCTGTAACCTCAATCAGCTACAACCGCAAACAGCTGCAACAGCAATCAGCTTCAACCGCCAGAAGTTCCTGCATACGACAGTTAGCAATAAAACGTCCGGTACTTACAGGTTCGAACTTCGAGATTGTTAACAGCATAGTGTGAAAACTCTCTCTAATTCTTACCAAGACCGTTCCTAATCGAAAACCCACAGAGGGCTTTTTAAGATCGAACCGTAGCACATCAACGATTAGGTGAGTCGCTGGAGATCACTCCACGACTGTAGACCGTTAGAAACCGCCGTGACCACTAAGCGTAATCCATAAAGAATTACCGAAGTGACCTGCTTTCAGGGCTGCTTGATGTTGACCCTGGCAGGAATTTCCATTCAATCATTGAGAATTACATTTGTAAATTCTCTCATAAATGTTCTGGCAGATTGCTAAGATCTGCGAAGGACTCATAAGTTTACAACTGGTGTCCTTAATGTTGAACACCCAGTGTAGAAATAATTCGTGTTCCTATGAGATCTTTTTATGCATCTCGTGGCTCTAGACTCTATAGTGCGTTTTGATTTAGTGAGCGGAGGCTGGAGAGAACTGCCACCTATTCAATATCATCTAACTCGGAGTGAGAGAGACGATAGGAATGTATTGAACTCCGTGACAATTGAAACAAGAATCCTTTGAGGGACCTTGAGTGGCTAGGGAGGGTTGTGCAGCGTATCACTGGGTCCATGATACTTTGTCTTCAATGCCAGCAATCAACTAAGTGATTCTGACAGCATATGTATTGACCCGGTTTCTGCCTAAGTTGTAAGGAGGGCTATTTCTTTTCACCCTTTATCTTTACAATTCTTTTTCATTCTTCAACCCCTTCAGTGCTTACCGAGACTTCATAACTAACACCTTGTTGGGTTTATTCCAGTGTTAGCTCCATCTCAGTCGGCACTCTTCCCTTATACACATTTCTCCTTTTTAATCATACCTAAGGACTTCTACACTAACTAGTGGATTGTCCCTGGGTAGATCCCTCCGGCTCTGGCGGGATCGTGGGAACTTGAGCCTAACCTAACCATCCTTATAACTCCATGCATTAATTAAAATGGTCGGTCTTTGGTATTCATCCACGATTGCCAAACCAAATCTTTGAAAAATCTCTCAAAGTGTTCATGATTCTGAAACACATTTTTGCAAACACTTGAGAGTTTTATATTTTTCAAATGCTCCCCCTCAACATGTGCTCGGTTGATTGTTTTATAAATTTGCACATGTTAGGTAGAGCTCGCACTTTTTGAATTGATCAACTTTCAGTGAACATGACCTATTCGAGACACGCTTACATCACTGGTTAGACCAGCTTGAAATTATTACCCGGCCAGGATATGCCCTTTCGATAGATGACAGTTTTGTTTCGTCAATTCTTTTGTGAAGTCTGAGCCGTGCTCACATAAGATGCATGCCAAATCCTTTTTGTTTCCACAAAACATTTGCTCCCCCTCAATGTGTGCATCGATATATAAAGTAGTTTAGCACACATGGGAGAGCTTACTTTTATGTCCAAAACATTTTGTGTAACACCCCCAAATTTGGTTTGTGGCAGCGGAAAAGTAATTTGGGTGTTACGGTGAGGATCGAAGTTTAAATTTCAGAAAACGGCCCGGAAGGGGGCGTTTTAAAAGTTATGTCATTCTAAATAATATTTTTGATACAAAGGTAAATCATTTGATTTGAAAATCCCATAAAAAGATGTGATAATTTGGAAAGAATGACATATTTGATTTTACACCATTTAAGTTATCAGAGTAAAAGATGCCCGCTCCGTGTCTTGTCCTGCTCCGTTATTTACCTGAGATAAACATGCTTAAAACGTCAACACAATGGTTGGTGAGTTCGCGAAGTTTATAGAAAATAACTTTCTTCGAAAGGTGTATAGTGATTGTTGAAATAAATAGTAATCCTTTATGAAATAGTTAATAAGTTGTTTTGTATAAAATTCACAAGTAATTCATGTATGATATTCAAAATCATAAGTTTCAAGTTATGAATGCAGATGAGCTACGTTGTTATATGCTCAATGTAAACTGTTGTATCATCTTTTAACTATAATGATATACCAAGCATTTGGAGTTAATTTGTGCAGAATTCTCATTTAAGTCACATATGGTAACAGTTAAAGTACGGGATTCATAATCATAACACGTAGTGAAATAATAATCTAATGTCTGAAGTCTATCAGTATAAAGTGGTGGTCTTCTAGATACAGCTGTATCCTAGGATATATATGAAACATTCATATATTCATAAAGTTATATTGCCCTAAGCCTCATGACACGCAAAACGTTAACAGAGTACCGTAATACGGCGGTGTCCCACCAGGGTCACTGATGGGTTTTTATGGCCCTCGTGTTAATAGGTACTTGCCAATTCCTATTTTTCTCAAATATAGTGCATCGCGACTAAATACGACTAACCATATAGGCATTCCGTCACAGTATTTAGTGGGATAGGTCGTCAGCCTCTAACAGGTTTCGAAGCTGTTCACTATATTCGCGCTCACCGCAGTGATTAATGGCTCATGATAAAGGGACTTTCGGCAATAAAGTGTGCTTAGGCAATATAGGTAAATCATGCGTAATTTTAGTATTGGCAATTATTTATAGTGAAATGTAGAAATATCATGTTAAAGTAGCAGTACATTCATTTGTCACATAAATGCATACAATGAGTTTCAGTATCATGTTACATCAAGTAGCTTAAAAATGTTATCTTCCATGTTCCGTGTTTAAGCTAAACAGACAATTTGCACATATAATGAGCATGTATTCCTTTCAAGTATAATTCAAGCATGTAGAGCATAGTTAAGGATTTTGAGTAAATCATAAGATATTTCAAGTAATATAAAACAGTTAAAGCATGTATCTCCCCCAAAAGAGTTATTAAAAGCAAGTATTAAAAGAGGGGGCCACGACTCACCTTAGCCACAGCAAAGCAAGGATCACACTGACACGACTGGCCTTTAGAGCATATCACAACGGTCTCAAAACATATAGCACGGCGATACACAACGGTCTAGGATCGGCACAACCTAGTACGTATACAGTTATCTCAAAACACGTCTCGCACAATAATAGAGTCTATAAAAGACAATGTGTCGTAGTTTTCGTGGATTACTTAGTTTTCAAAACTTATCAAAAGCTTAGTTTAAATGTTTCGTGTGGTGTGGTAAGATAACCTAGACTCGACAGACAACTCCCGCCAAATAGAATAGACATCAACTAACTCAAGAAAATACTGACAAGAACTCAAACCAAATAAGACAAACTCTAGAAGTTAACAACAAATAAACACCTTAAGTAATAAGTTAGTTTGTACGTTTTGACATTTACCCCGTTATCCCGAATGGTTTGTAAAAATATAAATGTCTTATAATAAAACTAATAAGTTTAACTAATAAAATTAATTTTCCTCAAGTCGTCGAGACTTGTTTAATCAAAACTGGAATTACAATATTTAGTAAGTTTATGCCTCGTTATCGTTCGTGTAAATATTAGTTTTAGTTTTATTGAAGATTTTGTGTCCGGTCCGAGTTTAATATATTAAACTCTTTTCGAGTTTAATATATTATACCGTTTCAAGTCTCAAAATGTTCAATGAATCCAATATCCAATATCGTGAGTCTGATAACGATCCATGATTGTCCAATGTCCAAGTATAACAATCAAATCCGTATTCAAATCCAATTCCAAATAATATTTTCCAAGTAACCTAAACGTATCAATTGTCACAATGTCAAATTCATTATCTTGATAGCCATATTTATTTTGACACCACATTTCATAACCGGACAAACTATCAATAATTTTTATAGGCTTCGACCCAAATTAAAGCAATTCAAACTCACCTTTAATTAAAGCTAATGATACCATTTTATTTTAACTTAGTGGGCTTGACCCACTTTTGAAATCCAATGCACCCTTTTTAATTTGAGTAGGCTCCTTGGCCTGATAGCACATTAACACAAAACGCACCCTATGCCTTGACTGTTAACAACACCAACACAGTAACCCAAAAACTAATACTTTTTCTCACTATGCCGAGACTCACCATTCACAACCAAAGTTAACGAGACTCAGACAATAATCATAAGCACAAAACCTCAACCACAGACTTACCATTAATCTCGAAAATACATGTACCACACCGAGACCTCAAGGGTCTCGGTTTCGAGCCACAACGTTAGCACCGAATCAACTAGACTCATTCCAAACACTCAATGTTTAATTTAAACCGAAACAACTCATTACTCAAAATAAGCTCATAAGCTTGATATTAAATTTAACTAAGCTAAAGCCTCAAAATAAGCGACTCAAATCCACGACTCACTCGGGTCAACTCGACCCGAGGACAAACCCGAAACAGAACGACAACTCTAACAACAATTTCTTACCACACGAACCAGTTTCAAAGTACGATTATATCCGGTTTAAAACATGTATTAAATACACAAAGCCTTATCACATCAAGAATATATATATTCGGTTTTATAAATCCACGAAGAACAACAACAAAGTAAATCGGATATAAAAATAATAATAATAATATCGAACGGGTTTCTCGATTTTACCATGACGAAAAGAGAGTGAGAGAGGACGCGGTGGAGACGCGCAGCAGTGGTGTCGGCACAAACTTGAGTTGCCGGAAAATATCACCGGAAACCTTCCGTTACCGATAGAGAAGGAATAAATGGAAGTGGGTTTGAGGTGCGTGATTCATATAGAAATGACGAGGAGGGTGAGAGGATTAAAATGGTGTTGGCGGTGAGAGGTGGTGAGCGGCGGTGATGGGGCGTTAGCCGGTTTTTGGTCGCCGGATAATAGAGAGGAGAGAGATGGAGAGTTTTAAAGATGATGAGTGTGTGTTTGTATGTACAAGTATCCCACGTACACTATATGTTACATATATTGCTACATGAAATGGCAAGTTGGCTTTGAAATGTGGAATTTAAGTTATACACGTATGTATATATGTTTGTAGTTGCGTTTTATGGTTAAAACTTAAAATATACTACACGTTAACATATAAATTTGTTATATTTTATGGCTCAAGATCCTACACGCTAATATAGAGCTTGTGATAGGAAAATTAAACACGTACACACACATGGTGTAATTTGCATGTCATACTTACATATAAAATATTGTATTATGGAAAATCCATACACGTACACAGGAAAGATTGCATGATTGCATGAGCTTTGTGGAAGAATTATACACACATATTTTAATAGTTTAAGATGCAGTTTGATCTCAGTAATTACTAATGTTAAGTCCTTAAGTTATGAAACTTAAAATCGGGTAATGCAAAAATATAACGTTTATAAAAATATCAAAATTTATTAATATACTTTAACTAATTATATTAGTCGTATGATAAATTTAACGGAGAGCGTATATGTTAATAAAATCTAATAGGTTTGAGCATTCGTATTATGTAAAGAGTATAATGTAATAATAAAAATATCAAAGTGACAATAGTTCAGATAAAATATATAGACTTATACAAATCTTGTGTTGGTCGTGAGTATAGTATAATAAGAAAATTTTAAATTTCCCCGTAAAAATGGGCTTTGTTAAATGATAAGTCAAAGGTATTATTAATTAACAAAGATTATCATGACGGATTTTTGTAGGATCTTACAGTACCTACCCCTCAATTTTGAACTTCGTCCCGAAGTTCAGTCCGTGATAGGTGTTGAAAAATGTGGCGTTCTGAGGTGAGAGTTCATAGAAAATGTTATCGAGAGATTTGTTATTTGACTATCCAGCGGCGAGATTTTCAACTAGATTTATTAATACTAGCCTGAATAAATTTGGATGTTTGATCAATAATTCGATTTATGGGCTACGAATAGTGAAAGTAACGGCCGAGAGCAGGAAATATTTAGCACTTAATGTTTAGTGTTCTAACGGTCGAGACTAGGGGATTTTTAGTGGTAGTGATTTAAAATTTAATGATCGTGAATAGTAAAATAACGGGTATTTTCTCCACTTAGATTCCCTATTTAATCTTATCCACTCTTTTTCCTTTTTCACTTTTCCGCCCCATTCTTTTCGTTTATCTTCATCTTCTCCGAAAGATTTCGCACCATGCCGTCGATCGTCATCGTTGCAGCCACCGTATACATTGTTCTTGTTGCCATGTATCTGGCCTTCTTCCCCGATGAAAACTCCGATTACTATGTCGCATCTTTGGTGTTTATCGTACCTCTCACGGTGTTAGCGATCAATGTGGATAAGATTTTGGGGTGAGGATCTCGGCTAGTGTGGTCATAAAGTAGTTTTGTTGTATGTCGATATAACCTTTAATGAATGTGGAATAAATCTCGTTTATGTTTAGTTACATGTCTCGGTATAGCTTTTAATATTTGGTTGTGTTTATAATGCAGAATAATTAAGGTGCTTCATCCTATGGTAGCTCTTGCTATCGTTGGATTGGTGGGGGTCATTATCTCTATGGTGGGTCAACCGGTTGAAGATTGTATGCCTTACATTGTGTTTATTGTGTTGTTAGCACTTCCGATGTTAATCATTTCGCTATGTATTAACTTCCGTGGTTTCAAATAAAATTTATGTTATTTGTGTTTTCCATAGATTGTTGTGAATTCTTATAGTTTCTAGTTTCGTATTTTTCTCGACTTCGTATAATAGAGCAGTGAGTAATGGGTAATGAGTGTAGATCCGACTGAGGTTGACTAAAAGTGAGTCTTATTTCGTCTCGAGATTTTTTTTTTTTTTTTTTTTTTTTTTTTTTTTTTTTTTTTTTTTAATGAAAATTGTTATTCTATCGTGTTTTGAAAAATAAACCTGACTCAAAGTTTTGAAAATCACAAGTTTATGGGGTAACCTATTCATTACACAAAGAGTTTGTAGATTTTTAACAATGAGAGTTTCGGACGAAAATTTAATGAATATAAGAATAGTTGTTGAACTTTAAAGTTTTGTAAAGAAAAACTTGTTAGATAAAGTCTTAAATGATAACACAAATTGGTTTGCTTTATATAAAACCGTGTCTTACGTTAATAGCTTGTTTGAGTTTAGTTTTCAAAGTATTCAAGTTGTGAGCTAAGTGTGAAAGCAAGGAGGGAAATAAATATGCTGCAAGATGAAATGTGTTGTAGTTTAAAAAAAATTTCATATTGTTTCTTAGGATTTCTTAATCGTTGTTGGGGAAAAAGAGAAATACAAAAGTCGGTTTGTTTTGGTTGTAGTTGAGTCCACAAAGATGAAATATGACCAAATAATTAGACGGGGTTTCGTTTGGGTTTGCTGGGGTTGTTGAGAACTTAAATTAAACAAAGTATTTTAGGCAATATATGATTTTTGGTTGGAGCCATTTGAGAACATGACAGTCGGGCTGGGCTTTGGTTGTCACCTGCTCGAGTATTGGAAAAGATTTGTTATGTACGATTTATTGGTAAGTGCCAAATTGAGACGTATGAAAATATTGGTGTGTTGTTAAGTGAATGATCCAAAGTAAACGGGTATGAGTCGATTAGATTAGAAATAAATCTCAAGTTCTTAAGTTGAGTTCGAGTATTAATGATAAACAAGGGTGCGTTGGATTGTTGTTAGCAATGGGTCGAGGATAAATGTTTCAAGGATAATTTTAGTTTGGCGATTGTTGAACACATGTTCCATGGCGTATTTGGTTACTAGATAGTTTCGAGATTATCGAAATTTCGTATAATGCCTAAGAGTTTCGAGAGGACGTTAGGAGGTTCACAATTTCCTAGAGTTGTGTAGTCAAATCGTATGAAAAATGTTACTTGTATGTGGCGTGTTCAGGATTTTTAAATCATAGTGGGGCGTGTTTAACGCGATTTGTTCCTGCCTCTTGCGTTGAATTGCGAAAACCAAAGTAAATATTTTATTTACCACGTATCTCAGAGCTAGTTGCTAGTTTTACTAGACATAGATTTTGAAAGTTTTACCGTTTGAATACAAACGATTATATTTCTTAATTGAAAGATATTTTTCAAACCCTTATAAATACCATTGGCATGGTTGGATTACCCATACACACACAATTCAATGGCTTGTAAGCTACCACATACCGCTGAACAAATTCAACTGTACATCAAAGCAGAAACGGAGGGTAGTGACGTGGATCATCAAAATGCTATTGTGAAGGTCATTCTGCAGTTTGAAGCTATGAAACAACTGAAACGACGACTTAGAGAAAGCTATGCTAAGTGCACTGACATCTCAGATGGTAGGAAGTATGTGATCGACAAGTTTTTGTATGATGAATCTTGTAAGGATGCTGCTGTCATCGAATCGCTGTGGTCTTGTGTTCATCAGATAGATGACCAGATTTCTAACAAGGTTCGTTGGAGCTTGGAAGAGAACGTTGAAGCTGCTAGGGTTGAACATCAACAACAACAACAACAACAACAACAACAACCGCAACGGAATCCACTACCACCACAACAGCAACAACAACCACAACTACAACAAGGTGCATCAAGTTCATCCACACCGAGGGTGGTTGTGCAACAACAACGATTGCCTCATCTGGATCATTTCCAGCCAAGTTTTGAGGAAAATGTGGCAGTTGGTGATGGTGGTTGGACTCCTGCCATGGATTGGGAGCTGAGCAGGTTGGAAGCTCAATGGGAGGAAGAGAAATTGGCGAGCTTTGATCCTTATGACGACGGTTATGATTCCAACAATTCTCAGACCTGGGATCATCCGGACTACCTTTGAAGTCTAGGGCTAGGTTCATGTGATGTTTTAATTTAGTATCGTTTGTAATGTTTAAGTATTTCCGTCAAGTTTATTTGAATAATATGGTGTTTGGATGTTATGTTACGAACGTATCTTGGAAAGAACTCATTACTCTGCTAGATTTAGATATTTTACAGAAATCTGTGTGGGTAACCTACTTGTTAAACAAGAAGTTTTGTCGATAACAGATGTCTCACATGGAGATATTTGAATGAAGATTCGGTGGATGTAGAGAAAGTTGCTATATTCCGGCTTTTAGGGTATGAGAGATCTTGTTTGTCTTCATGTGAGGAAATAGTTAGTGCAAGTGGTTAGAACAGTAAGAGACAGTATTACGATAGGAGTGTTGCTTTGAATTCGTATACTAACACTATGTATCACTATATAGGGGTTCTAATGAGAGTTATGCTGTGTGCTTGATGAATTTTATATGGTTATCGGTCTCATACTAGTGTCCTTTACAGATATAAATAAGCCCACTTATTTATAATTCGTTATTTACATAGAGAGGCGTCCCAAACAATGTAAATAAGGAAATATAAACTTATGGTTCGGCGCTTTACAATTTCTTTATTTAGATAAAAGGCATCCCAATCATTCAAATAAAGTCATTGCAACCCATCCTGCTTAAGAATTTCTGATTTAATATTCATATTAGTCCCCAAAATAATTCCTGCGCGGATTTTACGGAAGTATAGTAAAATTGATTTCACACGCATCTATAAAGATATGAGTAGGATAATTAAAGATGGTTGGTACTGTACTTGAAATAATTGGTGAGTATATATATATATATATATAACGTTGAGTGTGAAATAGTACAGGGTGTAATATGTGAAGAATAATCATCAAGCATGTAAAGATTAGTACAAAACAATCTTAATAGGTAATGTATTGAGCACGGCAGTCTACAGACACGGAAGGCATAAGATGATAAGGTGTAAAATCATTTATTTTGAAAATGTGGTTATAGTTCGATGTTTTAAAACATTTGATTCTCTATAACCATAGGCTCTGATACCAAACTGTAACACCCCCAAATTTGGTTTGTGGCAGCGGAAAAGTAATTTGGGTGTTACGGTGAGGATCGAAGTTTAAATTTCAGAAAACGGCCCGGAAGGGGGCGTTTTAAAAGTTATGTCATTCTAAATAATATTTTTGATACAAAGGTAAATCATTTGATTTGAAAATCCCATAAAAAGATGTGATAATTTGGAAAGAATGACATATTTGATTTTACACCATTTAAGTTATCAGAGTAAAAGATGCCCGCTCCGTGTCTTGTCCTGCTCCGTTATTTACCTGAGATAAACATGCTTAAAACGTCAACACAATGGTTGGTGAGTTCGCGAAGTTTATAGAAAATAACTTTCTTCGAAAGGTGTATAGTGATTGTTGAAATAAATAGTAATCCTTTATGAAATAGTTAATAAGTTGTTTTGTATAAAATTCACAAGTAATTCATGTATGATATTCAAAATCATAAGTTTCAAGTTATGAATGCAGATGAGCTACGTTGTTATATGCTCAATGTAAACTGTTGTATCATCTTTTAACTATAATGATATACCAAGCATTTGGAGTTAATTGGTGCAGAATTCTCATTTAAGTCACATATGGTAACAGTTAAAGTACGGGATTCATAATCATAACACGTAGTGAAATAATAATCTAATGTCTGAAGTCTATCAGTATAAAGTGGTGGTCTTCTAGATACAGCTGTATCCTAGGATATATATGAAACATTCATATATTCATAAAGTTATATTGCCCTAAGCCTCATGACACGCAAAACGTTAACAGAGTACCGTAATACGGCGGTGTCCCACCAGGGTCACTGATGGGTTTTTATGGCCCTCGTGTTAATAGGTACTTGCCAATTCCTATTTTTCTCAAATATAGTGCATCGCGACTAAATACGACTAACCATATAGGCATTCCGTCACAGTATTTAGTGGGATAGGTCGTCAGCCTCTAACAGGTTTCGAAGCTGTTCACTATATTCGCGCTCACCGCAGTGATTAATGGCTCATGATAAAGGGACTTTCGGCAATAAAGTGTGCTTAGGCAATATAGGTAAATCATGCGTAATTTTAGTATTGGCAATTATTTATAGTGAAATGTAGAAATATCATGTTAAAGTAGCAGTACATTCATTTGTCACATAAATGCATACAATGAGTTTCAGTATCAGGTTACATCAAGTAGCTTAAAAATGTTATCTTCCATGTTCCGTGTTTAAGCTAAACAGACAATTTGCACATATAATGAGCATGTATTCCTTTCAAGTATAATTCAAGCATGTAGAGCATAGTTGAGGATTTTGAGTAAATCATAAGATATTTCAAGTAATATAAAACAGTTAAAGCATGTATCTCCCCCAAAAGAGTTATTAAAAGCAAGTATTAAAAGAGGGGGCCACGACTCACCTTAGCCACAGCAAAGCAAGGATCACACTGACACGACTGGCCTTTAGAGCATATCACAACGGTCTCAAAACATATAGCACGGCGATACACAACGGTCTAGGATCGGCACAACCTAGTACGTATACAGTTATCTCAAAACACGTCTCGCACAATAATAGAGTCTATAAAAGACAATGTGTCGTAGTTTTCGTGGATTACTTAGTTTTCAAAACTTATCAAAAGCTTAGTTTAAATGTTTCGTGTGGTGTGGTAAGATAACCTAGACTCGACAGACAACTCCCGCCAAATAGAATAGACATCAACTAACTCAAGAAAATACTGACAAGAACTCAAACCAAATAAGACAAACTCTAGAAGTTAACAACAAATAAACACCTTAAGTAATAAGTTAGTTTGTACGTTTTTGACATTTACCCCGTTATCCCGAATGGTTTGTAAAAATATAAATGTCTTATAATAAAACTAATAAGTTTAACTAATAAAATTAATTTTCCTCAAGTCGTCGAGACTTGTTTAATCAAAACTGGAATTACAATATTTAGTAAGTTTATGCCTCGTTATCGTTCGTGTAAATATTAGTTTTAGTTTTATTGAAGATTTTGTGTCCGGTCCGAGTTTAATATATTAAACTCTTTTCAAGTTTAATATATTATACCGTTTCAAGTCTCAAAATGTTCAATGAATCCAATATCCAATATCGTGAGTCTGATAACGATCCATGATTGTCCAATGTCCAAGTATAACAATCAAATCCGTATTCAAATCCAATTCCAAATAATATTTTCCAAGTAACCTAAACGTATCAATTGTCACAATGTCAAATTCATTATCTTGATAGCCATATTTATTTTGACACCACATTTCATAACCGGACAAACTATCAATAATTTTTATAGGCTTCGACCCAAATTAAAGCAATTCAAACTCACCTTTAATTAAAGCTAATGATACCATTTTATTTTAACTTAGTGGGCTTGACCCACTTTTGAAATCCAATGCACCCTTTTTAATTTGAGTAGGCTCCTTGGCCTGATAGCACATTAACACAAAACGCACCCTATGCCTTGACTGTTAACAACACCAACACAGTAACCCAAAAACTAATACTTTTTCTCACTATGCCGAGACTCACCATTCACAACCAAAGTTAACGAGACTCAGACAATAATCATAAGCACAAAACCTCAACCACAGACTTACCATTAATCTCGAAAATACATGTACCACACCGAGACCTCAAGGGTCTCGGTTTCGAGCCACAACGTTAGCACCGAATCAACTAGACTCATTCCAAACACTCAATGTTTAATTTAAACCGAAACAACTCATTACTCAAAATAAGCTCATAAGCTTGATATTAAATTTAACTAAGCTAAAGCCTCAAAATAAGCGACTCAAATCCACGACTCACTCGGGTCAACTCGACCCGAGGACAAACCCGAAACAGAACGACAACTCTAACAACAATTTCTTACCACACGAACCAGTTTCAAAGTACGATTATATCCGGTTTAAAACATGTATTAAATACACAAAGCCTTATCACATCAAGAATATATATATTCGGTTTTATAAATCCACGAAGAACAACAACAAAGTAAATCGGATATAAAAATAATAATAATAATATCGAACGGGTTTCTCGATTTTACCATGACGAAAAGAGAGTGAGAGAGGACGCGGTGGAGACGCGCAGCAGTGGTGTCGACACAAACTTGAGTTGCCGGAAAATATCACCGGAAACCTTCCGTTACCGATAGAGAAGGAATAAATGGAAGTGGGTTTGAGGTGCGTGATTCATATAGAAATGACGAGGAGGGTGAGAGGATTAAAATGGTGTTGGCGGTGAGAGGTGGTGAGCGGCGGTGATGGGGCGTTAGCCGGTTTTTGGTCGCCGGATAATAGAGAGGAGAGAGATGGAGAGTTTTAAAGATGATGAGTGTGTGTTTGTATGTACAAGTATCCCACGTACACTATATGTTACATATATTGCTACATGAAATGGCAAGTTGGCTTTGAAATGTGGAATTTAAGTTATACACGTATGTATATATGTTTGTAGTTGCGTTTTATGGTTAAAACTTAAAATATACTACACGTTAACATATAAATTTGTTATATTTTATGGCTCAAGATCCTACACGCTAATATAGAGCTTGTGATAGGAAAATTAAACACGTACACACACATGGTGTAATTTGCATGTCATACTTACATATAAAATATTGTATTATGGAAAATCCATACACGTACACAGGAAAGATTGCATGATTGCATGAGCTTTGTGGAAGAATTATACACACATATTTTAATAGTTTAAGATGCAGTTTGATCTCAGTAATTACTAATGTTAAGTCCTTAAGTTATGAAACTTAAAATCGGGTAATGCAAAAATATAACGTTTATAAAAATATCAAAATTTATTAATATACTTTAACTAATTATATTAGTCGTATGATAAATTTAACGGAGAGCGTATATGTTAATAAAATCTAATAGGTTTGAGCATTCGTATTATGTAAAGAGTATAATGTAATAATAAAAATATCAAAGTGACAATAGTTCAGATAAAATATATAGACTTATACAAATCTTGTGTTGGTCGTGAGTATAGTATAATAAAGAAAATTTTAAATTTCCCCGTAAAAATGGGCTTTGTTAAATGATAAGTCAAAGGTATTATTAATTAACAAAGATTATCATGACGGATTTTTGTAGGATCTTACATTTTGCTCCCCCTCAATATGTGCCTTGGTATACAAAAGAGTTTAGCACATATGGGAGAGCTTACACTTAAATCCAAAACATCACATTTTCATCAGGTTTCATATTTAAATCACATTCTCTCCCCCGATCAAAAATTTCAAACCTTTTGAGATTTGTGATCCCAATTGATTTAAATAATTTAGAAAAACATGGGAGAAAATGTGGTCAGGTTTAACATGTTCTGATGATGAAACATACTTTGCTCCCCCTTAATCAAAGAGGGAGATTCACTGCTCATTTTGCACAAGATAACTTTTATGACACAAATGATATTGACCTTTTTTGCGCAGATGATGTAATCACTCGCTTTTCTGAGTGAGTCAGTGGTCAACATCAATCATCCATCCACCAACAAATCTTCTCAAGTATTGTCGATCCCCTCTAGGCGAGATCCGAGTAAGTACTTCTTTGTTGAAATGATGGTGGTGGAGGTGAAGGTGTTGTTGTTGTTGTTGTTGCCGATGTTGTTGAGGTGAATTTCGAGCCAATCAATAGAGTTTGATCGTCTGATCAAATGGTTAGAATGGGAACTGGTACATTCATTTTGGCTATGGAATCTGCATAAGAATATCAACACAGATATACATACATGCAGATACACTATTCCTAAATAGCTACCCTTCAGCAGCTTGCCACATTATAATACCAAGTTCATCTTACAATCAAACCCCAATCAGGAACTACGTCAAACCACTATCTAGCATGAAGAGCAAATAGCAATCATGAACATGGCAATTCACACGAATTTCAATATTCAATTCAGGATCTTAGGAACATGATTCTAACATAATAGCAATCTACCTAAGCGAATCCTGAGAACATATGCACAATATCAACAACAATTAAGCAACAGAGACAAACAACATTTGAAACTCATTCATTTAGATCATACAAATGCCAGTGGAGTATTCAAAAACATCAAACACAACTGGTTTTCTAACTTCTTTTAGGTTTTGAGTCTTAAAGCATTTTGGGGATTATACGAGGATTCCAAAGTAACACAAATGAACCTTCTAGATACATAAAGCTAGGAAACTATAAGCAAATTGCACATAATGTCCTAAACTTTCTAGCAACTAACACACTTGGTCATTTGATATATTTAAGCAAGATCCTCTTCAACTAATTCCCCATTAACTACAAAACCTTTTCTAACAAGTATGTTTCAACCAATAAATCCGTTTGATGATATAAAATTTGAATTCACTCTCCCCCTTAATCAATGACCCGTATTCTAGTTGAACCTCAACTAAAATCACGCTTAACCCCACAACTCATCAAACAAGAACTGTCATGAGGTTGTGTAGTCGTTGATTGAGTGACAAATTTTATGCATAATCCAAGTATAAACAAATTTCATACAACATATATTCACCTAGTGTCTCACAAATAATTTTCAGAAGAATCATAGAATGAAAACTATTTGTTATACTAAGAAGATTTCTCTTCTTTTACAAGAAATGATGCACTGAAACGTACATCAAATCAGGAAACATGGATATGAAGTAATCCATGCCCAGGTGAACATCACCCAGTTGGAGGAACAGCCGTCTTTTTGGCGACGTGCTTTCCCCAATATGAAGCGCGGGTTGCTATCTAAAGTAATAGCAAGCCATTTAGACATGTTTTAACAATCCATTTTAACTTCTGCTCGAGCTTCATTTAAAGACCCGTGCCATTATTGAATGACATTTCTAAGTCCGTAAATGTTATCGATAAACAGAAGACATGCCTAGGTGAAACTATTTTTGGTCTTTTCTAATTTTTTAATTTTTATGGTTTTTCTGATTTTTCGTTTCTCTATTTACAATTAGCAAGATTTCTATATATCTATTTACAGAATGGTATAAGATATGAAAAAGAATGTAAGAAGCAAAATATATACAAGGATACGAACCAGAAACCATTACTCCTCAGCATTCTGAATCTTCTTCGCATTCATCACTTGACTTGCTGAAGAGCAATGTGAGCACTTTCAATCAGGGAATGATTCTGGCTTTTCACTCTCCCCTAATTAGTGCTCTCCCCCAATCTGACAACCTCTGACGATCACCCATAATAGGAAGAAGACTTTGGATGAACGCCCGAAATATGAAGAATTCTTTTGATAACCAAATGCATGCCGTCTTAAATCTTCTAACACTCCCGTCCTAGAGTGACTCCGTCAAAAACCTTAGGCAACTTTTCGGTAGTTTAAGTTGAGCCTCAACTGAAATCTAGCTTAACCTCACAACTCATCAAACAAGAACTGTCATGAGGTTAAGTTAAACCACAAATTTAAGCCCAGAAACAACTTGATTTCAGCTTAACCTCACAACTCATCAAACAAGAACTGTCATGAGATTAGGTTAAAATCAAGTTGAACCAAACCTTAAACTACAGAACAACTTGACCCTAACTTAACTCCACAACTCATCAAACAAGAACTGTCATGGGATTAAGTTAAAAATCAAGTTGTAAGAAAAGAGCTCAACATTTTTTGACTGTGGAGAAGACTGTAGACTCGACCTTCTTCAAGATTGCCCAATGTGGAGGAACAGAATACCAATCATCTTTATCTCACCAAATGCCTTCCAGTAACCTTACATGTAACCCATCAGCCCGCAGCATACACATGAGAAGATAACTCCCAACAGAGAATGTAGAGTAGGCTGACGACTCGACCTTCTTCAGTCTTTAGTATAACACCAAAGTAACAAGTTGAACCACTGATCATCTATAGTATGTATCCATCCTTGGATATTAAGCCCTGATCACATGAACCTGTTGTGCGTCCTTGATGTACACATTCTCTCTCCCCTGATGGTTACGATTAATCAGCCCATGACGTAACAGTGAAACGTAAATACCAAGGTAACAAGTTGAACCACTGATCATCTCTGCGGTTCTCAACACCGGAATATATGATTAAGCCCGATCACTTGAACCTGTTGTGCGTCCTTGGTGTACACATTTCTCTCCCCCATGATGGTTACGATTAATCGGAATCATCATCATGATGTGTACATGTAGCCTAATGAAATGTACATGAAGCATCGACTAGAAACCCATTGTTGCTGATTGTACCAGCCCGTGAGACGATGTAGATTAGCATTCCATGATCATGTTCTTCACACACCTTGATAGACGGAAGAAGTAGTGTTGGAGAAACATGGTTTGCACGACTCCTGAACTGACGTATTCAGGAGTCGTATGACCAATTCTCAATCATCAACTAACATGTAGATCAATATTCACCCTTTCCCCCCCTCAAAAATTGCATATGCCTGGCAACTGCAACTTTTTGATGATTGAACTTGTGAATATGAATACCATCAACGATAAGTGGCTCTGCTTGACGATTCTTGAAGACTGACATGTTGTTTATTCACTCTTTCCCCCCCTCAAAAATTGCATATGCCTGTCAACTGCAATTTTTTGGTTGAACAAGTGAATAAGAATATACTCCAATGTGCGCCGATCCACTTGAAGACTGAATAAGCACGGAAAGAGCATGAATCTTGTTGATGAGAAAGGCCATAAACAAGAAGATTCCTCTTCTTTTAAAGATAAAGTGCACTCAAGCGTACACTTTTCTTTTCTTTGAAGAACGAGGCCTGAACTGAGGTATTCAGACGTCATTTGATGAAGAGCGAGGCTTGAACTGCTGTGTTCAAACGTCATACTGATGAAGAGCGAGGCCTGCACTGACTTGTACAGACGTCATCATGTTGAAGAACGAGGCCTGCACTGAAGTGTACAGACGTCATAATGTTGAAGAACGAGGCCTGCACTGAAGTGTACAGACGTCATAATGATGAAGAGCGAGGCCTGCACTGACTTGTACAGACGTCATTATCTCTCTCTTTACTTCTTCTCTCATCTAACTCGTTACCAACCCCATTATCATTCTGTCGGCTTGATGTCGTGACCACTGATGGAGAAAAACCCAATATGATGAACTTGATACTGAAGTAATATAACCCGAACTTGTGACTTAGACTTGTACTAATGCGTGACAAGGAGCGGTGTAGAGACTTCGTGCAACATCGAATCCCTAAGTACTCTATACTCTTGAACCAACCAACCATCAAGTATAAGACGTACATCACCTCTTGGATATCCACAACTTCGTGTGACACTAAGCACTTCAACATGACTTCTTAAAGTGATGGTTATTTTGTAATAGAGAGAAAAACAAAATAACTAGATATCCAAGTCCTCGTCATTGTATTGAAAGCTCGAACAAGGATCTCGAAGAGTCTTCATCCAACCTCCCCGATATCTTCAGATACTAAGTACACGCACCCATGAAATTTCACTTCAGCCTCAAATAAATAATAATGAATTAACGCCGTAGTCACGTCTTGTGGTTAATGCCCAAATCTAGCCCTTTATGATGCTTTAACTGAACTTTGATAATGGTTTTTAACCCGATCATGGTTAAGAGCGCATAGAACATCATCACGGGATTTTACAAATCTATGATTTAAACCGAGAAATAAGTTCTTTCTCGGGAATTTATAAAACCAAGAAGAAACCGTGAGACAGTAACAGATTGAATGTGGCATAACTGATTTGGTTTTGGTGAACATCAGTTTGGGTTAAGAATATCTTGTGAAGATTACAGATCACATCACAACTTTTAAACCTTTGGCCAACTAACCAACCTTGTACATAGATTAGTGACCACTCGATGAAGAAAACCCGATATACCAATACTGAAAAACTGAAGTGGAAGTCCCCAAATTTGTTACTTAAGCTTGCACTAGTGTTGGAAGAACGGTGTAGAGAATTAATGCTCCAAGCAAATCTCTGAGTGCTCAATACCCAACCAAAGTATGAGACATTAACACCTCTTGCGATTATCGACAACGTCATTGACGTGTGACACTGAGTACTCCAATAACTCTTAAGTGATAGTTACCCCAACTGCTGGTAACTAGATAACCCAAGTCTTCAGCTTAAATTTTGAGCACGAGCAAGTTATCATTGAAGGTCATGCATCCAACCAACCCCGACTTCAAGATAAAATAAGTAGACGCCTTCGTGAAATTCAACTTCAATCACAAATAAAGAATACCGGATTAACTTTGTGATCATCTTGTGTTGTTGACTAGCCAAAAAGAGAAGAAACATGCGCGAATTCTTAGAAGTGCCCATGACTCATAGTCAGTCCTATCAAACAAAGCTGTCTGATCCAGCTACTTGGATGTGGAATAGTTGTCGTACTGTGTACAGGATTTTACAGTTCTTGAGATTTATCTGAGAAATAAATTCAAGAACTAACTGCACAACAGTAAGCTTCAAACTGCTGTAGACTATCGCTACGATCTGACCCGCTGTAACCGGAACTGCTAAGATTCACATCGCTGGAGACGGAACTTCTAGGAAACTTGCGATAATTCTCCCCCTCAAAAAGGACATGAAATGACCTTTTTGCCAAAGCTGAGAGTCCGTGATGTTTGTGAATTTGTCAGGCACAAAACATGGAAAGAGACAAATGAAACTACTGCAACGAAGATGGTGATTAAGACTCTCTTGTAGTAACCCCTTGCTTTCCTCATCATCAATGGTTTAGTAGATTAACAATTCATTGAAGCTCGTAATATGCCAAAACCGCTTGATGAAATGCATATGACTTTAAAGTGAGTAAAAGGTTAAAACATGTCTCCAAACAAATCACCTCTTGTCTTTAAGCCTGACTACCTCTTGAGAAGATCTTGAACAACAATCCCATTAGAAGCTTGAGAAACAACAATCACTTGATGAAGCTTGATAAAGAACAAATCCGCGACTTAAACTTGCACTAAATTATGATTTAGAACCTATATTGAGCACAACAACGTAACTCCTTTAAATATAGGTAGTGATATATACCCAACCTTCCATCCTTAATTGTATATATCCACTTCGTGAACATCCAAGTCTAATCACCTTAAATTTCAAATTGTGATTTAGAACCTATATTGAGCACAACAACGTAACTCCTTTAAATATAGGTAGTGATATATACCCAACCTTCCATCCTTTATTGTATATATCCACTTCTTGAACATCCAGGTCTAATCACCTTAAATACGCTTGAGCAAGGGTCATCAAACATCGTGCATCCATCCACCCCGAGATGTTTGTGACACTAAGTACACCAACCCGTGAATTAACAAACCAACCAAGTTACCATAATTTCCCAATTCCTGCTGATCTTGAAGCACAAACTTATCCCGGAAAAAATAGTCAAACCCCGTAAGTATTATTATGTCTAAATCCAAGTCCCGCCTACATGTCCAAAATTAATCTCACGGGATTTTACAACTCTTGAGATTTAAACCGAGAAATCGAATCTTTCGCGGATTTTCTAAAATCTACAAGAGAAACCGTGAAATCAACAAGAATAGCTAAGAGTGAAGTGCAATACTAATCTTCGAAATGCAAGTTATAGAAGTCAAATGTCAACTTGATCAAATTGTAATTAGTCAAGTCACAGTTTGTCAAATTGCAACAAGTCAAATTGCAATCAACCAAATCGCAATAAGTCAAATCGCAAGTGTCAACTCGCAACGTCAAATCGCAACTGGTCAAATCGCAATCAGTCAGATCGCAACAGGTCAAATAGCAACTTGTCACCTCGCAATTAATCAAATAGCAATTTGTCAACCATAACTCAAATCGCAAAGATCAAATTGCGGGCTCACTCAACTCGTAGGTACCAGTAGGACAATGCTGCCAGATCCACAGTTCTGAAATCACATCGACATTCATATACCCAAATAACCAGCCGTGACGTGTGTATCCTCGTGAGAATAGTGACCGAAATACCATTCCTTTTAGTCAACAAATTGGCAAAAATAAATTAACACCATGTACAAAGAATACATTTGTTAATTATTTTTAAACACAAAGTGTTAACCAATTTACAGATTATTGAATCATTTGTTCCATGTGATCCAATCCTCAGCCCACCATTCGAGTCAATGGTCAGCCCAAAAACAAGTCACGGCCCACTTTTCAAATCGTCCAGCCCATATGTACCCGATCCAATACACTTATTACCCCATATAGTAGGTATTAATACCACTTTAACCATAAATCCTAACACCTTATATTTGGCTGATGTTGATAAGCGCCCAATGAAGGTCAGCCCCATTTAAATTCAGTAAAGTGCTTAACTCATAGCAGCCCAAAAAAAATTAGTTAAGTCCATATGGCACTTAACACCTTCGCTTCCCAACTCTGGTAAAAGCCCATCTCAAAAACAGATATCACTTATGTGATGCCCTAATCTTTAGGGTATAAAATCCATCTTTTCCCTAATATGTAGTCATTATGGAACCCTAATTCACTCACCACAAACAATCCGCCCCCCTCCTCTTTCTCATTCTCCCAACGCAGGTCAAATGATCTCAAGTATTCCATAAATCGATCTCATCATCATCTTAAAAACAACAACCAAGCTAGTATCATCTTCATTCTATATAACAATAACCACAATCCCATCCCGTAACTTGCTTGCTTGCATGAATCATACGCGACTCAATTTCAAAGAGAACGTCTTCAAGATCTCTAAGGGTCTCGGGTAGGTGTGAATGAGTATCATTTTTCGTTATTGATTCTGTTTATGAACGAACGAAGAGAAGTGGATAACATAATTGTTATCTAATTTCTCTTTTGTGTCGGATATAGAACGAATGAGGCTTAGCTTTCAATAAAAAATTGATCGATGATGAGATGCTTTCTTTATATGTTTGTTCATTTCGTTTGAGTTTAAGGATCAATGATGATAAGTTTTTCGTGTTTATTGAGCTTTGAAAGCTGAATACTATTTATTGACACACGAAAAAAAAATGGCTGAGATCGTTTGATTGTTTAACCATTCTGTTCGAGTCGTAGAGTTTAGGTGATGAACCATGAGGATGGGATTAGTTGTTGGATTTGTTTTTGTTAATGATGTAGACTATGGTGTTGATGATTGTGAAGTCAGTGGTTGTAAAGAATTGGATTTGTTGTTTCGAATGAAGTTGTGTTTGTTTGGTCTGGGTCTGCTTAACTGCTTCTCTCCTTTTAATCTTTCATTTTGACATTTGATAACTTGTTGACCAAAGTAGATAGTTTGACCGTTATACCTAGTGACAGACAAACCGAGTTCGTGGTTAATCAGACAAACCGAGTCCGTGGTTAAACAGACAAACCGAGTTCGTGGTTAAACAGACAAACCGAGTATACTTTATATACACAAACCGAGTTCGTGACTGTATGGACAAACCGAGTCTAGGGTTAAACAGACAAACCGAGTCTGTGAGCCAATAGACAAACCGCGTCTGAGACAAATTGCAACTTTGACCGGTCAACGCTGTCACTTTCGTACTTTTCTTAAAAACCGGATCTGGGTTTTTCTCTTTCATAACAAACCGCATTCAAGAATCACCCTTAAACACTAGCAGTAGCCAAGAACAATCCACAAAAAAACCACACTTTTAATCTTAACCGAGCCACAAAGAGAACTGCAAAAATCAATCTTGTGGTGTTGCTTTTTCAAACGTATGAAACGAGAAAAGGAAAAAAAATGTTTACGGCAAGATCCATTACAATCATTAACAATAAGCCTTTCACAAACCAAAGCCACGACTTTCCTAAAATCTTAGACCAGCAATACGTTCGAACAAGAGTAGCAAAAAAATTAATGTTCACAAAAGAATGGACAACAAAAATGTACTCAATAACTGGGCTAGATCCAAGAATTATAGCTCATAAAATCAAGTCATTGACCACAAAAAGAATTATAGCAACCGAATATACAGCCATTGACCAAAGTAACATATATAATATGTATATGTAACCCACCGATCTGAGTTAGATGAAACCAACCGAATATACAGCCATTGACCACAGATCTGACCAAGATGTAACCATGGCTCTTGATACCAATTGTAGGAAATAACCATATTGATTGTGTGGTTGATTCGGGTGGTCTTAATTCATGAAAGATTAGATCCATTGTTAGAGAGATGAAGAACTAGAGAGAGAGGGAACCCTTTGAGAGAAAATCTGGATATTAGATTAATTGTGTGAAGAGTTCCAACCCTTCCCAAGTGTGGGAAGGGGTATTTATACTAACTACTATTGGTGCCCCTAGTGGGCTGTGGAGTGAGCTGACAGTGGGGAAAGCCCCGACCCACTCCACAAATATAGATACGACTAATACTATTAATACTAATACTAATAATACTAAGCTAATATAAATAATCCTACGAGCTATATAAATGCTAATTAGATGCTCGGGGTGACCGAGCCTTCATCTGAATATTTATATTCCTAACACAAATCATAAGCATGCAAGTTAGAAAGGTTGGATTTGGGGATTTGGGTGCATGGGAATCAGGTTTTGTTTGCAGATTTTCTAGAAAAGATAGTCAAAAAGTGGAAGAGAATAGCAGTTTTCGTCTTCCAGAGGCACGACACCATTAAAGGTGCTACGGCACCACTAAATTTAGTGGAGCCGTGGCCTATTTAATGGAGCCGTGGGCTTTTTTTGACCTTCTTTCCAGGTCTGCAGGTTTTAGGCAGCCTAAATGGGGAAATTTCTGGGGAATCCATTGGCTGCAAATCTCAAAGTCTCAAATTACTAAACACATAGAATTCCTAAAGCTAGTTTCAACTAGAAACTAACATGATCATGTGATCATCTATGTATTTAGGCAACTATTAAGCATGCATGAATTCAAGCATTTTTTAACAACTAGTGCATGTAATAAAATAAGCTAACATGCATGAGTTAGGCAAGATAAACCAACATAAGGATTAATTAACAAGAGAATTAATCATGTTAAAAGGAAACACATCAAGCAAGTTAATGTATTAGGCAACAATGCCACAAACTATTAGTAGTATTTTAATCATAATACTTATATTAATAATACTACTTAAGTTATTTCCATCTAATCCTTTCTTTTCCCCAACTTCTTAATTTTGTTCCCAAGCCCTTTGATCGCCTTGCCGATGGACTTGAATCCCCCGATAGTTTGCTCATGCATCTCCACTTGTCTATTGTACATTGTGGTTTGCCTTCTCATCATGTGGGATAGATTTACCATCCCATTTTCGAGGTCGGTTGTACGTCGAAATGATGAGGTATCAAGATTACGAAATTAGGTGTCGGGAGAAGGGATTTGAGAACTAGAAGTTCCTTCTTCGTTCACCTCATCATCGTCCTCATCCATGGGTTCAGATGATGATTCGTGACTGAAGGAGGAGGATGAATGGGGAATATCGGAAGTGGATTTACGACCACGTTTGGACCCTTTGTCCTTACGTTGCTTTGTGCGACGTTGTGGTCCACCAAGTGGGTGCATAACCAGATTGACTAGGACATAGTCGACACTTTGAAGATGTGGGAAATGTTCCATGACCCACCTGAATAAACGAGTAAGCAACATGCCGTATGGCATGAGCTCATCGGACCGACGATGTATGTTGGCCATCCGTTTGACCATGTAGTATGCGAGGTTGAATGGTTCCTCGATACTAAGACAGTAGAGCATAAGGGCAAGACTTGCCGATACGTGATCATGGTTGCTCGCAAGGCTTAACACATTTTCACGTAGAAGAAGTTCCCAACTTCTAAGGTCGAGACGGAGTTCCCTGAGGTAGATTTTGGATAGGTCGAGAAAGACAACGGATCCATCACGTTTTTGGTACGTGTTGGCGACTCGAGGAATTTGGATAATTTGTTTGATTACTTCAATGTCGGGAATTTGGGTAGTATAGGCACCTTCTATCTCAACATTGTAGTAAAGAGACTCTAGAGAATGGTCGTTGGTGTATGCACACTGACCATATGAGGGAACACCAAGAATTTCACCAAACTGAGTGACAGACAGGGTGATATTTTGGTTTCGAATCCAAAAGTCAAGAAAGACGTTTCCGTCAGAGTCAGTGTAGGTACGAACACGACTGTAAAATTCGAGAACGAAAAGAGGACATATTTGATCGTTTATTGTGTATAAACAATCGAACCGAATAGAAGGGAAACAAGCACTGACTCTGTCTGACATGACATAAAGTGCATCAACTACACGCCCTTCGTGTATGTATCGTGTTAGCACTTTGGCAAAATAAGCCTTTTGTTCATCAGTGATGTTTGGGTTTTCAAGTGTTTCAATGATGTAATTTCGGGTTAATTGATAATCATTCCGAGGCATTATTGTCTACAAAAAAAAATTTTGTATATGTTAGTTTGTTGCATTTTAATGATTTCACTTCTAGTGTGTGTGCCTAAATGCAAACAATGTGGAGGTGCGGTGATGGGTGCGATGTGTCGTTGCGGTTTAGCAGTATTAATGCCTACTCAAGTTTTAAATTTATATTTAGCCGACTTATCAATAACACACACACTTAACGAGCAGTGTACCCAGTCAGTATGAATATAATGGTAAGTAGAGTGTCGATCACTAAGAGTGGAACGTATTATCTAGTTATTCTAATCAGTATTTTAATATATTAAGTTAGCTATACAACCTAATCTATCGCAAGGGGGTTCAGCCTGAGAGACTGGCACGATTTGGTTGCAATTAAATAATAAACTAAACCAATAGACACGAATCAGCGAAAAGCACACGCGTACACAGATAAATACTCGAGACAATAAGAAGGCTGTCCTGATAGATAAGTAGTTTGTCACTTGTTTTATTGCTAGTTTTATATGAAGTGTATAGTTCGATGCAACGCACCGAGATTAAGTCCTTTCTCGTTGGTTCTGAATGGGAATGTGCCAATATTGCTGGGATGTCATCACCATCTACGCATCTTCGTAAAATATTGTCAGGACATAATTTAAAGGCATAAGGTTCATCCCAAATATTCTCGCTAGCGCGAGTTAGAAACCTTCTTTTCTCGTCGGATGTTAGCCCTTTTGGAATTTCATTTGCAACAATAAAGTTTATATAGTCGGCATACCATGGTCCATTATTATTGCTCTTAATTCCTACCATCATAAGGTGTTCATCAGGAAAGTCATCAGCTATTTCCCTTTCGTCAAGCACCTCCATATCAGGGTTTTCAAGTCTAGATAAGTGGTCAGCAGCTAGATTCTCGGCACCCTTTTTATCTTTAATTTCAATATCGAAACCTTGGAGCAATAAAACCCACCTAATAAGCCTTGGCTTGGCATCCTGTTTATTGAACAAATACTTCAAAGCAGAATGGTCAGTGTAAACCATAGTTTTTGACAATATAAGATATGATCTAAATTTATCGAATGCAAAAACTAATGCTAAAAGTTCTTTTTCCGTGGTGGTGTAGTGTTCTTGGGCATTATTCAATGTTTTGCTAGCATAATAAATTGGCTTAAATTTCTTATCTATCTTTTGACCAAGTATAGCTCCAACAGCATAATCACTAGCATCACACATTAGTTCAAAAGGCAAATTCCAATCCGGCGAAATTATAATAGGTGCGGAAGTTAGTTTTTCTTTAAGTATATTAAATGCCTTTTTGCAATCTTCAGAAAAATCAAACTTCGCATCTTTTAGCAATAATTGGGTCATAGGCCTAGATATCATTGAAAAATCCTTTATGAACCTACGATAAAATCCAGCATGCCCTAAAAAACTTCTAACACCTTTTACATTAGTGGGGTAAGGTAGTTTAGCAATTACATCAATTTTAGCTTTATCGACTTCTATACCTTTCCCAGAAATCTTATGTCCTAACACAATTCCCTCTCTAACCATAAAGTGACATTTTTCCCAATTAAGAACAAGGTTAGTTTCTTCACACCTAGCAAGTATTTTATCAAGTTTAAAGAGACAATCACTAAATGAGTTACCGAACACCGAGAAGTCGTCCATGAAGACTTCCATAAAGTCTTCTACCATATCATGGAAGATAGCCGTCATACAACGTTGGAAAGTAGCAGGGGCGTTGCATAGTCCGAACGGCATTCTCCTATAGGCGAAGGTTCCATAAGGGCAGGTGAAAGTCGTCTTCTCTTGATCCTCAGGGGCAAATCGTATTTGGAAGAAACCTGAAAAACCATCTAAAAAACAATAATAATCATGACCTGATAGTCTTTCTAACATTTGATCAATAAATGGAAGAGGGAAGTGATCTTTTCGCGTAGCATCATTGAGTTTGCGGTAGTCGATGCAAACTCTCCATCCGGTAACAGTTCTTGAAGGAATTAGTTCATTATCGTCATTGAGTACTACCGTCATTCCCCCTTTTTTTGGTACAACGTGGATAGGACTGACCCACGAGCTGTCGGAAATTGGGTAGATAAGTCCGGAGTCAAGTAATTTCACAATTTCATTTTTCACCACATCTTGGACTTTTGGATTCAAACGCCTTTGAGGTTGGATAGTTGGTTTGAATTCATCCTCCATAAGGATTTTATGCGTACAAAATGACGGGCTAATTCCCTTAATATCAGACATACTCCATGCTAATGCTCCTCTTCGTTTATACAGTACCTGCAAAAGTGATTCTTTTTCTTTTGGCGTTAAGTTAGATGCAATAATAACGGGCGAATTAGTGTTCCCATTTAGATAGGCATACTCCAAAGTAGAAGGGAGATCCTTAAGCACAGGTTTAACACTATCAATTTCAGTAGCACTAGCGGAATAAACTTGTTCTTTAATTATATCGCTGCTGTCATCAGATAGATGCGCCGCATCGATATTTTCGATGCGCCGTATCGCGTTACATACATCAGAGTCAGCAGCTAAATTATAATCAATAGTATTCTCATCAACTTGATCTTCTATAGCAATTGTGTTTTCTAAATTTTTAAGCAGAAAAGAATCAAGCAAATTACTTTTTAACAATTTCTGAGTAAATTGATTAATCGTGTCATCAGAAACATCGATATTATAACATTCATCGTCATCGGATTTATCTTTACTCATAGATTGTTCCATGTTAAACTCAACCTCATCTTTTCCTATGGTAAGAGTTATCTTTTTATTAAAAACATCAATTATGGCCCTAGCAGTGGCTAAAAACGGTCGTCCTAATATTATAGGAGTTCTAGAATTTTCAGGCATATCGAGGATAACAAAGTCGATAGGTAATTCAAATTTATCAACTTTTATTAATATATTTTCAGCTATTCCTAATGGGTATTGTATGGACCTATCAGCTAGTTCTAAGCACATCCTAGTAGGTTTTGGTTCACCAAGACCTAATTTATCATACATAGAAGAGGGCATAAGACTTATGCTAGCTCCTAGGTCGGCTAAAGCATTTTCAATATGCAAATTTTTAATTTGACAAGGAATAGTGAAACTCCCTGGATCTTTTCTTTAGACGGAAGTTTGTTGAGCAATGCTGCTGAGCTTCTTTTCCCCATTGTTATGGTGCAAGCCTCTTCAAGTTTAGACTTGTTTGTAAGCAAGCTCTTCAGATATTTAGCATATTTTGGCATTTGCACCAGGGCTTCCATAAATGGTATGCTTAGCTGCAGCTGCTTGAGATTCTCCAAGAATTTCTTTTGATAGGCATCTTCTTTCTCTTTCCTTACCCTATGTGGGAAAGGTAGTGTTGATCGCTTAGGCTCAACAGAAGGTTCTTCTCTGATTACAGGTTCCGGATCAGTCTCTTTTGGTTGCTCTTGCTCAGGTGATAAAGATTCAGGGGAAATCTTGTTTGTACCGTCATCCTCGGGTGTCTCTCCGATCTGAAAGGTCGACTTTCCGCCTCTAGTTGTAATCCCTTTCAAGTCTTGCTTTACCAAAAGAACCCTATTAAGCACCGTTGACAATTGGTGCACTTCAATTGCCAATCCATAAATCATGTTGTTTTGTTCCTTTAGTAAAAGCTCATGACTGCCTTTGAATTCATTAATAAAGTTTCTTGCTTCATGATGTTCTTTTTCATTGGCTTGAGCGATTTGTAGTGCAAACTCTTCCATGGTAAGATTTCTTTGGGGTCTTCCGAACAAGTTGGGGAAAATATCGAACATTGTTCCTGAAAATTAAAGAGAGGTAGATTTCAAAGTAAAAGTTTCCAGGTATAAGGGTCAGAGTATTTTCCGTTCGGAGATAAGAAAAATAAAAGTTGCTGATATCTGCAGACGATGCGCCGTATCCAAAAAGTTGGATACGCCGTATCTTATAATCGTTAAAATTAAATCAGACTTTTATTCAGAAAATAGATGCCGTATCTGTTTTAATTATCAAAAATCGATATTTATTTAAAATTAAATGCGTCGTATTAACAAAAGTTAATGCGCCGTATTTTCGTTACGTTTCAAAATATAAGATTTTTGATTCAGAAGATACGCCGTATCGACAGAGATCGATGCGCCGTATCTGTTTAATAATTCGAAAACTGTTTTTAATTAAAATAATAGATACGCCGTATCTGCTAAAGCAGATGCGTCGTATGGCGTTAACGTTTAGAAAATTTTTTTATCAAAAACAGATACGCCGTATCTTGGGGAAAAGATGCGTCGTATCGAATTAATTAAACGCGTTGTATTTTATAAAAATTGAACGCAATACGCCGTATCTGAGAGATCAGATGCGCCGTATCGTTCGATTTAGCTCAGTACAACGATAGCAGAATACAAAAAAAAAAAAAACGAAAAATAAAAAAAATAAAACACACGAAAATAAACACAAATAAAAGCAAACAAATAACACACAAAAACAGAAAATATGCAAAATAGTACAATGAATGCAAATTAATCTAATGCACAACAGAATTAGCGGTTAGATAATAAAAAAAAATTAAAAACCTAATTAAAATACTAATCAAATTAACAGATAATAACAATTCACTCCCCGGCAACGGCGCCAAAAACTTGATGCGTGCGATGTGTCGTTGCGGTTTAGCAGTATTAATGCCTACTCAAGTTTTAAATTTATATTTAGCCGACTTATCAATAACACACACACTTAACGAGCAGTGTACCCGGTCAGTATGAATATAATGGTAAGTAGAGTGTCGATCACTAAGAGTGGAACGTATTATCTAGTTATTCTAATCAGTATTTTAATATATTAAGTTAGCTATACAACCTAATCTATCGCAAGGGGGTTCAGCCTGAGAGACTGGCACGATTTGGTTGCAATTAAATAATAAACTAAACCAATAGGCACGAATCAGTGAATAGCACACACGTACACAGATAAATACTCGAGACAATAAGAAGGCTGTCCTGATAGATAAGTAGTTTGTCACTTGTTTTATTGCTAGTTTTATATGAAGTGTATAGTTCGATGCAAAGCACCGAGATTAAGTCCTTTCTTGTTGGTTCTAATCTTATCGGCGAGTAAACCCTTAATGATTACTTATGACTATCCTATTTATCTTTCTTCCTAGTTTTCTACAGACGATAGAATGCATAGGCGATCTAATAAACAGGCAAGGGCAGAGGCATGGCGACCCGATCAACGCTCAGCTAGACACAGAGGTTATCAATGCACTAATAAAAGTCACCAAATACATCAACATATAAACTTTAATTATTGAGAAAGCAGTTTTAAGGGAGTGCAATCTTTCCGTTGTCACATTACACAAGCCACCAATCTTGATGAATTAAAGTTTACTAACACAATAAAACAAAACTACTTAATGAATTAAACACATGCAGTACCTTCTTACAGCTCTTGTATCTTCGTTTGGGTGTGTCTTGTGCTGCCTATTCGACTGAATTCGTCCTAGGTTTCTGTACTTCGGTCTTCTGTCGAAACTTCGGAACTCTTAATTCGTCTGGTCTTTGGGGTATTTATAGTTTCTATCTGAGGGTAAGATGCGGCGCATCTAGTAAGTAGATGCGGCGCATTGACTTAACTTTGCGTGGGGTCCAAGATTATAATATTCAGGAATATTCGTAGACCGCCAGAAGATGCGGCGTAACTCCATATATAGATGCGGCGCATGTCCTCTTGTATCTTGGATCGTATCTGGTGAAATATTGATAGTGATGCGCCGTATGTGATAAGCAAGATGCGGCGCATCTGGAGCAGAATGTCTTGATCTTGTACATTTCAGTAGACTCTTAACTTCTTGCATTTTTTGCTCCATAATTAGTCCAAAATCGCCAAGTTTCACCAAATGCTTGTTTTCAACTGAGAATTACAAAAGTAAACGATTAAGTATCAATCCTCATACATAATATAATAAAACAAGTCAAATTAATAGGATAAATGATGGTAATAAAATGTACTTATTTGAGTTCATCATGCGGCAATCTCGACTCTAAAATTATCCTAAAGAGATTACCCAAACGCTCCTAACTTCACTTTTGCTCAATCAAATATGTCGAACAATACATATCAATTATGTACTTCGAGCCATATTTGAGAGTTCATGTATGCATGCAAAAACGTTTTTAATTTGCATCAACAATGCATGAAAAAGGTTTCATGATCCTAGACTTGTGAAGTTTTTCGAAAAATGATCGAATTGGGGTGTTTGGCAAATGCCTCAACATGATGCCAACAAGCTTTAAGATTGAAAACCTTTAATGCAGAACGTTCCTAATCCAATTTTAATCATCCTAAACCTGATTCCATTACAAATAATCAATCATAATCCGAATTTAGTGATTAATTTCGGATTAGGTTTTGCAACATAAATGGGTTTTTGGAAATCCTAGGTTTAGGGAATCATGTGAATACTACATTGTCTAATCCTAGTCTTAATTTCACAAGGGTTTAACTAATTTTGAAAATCCCCAATTCGGATTTATACTCAAGAACAAACCCTAGATTCAAATTTAAATGAAATTAAGAGTGATTTACTTACAATTAGTGATGTTGTGATTAGGATTTGTTGATTCCAATGCCTCAATCTTGATTTGCAAGAGTTTAGTTGAATTATGGTGTTATGGTTCGATTTTGACAGCAAGTGGAAGTGGTTTTGTGTGTTTGGAAAATTTGTGCAGAAGAAAAGAGTAACTGGGCGCGTTTTTCAGATGCACGGCTCCACGGTTCCACTAAACATTAGTGGAGCCGTGGCTCTTTAGTGGAGCCGTATGTCTGATGGTCCAGTTTTTCTTCTGTTTTGACTTTTGGCTAATTAATCTTACTTATTTAGTAAGACTTTTTGACACGAGGAAAAAAAAGTTTATACCTAATAAACTTTTTGACGAAAGATGATTAAATGGGATGACCGGAAATGACCTTAGTGTTTCCGAGGAAGTTGACTAAGATGTCATTGGATGAGGATTTACTTCTAGTATTTCCCGTGAAATAAATAGAAGTTATGAGTTGTGTTTAGGAGGATGACTATAATATTTCTCATGAAATATTTAATTAGTCGGAGTACGCGACACAAGGAATGACTAGATATTTCCCGTGAAATATTCATGAGTCATGTGACGAGTGAAAGATATGACTTAAAAAGTCATGAGTGATTTGTAGAGAATGACTTCAATGTTTCCCGCGAAACTTTCGAGAGGTCATAGAAGGGATGAAAGGTTATGAGGTATGACGTGACGGATGACTTTAATATTTCCGAAGGAATATTCAAATAGTCATGAGCGGGATGAGAGGAATGACTTGAAAAGTCATATGACGAGACGCGAGGAATGACGTTAATATTTCCAGTGAAATATTACGAAGTCATGGGATGAGGCTTAGGGAATGACTTGAAATTTCCAATGAAATATTCAAGAGTCATGAGTCGAGAATAAGATGGATGTGTGAGATGACTTCAATATTTTCGGAGAAATATTCAAATAGTCATAAGAGGGGATGAAAGGTTATAAGGTATGACGCGAGGGATGACTTTAATATTTCCATAGAAATATTGAAATAGTCATGAGCGGGATATGAGGAATGACTTGAAAAGTCATATGATGAGACGTGAGAGATGACGTTAATAATTCCAATGGAGTATTAAGAGGTCATTTGACGAGAATGTAAAGGTTAAGGTGAGAAGAAATACTTTTCAAAGAAAAGATTTCTCTTTCGACGTTATCATGACGGAGGAGATGTCTTTCCGCGGGGAGATGACGTACTTCGACGAGCTTCGTTCATGAGCAAACTATAGGGTTCCCGGACAAGTCTAATGGCATCTTGACTGCTACTCTTCACAGGGAGTTGTTTCATCTATAGTGTTTGTTGTCATGCCTTTCCGGCGCTTGCGTACTCGGTTTCGGTCGTGGTGACAATAAGAGTAGTTTGTTTCTTGGGGAACCAAGATTTTTGTTAATCAACCTATTAAGGTACAAACATTACTCATTATGTTTCAACCCACATTAACTCTCTCATTATCAGAGTTGGTATAGAAACATTTTCTACATCAATCTCCTCAAGATATCGTAATCTCAAGTGTATAGTATCTTTAATGTATGGTATGATACATTAAACACTTTGATGTAAGAAGTTTTGGGATACTTTTTACAAGTGGGCACAAAGCCAACACTATTCATGATAATGGACCTACTTGCCGTTAGGTAAACTACTTTACCTATTATGCCCCTAACCTAGTTATATCCGCGCACTCACCTTCTTCGTCTCTTGTGAGTTTCGCATTTGCGGATATGGGCGTTATTGTCAATAAAGACTATTACTTAAACTATGTATCTCATACATATAGTATACATAAGTTTAAAGGGATACTTAATTTAGGCAAGATTAAATATTTGCAAGGAAGGGAACTTGATTCACTCATCAATGCTTAATTCAAACTTGTCACGCATGATCTTCAAGCGATCATCGAACATTTCTGGACAAGATGAATTTGGCATGATGAGATGTGAATAGAGTTTCTGTGTTATAGTGCCTACCATGTTAGATTCTAACTATACTATTTCATGCCAAACATTACTACTAACAAAGGGTGTTTTAAGAAAGCGTACCTGTGCCTGAGGTGTTAGCTCTTAAAACTAGAAGACTAGGGTACCTTTGTTGAATGTTAAGCATGAAAGACACGACTTGACTATTGCGTCACGGATATGCTTGATAACGCATCCTACTCCTTTTGTTAGACTCCAAAGTTTATTTACACTCATGTTTTCCTAGCAAAACAAATGTTCAAACATCTGGTCCCCAATATCTCATGGGTCCAAAGTTGTTAGAGTTAAACATCCTACGCATTTGTTGCGTTAGTTTAGGATGTGAGAATGGAGGACACATTTCCCATGGTAAGTAACTTTGTGGTGGACGATCATTCCAAGTTACGGGAAAGTTACTTGGATGATTTTGTCTTCTAAAGTTACCTCTCGGTAGAGGAGTTCTAGACCGAGGTTTGGGAGAGTTTACCTTTCTAGGTGGAGGAGTAGTTGACCTAGTGTCACGCTTTACAAATCCATGTTCGGGAGATGACAATGGTTTGTTAAAGCCTTTGGTTTCCTCTCTACTTGGAGTAGACACTCTAGTTCTATTTACAACTACTTGACTTGGTTTAGGTCTTAAGTTACTTTTCAGAATTGACCCAGTTTTGTCCTCAGCACCACACGGTACCACGGTACCACTAAATTTAGTGATGCCGTCTGTATCTTTAATGGTGCCGTCACCTTCAGACATGGACTTTTCAGGCATTACAAATTTTACTTGTTTAGTACCACTTGTAGAAGCCTAATTTGGGTCAAATCCTAAACCCGAACGGTCATGTTCACTATATCTAATATTTTCAAGTATATCATTAAGCTTTTTAGTTCCTTCATCAAACTTAATGATTCTTAAAGCATTTTCTTTAAGTTTTTCATTTTCTACTTGAAGACTAATACATGACCCGCATCCTACGTCTACTTCCTTGTTTTTCTCAAGTCTCTTGACTTGATCATTTAGTTCTAAGACTTGTAGTTCTAGTTCTTTTAATTTTAATTTTAGCTTTGTGTTTCTACCTAAGATCTTAGTACTAACTACGCATAGTTTGTTGTATTCGTCATGTAATTCACTGTCATCTACTGACGAATTATTATCACTATAATAAGAAGAGTCGGATTGTACCTCGTTAAAAGCTTGAGCCATTAAGCACGTTTCATCGTTAGGCTTCTTCTCTTCTTCTTCACCGCTATCACTCCAAGAACCTCCTACAAAGGCTCTTTGGTTGTTGGATTTTGGTGGCTTAGGACATTCTCCTATGAAGTGATTAGGATCTCCGCATCTAAAGCATCTCCTATCACTTGTCCCTTTTCTTTCATCATTATTTCTTTGGGATGACTTCTTCTCATCGCGAGATTGTCTAGGAAATCTACCTTTCCTCCTAAAGAACTTTCTAAAGTTCCTAACGGCTAGTGCGTACTCTTCATCTTCACTACCGGAACTCGAACATTCCTCATCACTAGACTCCTTCTTGGCTTTTAATGCTAGAGATCTAACTCTCTCGCTTTTGCCTTTGACAATGTCGGAATCCTTCTTGATGATTATCTCGTGAACTTTCAAGTTTCCTATAAGTTCATCGAGTGACAATGCCGCCAAGTCCTTTGACTATTCTATGGCGGTGACCTTTGCTCTCCATTTAGGATGTAGAGCTCTAAGAAAATTCCTAACATAGTTCTTACTAGAATAACCTTCATCAAGAGCTTTAAGACTAGTACTAATAGTATTAAATCTAGCAAAAGCATTATCTATTGACTCATTCTCCGAAATGGAGAATTGTTCATATTGTTGAACAAGAAGATCTATCTTGTTCTCTTTGACTTGGTTATTACCTTGGTGAGTGACTAACAAGGTTTTCCAAATATCTTTTGCCGTATTACACATGAAAATTCTTTCAAACTCTTTTTTAGGCAAAGCATTATAAATCATCATTCTAGCCTCATTATTTTTGGCTAATTTCCTTTTTAGTTCATCACTTTGTTTATCATAAGACACTATTTCATCCTTTTTAGTTTTCGGATTCTTTTGAATAGGTTGAAAGTCACCCTCGGTAATAACATGCCAAAGATCAATGTCTTTTGATTTCACATACGTTTTGAATCTTGTTTTCCAATAAATAATACAATCGGTTTCGAAAAGTGGTGGCCTTTGCATAGATTGCCCTTCTAGATATTTGTCGGAATCCATTGATCGGTTCAAGCTTTAAAATACAATATACTTTAAAAACTTGACTGACCTGGCTCTAATACCAATTGTGGGAAACTAGAAGGGGGGTTGAATAGTTTACCGGTTTAAAAACTTCTTTTAAAAATCTTGTTTTAAAAGTATGCTATTGGAAACTTTGATTCGAACTCTATGTGTAATCAATCAACACCAATATGAACTACAAACTAAGCTATGTAATAATAACAAATAAAAGTAAAGAGTAGAGTTGGAAAGATCAAACCGAGACAGAGGATTTATAGTGGTTCGGCTACGAAGCTCTTCTTCGCCCTACTCCACTCCCCGAGTACCACACTCAAGAGTTTCAACCACTATATCAACAACCTCCCTTCAGGCGGAGAAAACCGTACACGTCGCTTATCCTATTACCGACACTAAGCTAGATGTCGAGTGCTAATCTTAGCTAGCACCAATCTACCAAGGTCCACGTGACCAAACACTCAAGCCCAATGGCTTCAAGAGATCACCAAGATCTCAACACGATCACAATGATCAACACTCACTTCACTCTACTCGACTAACACTATCCTAATGACCCTTGATCTTCTTGATCAATCACACAAGCCCAATGGCTTCAAGAGATGTTCACTATCTCTATAGATCACACTTGATCTTCACTCTCACTCACAAAAAGAAAATAAACTTGATGTATGCTAAGACACAACAAGGTTGTAACAAGTGTTACAAAATCCTATCAACTATAACTCTAGTATCTTCTTGATTACTTGAGTTCTTCTCTTGCTAATGAAGAGGGATGACAACACCTTGTATCAACTTGGATACTTGTGTTCTTCTCTTGCTAGTGAAGAGGTATGAAGAGGATCACTTGAAGGATGATTGGATCACTCTTGAAACAAAGAAAAAACTAATCTAAATGACCCTAAGAAGTGAAAGGTGTGAGAGGATTTGACTAAGGGATTTTTCTGTGTGTGAAGGGTGCCTAAAACTGTGAAAGAGGTGGGTATTTATAGGCAAAGAAAATCTGAAGGTTACAATTCAAAATGGTACGGATGGCTCCATTAAATGACCCACGGCTCCATTAAATTTAACGGTACCATGGAGCCGTTGTAGACTAGGACGCTCCAAATTTTGTCTTTTCTGGTGAAAACTTATTTGGGGAAGGTTGGAGCTGATTTTGGGGGAAAAATAGCTGTTGTGATTTTCAAACTAATTTTTCCATTAAAACATTTCTTAATATTTCAAAAATAATTTGTCATGTGTATTTTTGAAAAAATGTTTTGTCCCATTTAAAATGTGAATTTTCAAAACATGAATTCACTTCTTTGATCACTAGTACAAGTTGTAACTTTGTTCAAGAGTGATTTGCGTAGAAACGGGATCTTCTGATTAAAAACTTGTTAACGTTAATTTTAACGTAACGTGAGTTCACATTTTGTCATCCTCAAAACGTGAAGTAATCGAAAGATATAAATAACGTTTTTAGAACATTATTTGAATCAACATCATGTTCTCCCAGTTCGATGGCCCATTTGGCCACTCTACCCGATTTCTCGGGCTTCGACAGTATCTGCTTAATTGGCTTATCGGTCAATACTGTGATGGGATGAGCTTGAAAGTACATTCGAAGACGCCTTGCAGCATAAACCAAGGCTAGGATTAGCTTTTCTAACTCCGGATAGTTTAATTCAGCCCCTTGCAGGACCTTGCTAACAAAGTAGATCGGGACTTGCTTCTTATCCCTTTCTGCCAAAAGAACAGCACTGATACTTTCGAAGGATGCCGCAATATACATGAACAACACTTCGCCTTTGATTGGGGCTGTAAGTGTTGGTAAGATTTCCATGAACTCTTTCAGCTTTTGGAAAGCAGCCTCTGCATCACAACTCCATTGGAAAGTCTTTTTATCTGTACACCCCTTGAGTGTTTTGAAAAATGGTAAAGAACGATCCGCCCCTTTCGACAGGAATCTGCTAAGTGCTGCGAGCTTCCCATTTAGGCTTTGTACTTCTTTTAATGACTTTGGAGCTTGTAGATCAGTGATGGCTTTGACTTTCGAAGGGTTAGCTTTGATCCCTTTCTTTGTAATCAGATGCCCCAAGAATTGTCCTTCTTCCACGCCAAAGGAACACTTCTTTGGGTTAAGCTTCATGTTGATTGCCCTCAATTGATCGAAGGTTTCTTGAATGTCGGAGAGTAGGTCTTCCTCAGTCCTACTTTTTATTACCATGTCATCAACGTAGGCTTCCAAGTTCCTTCCTGTTTGCTTGTGGAAGGCTTTGTCTACCAACCGTTGATAAGTTGCCCCTGCGTTCTTTAGACCGAAGGGTATTTTCTTGTAGCAATAGACACCCTTTCCTGTGTAGAAGGCTGTCTTCTCCTCATCTTCCTCCGGTATTTGTATTTGGTGATACCCTTTGTAGGCATCCAGAAAACATTTCAAACGGAACCCCGAGAGGGATTCGACCTTCCAATCAATTTCTGGCAGAGGGTAGCAGTCCTTTGGGCAAGCTTTGTTGATGTCGGTGAAATCAACACATATTCGCCACCCTCCGTCACTCTTCTTTACCATAACTGGATTAGCTACCCAGGTTTGACATTTCACTTCTCTTAGAATTTCTGCTCGTACAAGTTCGTCCACCTCTTTGCAAGCGGCTGCGTTCCTTTCAGGTGCCAGGCTTCGTCGCTTCTGCTTAATTGGTTCTATGTGTTTGAACTCATTAAGCTTATGCTCTGTGCCGAAGGGTTTGCCATCGATCATAAGAGTCCGAGGAACCCCTGTCATGTCTGAGTATGTCCATGCGAAAACATCCTTGTTGGCTTTGAGTAGCTTCTCCAATTCTGCCTTGAAGTTGGCAGGGGGTTGCTTTCTGATTACCACCGTTTGCTCTGGATAGAGCTCATTTACCACAATACGTTCTTCGGCATCTGTACAACTTAGAATGGCCTTCGGAGGCTCTTCGGGACTTTCTTTGATCTTTTTGCCAATATCTTCGGTCTTCCCCTGATTGTAACTAGAGAATACGGTTCCTATCCCATAAGGTGTATGGAATTTCACCACTGCATGTATGGTGGAGACTACAATACCCATCCTTTACATGGCGGTCCTTCCTATCAACAGATTGTAGGGAGAATCAGACCTTACGATAGCAAATGTGAGGGTTTCTGTCCTTGCGAGCTTGCCTTCTCCAATTGTTATGTCCAATGGTACTTCTCCCAGAGGCCAAGAATGCTCACCGGAGAACCCTACCAAAGGTATCTTCGAATCAACCCGTTGCGATCTGATCGAAGGCTTGAGCTTAAGAAAACAATGCTCGTATATGATTTCGCAGGAGCTTCCGCAGTCCATGTAGGCTCTGTTTACTTCTCGGTTGAAGATTAGAACTTTGATGACTACTGGATCATTCGAAGGGACTTGGCCTGTGATAGGAGGAAATGTTACCTCCCCTACTTCGTTTACCCCCTGCTCCGTTACCTTTCTTTTTAAGCTTGCTTCGCCCCAACGAACCATAAGTATTGGGGCTTTGAGAGGAGTAGTATCTTTAGCCAATTGAGTGTCGGACATTTTTTCCTTTCCCTTCTTTATACCCTTCACCAAATGTGCCAATTGCCTGGACTTTACAGCTTCTTCTATTTGCTTCTTTAACTCCCTGCAACTGTTTGTATCATGACCGTAATCTTCATGAAAGTGACAATACTTGCTGGTATCCCTGTTTTTGCCCTTGCTTGTCATACGAGGGGGTGCTTCGAAATCCTTAGCAGCCCTCTCTGTTGCAAGTATTTCCTTAGGAGACTTAGTTAAGCTTCTTAGCAAACCATGGTTAGGACCTTTGTACGGAGAAAACCTATCTCTGTTTTTGTTCTTGTTCTTTGACCCTTCCCACACAGAATGCTTTGAGAACTTGCTGTTGCTGTCTCTATCGATCGGAGCACCGTTAGTAGATACCTCTTTTGCTTCAATCCAAGTATACGTCTTTTCCATTAACCCTTTGTAAGTTGTCGGAAGGTCAGTGGATAAGAACTCCACCAAACTCCGATTTCGAAGACCATGTACGAAACCTGAAATGCGCTGATCTTCATGTAGACCCAAGATCTATAAAGTTTCATCAGTGTACCTAGTAACGAAGGCCCTTGTGCTTTCGTTTTCTTTTTGTTTAATGTTGTGCACCGTTAAATGGGTCCTTGTAAACTTCTTTTGCTGACTGAAGTGTGATCGGAACTTAGCCTTGAGATCATCAAGATTGACAATGCTGCCAGGCTTTTGCCCATTCCACCAAATACGGGCAGAATCCCGTAGGGTATATGTAAACATGTGACAGGCCACATGCATAACCCACTTTTGCATCTTAATAGCCCCTTCGAACAAATGTAGGAAATTGTACGGATCCCCCTTCCCATCATAAGTCCCAATATGCGAAGGCATTTTCAACCCATCAGGCAATATGTAATCTTCTATCCACCTAACGAAGGGTGTAGCTGAACCCATAGGGTCCGAGTATAGATAATTATAAGGTGGTGCATACATAGGAACAGTATTATACAGATTATTGTTTGGGGGTATTCCCATAGGAGTTTGGCTTGGGTAGGACTGATAAGGTGTGTTCATGGTAAACGGATAACCGTTTCCCATGGAATACGGAGGGTACGCCATAGGATGCCCGAAGGGTATGTTCCCATAAGGTTGAGGGAGACTTGGGTTATTAGGCTGCCCATTTACTGGAGGATATAAACCTTGAGGATAAGACTGAGTTTGGAACGAGGGGTACATACCATTGGGAGGAAGATTTCCTCCCATATTAATTGTAGGCGGATTGCCTTCTACGCCTGATACGTGAGAAGGCTGTAACGGAACCCCTGCTTCGGTCCTTCCAAGATGAGCTGCTAACAATGGAGGCAAATTCACCCCCGTCTCTTCCCTTCGTTGGCTCCTCCCGTTGGAACCTTCGATAACCGCTCCTTCTCTCCTAGTCGGAGCCCTCTCCGAGACTCCTTCAAACCCAACGGACCTTCTGCTTAGCCTTCGACCCACGGGTGACCCAATCCTTAGGGCTGAGAGTGTTGCTCCTTGGGTCGGAGGCCTAGGCTCCATTTCCATCTCTTCATCATACTCGTCACTTGAGTATTCCAATTCCCTTCGCATCTCAGCATTCCTAACTTGCCTTTTGCGAGCCCTTAAGAGAGATTCCAACGCTTCGTGGTTGGCTTCGACATAGGTTGGGCTAATAATAGGCTCCGGATTGGCTGATGTCGAAGCATGATGGTTGAGTTTTACTTCTGGGTGAGAACGTGTTGTGAACGTGGAGGCAGTTATTAAGGGAAGGTTGTTGGAGTCGTTGATTGGTATTGGCGCCAAGGTCGAGAAATCCGGTGGGGGAGTATCTTCTCTCCCTGGATCCATGCCGGATATATAGTGAAAGTAGTTGGTTGGTTATAAGCTTGAAAATAACGAGACCAATTGTAGCGGTCCCACGGATGGCGCCACTGATTGTACAATAACGACCAGCGAACGACCGAAGCCATTAAGTATTAACAACCGGCTTTGATACCAGTAGAAACCAAACACCGAATGACAGATTTATATCATTGAATTGATAAACTAAATAGAACATACAACGAGAATATATATAATAGAGGCGAAAGTAAAACCTAAAAGCTAAATGGGTTGTGGTCGCTTATGAGCTAATATGCTAACAATAATATCAACAAGCTAATTAATTTGTCATCTTTTAGTGTTAGCCTCGCTTTTTAATAAAGATAACGTCTTACACGTGAATTAGACCAGATATGTAGTTAGTTATGCCCGCAGGGACTACTATTGTACACGAGGAATAGTTATATTGTATTGAGCCTATAAATACCCCTCATGAATCTCCATGAGGGGTGTGAGAAATCATTATGTAACTTTCATTTGTTCTAATCTAATAAACATTGTTTTCTTTCGCCCTCTCTCTACTCTTTCTCTCACTAGAAAGATGAAGCATTTTATCTTCTTTGATCAACCTAGACCTCCCGAACCATATAAATCATACATATTTTCGGTCTTACAAGTGGTAATCGCCTAACAATGATTTAAGAGTGTTTTGAGTTTTGTTTTGTCATTCTTTTTAGCTTTTCTACTCGTTACTTTTAAAAAAGTTGGTACCTTTTTTTTTTTTTTTTTTTTTAGCACTCTTTTGATTACAAATATGTGTTACAAACCTTGTTACACAAGAAAGTTTGAAGCTTTATAGTTAAAATTTAAGTTTTTAAAATCGTACTTTTTTGTTCTTGAAACTTTCGAATAACTTTTCTAGGTCTTAAATGTGTTAAAATTTGCAACTTTCATTAAGTTTCAGTGTTTTTAAGGTCGGTTGTACAACAAAATCTTGGTTAGAAACGTTTCTTGGTCGAATTTAAGTGTTTTGAAAATTCTGGCAAAGTTTCGAGCAAGGCCTTAAACCCTAAAGTTTCAAACAAGGCCTTAAACCCCAAAGTTTCGAGCAACCTATTCTTCAAACTTTCGAGCAAGCTCTACATGCAGTTTCTTTAGGAATTTTGGATTACTCAGTGTTATTCTTTCTTATATAAGTTTTACAATTGATTCGGTATAGAAGAAAACCAACCTAGACCTCCCGAACCAAATAAATCTTACATATTTTTGGTCCTACATTTAGTCATTGTACTTTTTGTATTTTAGGTTTCACAAAAACATTCCCGTTTAGGTCATTTGTACCCAAAAAAAAAAAACAAAAAAAAAAAAAAAAAAAAAAAAAAAACTTAAAATGGCCCAAACGGGACACATCATATATTAACGACTTAGATTTACAATCAAAGTACATCTTGTGTAGAACGGGACATATGAATAAGTAAGTCGGTAGATTATGCATATAACCCAAATAAACATAAGCGTCTCGTGGCAGAATTTCAGGCAGTTGCAACTACATTCTGCGCCTAAACTGCATATATGTTTGCCTTTTTATGTTTTATTTTTGGTGATTTGGGAGCAAAGAAGAATGTTTCGCAAATTGGTGCTATATAATCGGGTTGGTATAGAAGTGAAATTTTGGTATATGTTGTAATTTAAACAAAGGTAAGGCCATCCACAATGGGCCAGATGGCATACGCATAATAGAGCCTCTATACTGTTCAATCCATTGTAAAATGGCCAGGTTATGCGCACATTGAATATGAGTTTGTATATGAACAACGAGTAATATACTCACAATGAAATAAACTATACTTATTTAATATATGGAGCCCACTAACCTCTATATTGTTGTGGACATGATTCATTTAAAGTTTTGTCTTTATTTATCTATTATAATAAATTAACTGTTAGTAAATAAAAATATAAGATGACACCAAAATCAATTATCTAACTTTGTAATGTTTAATGGGTTATGGTTGTTGGTGTATAGAAGAGTGTAATGTCTACATGGCAGTGATTTGGCATTGCATTACACCCAAAATAGTCTAATGCATTGAGTATGCCCTAAGTAATAAACTATTTGTTGAAGTCTTGACCTTGAATACTGGAACGAAAGAGAACCTTAAAAGTATCTTATTTGCAATCTTTAACGGTACAACCAATGAATGACCGAAACTATTACAGTATGATATTTGTATCTCACCGTTAAAGCATAGTTTCATTTTATAACAACCAACCCATTAAAGTTTACAAACTTTTAGCATTCTTTCATCTATGAAGACTTTTGAAACAAATAAAATAAGGGCTTTTTGGGTTTTGCTAACATGTGACAACTGATCACTTATTAACGTGTTTATAAAAAGTATGTTCTCGTTCATTTAAAGTAAAATTATGTTCAAATATAATAATTTGTCACTTTATTTGATGTGCATTTAATGCATTTTTTTGGTAAATTAAAAAAGTTTGTGTTTATTAACTGCACACTAACTTATGCCTAGTAAGCATTTGTTAGCAAAACCTTTTTTTGTAAACATATAAATGAGGTAAAACAAAGAAATTCACAAAAATGCGATAAAAAACTATGAGATGTCACTTTTTTGCAAAACTAGAAAGAGGATAGCAACTATCCACAATAGATGATACCAAGTGTTTTTGCTAAGGGTGAGCATCAAAGAAGCGCCCTAATTGAAAAATCGACGAGGTGCTTTTAAAATTTAGAAAACAAGGAAAGTTTGGGGTGAGCTGTGAGAACGTGTGAAAAACCGAACAAAAAAACTGTCCCGGCCCACCATTGTCTACTATTAAAAAAATGTTATATCTATTTCAAAAGCATACGTAAATGTTAACTATTCTTTGTGTATGTTCCTATCCCATTTTATTTTTATCTTATTTTTTGGAATGATTGGTTTAGTTTACGTATATTGTTTCAACTTGTGTGAAATAATTATATATATGATTAATCCCTAGAGAACGACGACGTTTTTGCGTCCGTTTTCCCGCCAAAAATACGGCCTAGCTGTTGGGCTGTGTTAGTGTAGGCTTGTTTACGTGGCCCGTGTGGTGGTTTCTTTCTAGCCCAGATAATGCCACAACGTTATTATAACAATCTTAATATTGTTTTTAGGGAAAAGGGACGGTGTTTGGTAAACTCATGTTAACACTCGTCACTCATCTGTTGGTTTATCATGTTCTTACCATACCTTTTTTACCAATAACATAATTTTGTGGCTAAAATCCCATGTCTGGTACAAGATGCACGTGAGGTTGTTTATAAGTACAATGAGAAGCTTCTTATCCTATACTATGTAAGTATTAAACTTACCAGTCAAACCAAAAGAAGAACAAGATTGCATACCCAAAAAAAAAAAAAGAAAAGAAAAAAAAAATCGTAATAAATACCAAAGAAGTCATCCCAGATCATTGTGAAAGGTATGTAAAGTGATTTTTCTGTGTGTAAAATCATTCTTAATCGTTGTTTTTTTTACATTTGCCGTTAACTTGCAGGAATAACTGCCGGTTGAACCTTATAAAAGATTTGTTGAAACTTATTTATACATGTTCATTACTTTTCTGCCATTTATAATGAGTTTAACTTTTGTTTATATGTTTGGAACGTTTCCAGTTAAACATCCATTTACCTTGCATGTGTATACTATTAATGATGCCTATGTGTCTTTGCTTTTAACAAAATGCATGGAAAATTGTTATATATAATGGTGCCTATTGCCTGCTACATTTTTAAGCTTATAGCGACGTATTAAGCATTGTATTTTCTATCAAATACTGCCTGATCTACTATTCTGAATATGAAGACCAAAAAAAAGCCATACGTAGGGTTAGTTCTGTTACTTCTTTAGAATCTAGTGATAAGTGGCCTTTTACTCATCATTTTATACCCGAAAAACCTCACAAAAATGACCAAAAACACCCAAATGGACCATATAATGTTACAAATATCCTTGGATTGTGTTTTGTGTGTTTCAGGTACAAAATGATTAAAAACGGGGCAAATATGGACAAAACCGAGCTTGGAATGGAAAAGAGTCGAAAACCGAAGCTGGGAAAGTCGTTTTTCATATGGATTTGATTCAAGCTCAAGAAATTCCAAAATGACCCTTGGATTATCTTTACTTGGCAAAAATGGTCCCTGGATTAACTTTGATGATGTGGCAGAATTGGTCACCGAACTTTGCAAAATTACAACCTTAGTCCTTGTGTTTAACCTATATTCCTAACCATCTTAACTAATACAGCCGGATCCACATTTCTATTAAATCCACAAAACCCTTAACCCATCTATCCCTCACCAGCCCACCTAAACTAAACCACAGCCCACTACCATTAAAATCTATACCCAGCCCATCCTATCACGAAAAAAAAACTCGACCCATTGCTAATACTAATAATACCGGGGTCAAACCCCCTTTTTGAGTCAAAATCCCTAAAACCTAACCAATTAACTATTCATCATCTCCCTCAACCCACCTTTACCTCCTTAATCCTCTGCTAAACTCCCCGTCCCCATCACCTCCACTACCAGCCAAATATTCACATGGACTTGTCTTGGTCGCCCCCACTCCACCTCATCAATCCGGATGCAAAAAGAAAGAATCAACGAGCAAGATTTAAAGATGTGAGGAGCAAGAATACATCCAAGGGTCAGCAAAGAAGCACAAATGCACGTATGGGGAACACTCTCACACAACAAACACACAGCTCATTAGGGTTTTGTAATTTTTTTTAGTATAAATAGTCAAGTAGGGTTTCAGTAGTATTCAGGTTTATTTTTAGCTTAAAATTTAGGTATTTTTCTTTTTTTCTTTTATTGTTATTTATCTTGTTTTTAATTTCCAGTCATGTAATTTAATTTCAAGTTAATGCAAATTTAAGTTTTCTTGTTTTATATCTTGCTCAAACTTAGTCAACTGCTTATTTGTGCCTGCTTATTTATGCTTATTCACTTTTTTCTCTGCTTGCTTGCTCTTTATGATGATATTGGATGTTAGTTAAGTAGACCAGGATTGCTTAGTTTAGTTTTTGATTAAAAAGTCAACAACAAGCCAGAACTTTAGTTAAAAAATAGGTTTTATTCAAGCTTTTTACTTCATTCATCCTTATTTACCTATATTTAGTTGTTTTAAAACAATTTTTTTCATTTTCAAATAGCTTTTAAGTATCTAATCTTGTTTTTCTAAAAATTTCATCATTAACTGATTTTTATAAGTAGTTAGTAAAAATTCTAGGTTAGGACTTTATAGTTGTAGTTTTAGCCTTAAATTAGCTCCTAATAGGTTAGTTGAGTGATTGCATATCTGGTAGTTGACTGTTTTAAGTCAAAAACTTGATTTCACCCATTTCACATTGTTCACAATAGCTTTTTGCCTATTTCCATTTTTGTCCAAACTGATCTGCCTTATTAAGCTTATTCCCAGTTTTTTTTGTGAGTTTTAAAAATGTTTTTCAGCTTCAAAGATGCTTATTTTGTTATTACTTTATTCAGTTTCCCAAAGAAAAACAACCAAAAAAATGTTTGCAAAAAAAAAAAAAAAAAAAAGCATGACCTGGGACTCGAACCCAGGTCTCACAGCCCACACACACTCACCTTATCGTTTAGCCACTAGTATGCTCAGTTAGAGATTTGCACAATTTATTACTTAGCCTTTAATTTCCCATTTTGCTTATTAATCTGTTTTGCTCATTTCTGCATATTCATAAGTGCTTTTTCTCCCATTTTATTTTTCTTATCTTCTAATCAGTTCATAGTATTTTCCACAAAATTTTCAGATTTTTCTCTTGTCGTTTAATATTTTTAATTATTTATTTTCTTTTAATTAGTTTTTAATTCGTATTTAATTATTAAAAAGTCAAAAAAATATAATTCTTTTTTTCAAAATTTTCTTTTGTCATTTAGGACGTAGGAAAATTATTTTGGTACCCGTAGGTTTATTTTTCATAGATTGTTACGTTTTTACTCGTTATTAGTTTCCGTTTACGTTATTTTTAATTTCGGTTTTAGTAGATATTAGTAACCAATCAACCCTCGTTCTTTCAAGCATTTTAATACCAAACCAAAAACGATATCCTCAATTTCACGCCTCGTTGGGACCTCGACCCGGGTATTCACTTATCCGGTATTACAATCGATTGTCGCGGTTAAACCGTCGCGAGTTGACTTTTCTTCGTGAGAGGTTTGACTTGTGACCCGTTTGACACGACAATCAATTTTTGGCGCCGCTGCTGGGGAGGTGTGTTGCGACAATATCGTCACGGTTGACGATTAGTGACTTGGAGATCCTTCCTCGTGAAGTTACGTTTTTATCTTGTGAATATTTTTTGTCCAAAAATCCAAAAAAATTGAAAAACTTTTCAAAAAACCCAAAAAGATTTTCCTTTCAAAATTTATTTTCCTTTTTCCCTTTGTATTTTTCAAATGTTTCTAAAAAACCAAAAATATTCTTCTTATCCCTTCCATTCGTTTAATTTTTTATCTCACCCTTTTAACGTTTAATTCTATTTTCTTAATCCTCTATATGTTTAATTCTGATGGAATCGTTTATCCCTTGCGTCGGTTGTGGAGAGCCGCTTTTCGGTTTACCGTGTCGTTGGTGTACGTGCGAACGGTGTGGTAATGATATTCGGGACGGAAGTTGTTTGTTTTGTGGTTCGAGGAATTCATTCGCTTATGATCCAAATCCGAACTCATTCAACGACTTTTCAAATTTTTCCGACCACCCTCCACAACCCCAGCTATCTTCATTTCAGCATAATTGCTGTGTATGTGGAGATCCGTTGGGGGATGATTCACTTTGTGAACGATGTTTCTACAAAGGATGTGGGTTTACCCATGAACTTTGCATGTGTTGCAATTCTGAAATCGAAAATACAAATCCAGATTTTCAAAACGATTTCAACCTTCCTCAAGATTCATTTTGGCAAGAACCGTGTTATCAAAACTTCAATGACACATCATTTCAAAATATGCCAAATGATCTTTGTGAGTATTGTGGAGGTCCTCACCAAAGTTTTGATTGTCAAGCAAGTAACATGCTTGTCTATGAGCAAGTTGTGTGTAACGATCAAAATTTTGGTTATGACCAATATCCATATACGTCACTGAATCAATCACAACAATATTATTGTTGTGAGTACTGTGGAGGTCCTCACTATAGCTCTGATTGTCAAACAAGGAGCCCGCTTGTCTATGAGCACGGCCCTTGTGACAATTATGACTATTCTTATCATGACCAACCTCCACAGTACCAAATGATTCAACCACAACCTCAGCCATCTCATCAAGAATTATTCAATGAAAAACAAGAACAACTTCTCATTGATATGCTTGATGTCCTAAAAGATCTTAAGGATTCGATTAAAGAACGTCCCCAAGAAGATCGTCATGAGAAATCTTGTGTAGAACTTCTAGCCGAAGAACGAGGAGCAAAAATGCGTTCCATATTTCTCAGGGCTGCCCTTCTTGATGACGATGATGATGATGAGGAAGACGACGAGGAGAGTACGATTCCTTTGAGTGATATCATTTCTCAGCTCCCTCAGTCTATTGCAATCACAAACATCTTTCCCTCTCAATCTAGACCCGAGGACTCTCTCATTATGGGGGATGAGCATCTTAGCACTATTCCTGAAAAGGAATCGGACGAATTCATAAAGTCTAGTGCTGAGAACCTTGTCCCAACCCCAAGTGAGTCTGAGGAGATATTCGACAGAGAATGTGATTCTCCAATTTTTGGAGAATCTCTTGACATCTCTGAGGTTACTTCCGGGATTTTCTCTAACACTCTGTTTGAATTTGATGACGATTGCTTTTCTAGCAACGTTAATCCTCTCTTTGTTGAAGTGTTAGAGAATGATGAGGTCAAAGACTCTACTGTTTTTGATAATACGACCTCAATTGTTAATCCCGAGAATCAAAAAGATATTCTTTCTCCGACATATGTGACATTGCCTTTTGGGGACCGCCCTTATATTGACTTCACATATGTCATTCGAGTTTTTCTATCTTTCTTCTCCTATAAGGTAGATTGTCCTTTCAGTCACTCGTTCGGGAGTGAGGACAAAAATTTTGACCCCGGCATCTCTCATTCTTTTAAGCCGGATCTATCTCATCGGAGTGGAACTTTCAAGCACTTCAATGTTTATCCAAACATCTTGAATGAAAGTCCGATGGAGATTTTCTCTTCCACTTGCTCCCCCAAGAACAATTAAATTCGGGGCGAGTCTAAGCTATACGACTCGAGCAAAAACAAGCGCTTCGTGGGTGGCAACCCATGCTTATCATTCTATCTTCTTTCTTATTTCTAACACTAAGTGTGGGGGAGTTCCTCTACTTGTGCTTTGTTGTTGTGTGTTTGCCTTTGTTTTCAGGATTCCCGTAGATTGTGATGATTGACGCGCCTGTTTTCAATCCAGCCGCCCAATATCCTATCTTTGTATTTATGTTTATCCAGGGATATCTTAATAATCCTTTTTTGTGAAAAAAAAGATTTCGTTTCCACACTTAGCTAGTAGTATTACCTTTTTACGTTCTATAGTGTCGGCTCAGGCCGGTACTTTGAATATTGAGGGCAATATTCAATTCTAAGTGGGGGGGGGGGGAATTCTTATTTGACCAAATTTGACCAAATTTTAAAAATTTTCACATATTGTACCTACTAGTCCCCTAGCACCCCCGTTTTGAACAAAATTTTTAAAATTTTTATCGTATTTTTCGTCTAAAAGAAGTGCTTGGCACAATAAAAATAATTTGCTATACATTAATGCTTCGGTATTAGTGGAAGTTTAGACTTGATTAGGCTAGAACAAGGGGAATCCCGACTCTGCTAGAGTGTTGATCTAGCTGCTACCCTTAACTTTTAGGCTAAGTTTTTACGAATTGTGCAAATGAAAATGCTAAGCGTGGAGTAGTTGGTTCTCTTTAGAGCTTATATAAGTAATCTATGGCTTTTCCTCCCAGAAGTTCCTAACCTGACTAAAATTAGTGCTATTTTCAAACTTTTGAACGCAAAAAACCGTTTTTGTTAAGCAAATAAATTTTTATACAATCTTGATTTAGAGTACTAGTTCAAAGTTTTATTTAAATTTCGGAACAAGCATACTTTCGTAAACATAATAAGAATGCAAAATGAAAGTGAGTCATTGCTTGAAAGTTGCAAAAGTTAAAGTTTTGAGAATGAATAAATAAGTGCTCTAAGCTACGGATTCGAGATCGGGCCTTGGATCCTTATTTCTGGAAAGCGTTTAGGTCTTGGCTACCCTCTTGCACCGGCCCTTGGACCTCTAGTTCAGGAATGTGTGAGGTCTTGGTCTAACACCCTTGGATCCTCATTTCAGGAATGTCTAGAGTCTTGGAACACTCCGTTGTAACGGCCCTTGGATCCTTTATTCTGAAAAGTGTAAGGTCTTGGAATTAAACCGTGAAGGTCCGTCGTTTAGAGTACGCAAGTAAAAAGTTAGTGAAAAAAAAAATTGAAAAAGTGAAAGAAAAAAAAAATGAAAAAGATGTTTATGTTTGTTGCTTATGAATAAATGTGAGAAACTTGCTTCTTCTTAAATTTGAATCGAAAGTTGAACTAGTATTCGTCAAAATTGTCTAAAAGTTGGACGGTGATTTAGAAATTGTTGACTTCAAAGATCCCGTGAGCTCCGATACTATTCTTGAGGGTGTAAAAACCTAGCCTCCTAAGTTTACTAAGGACAAGCTGAGAAGAAAGTCGCTACATGGAGTGATCTCACCTTTGAATCTCTAATTTCTAAATCATTGTCGGTTTTTAACCCTAATAAATGTCGATTTTTACGATCAAAACTTTGAAAACAAGCACACACACCTAACTTTTGAGTAATTGTGGGAGTGAAAAGTTAAGTCTCGGCTTACATAGGTTACTAATATAAGTAGTGTTAGCATTTTACAAAAACGTTTGCACAAGGATTTTAGACTTAGTTGGGGAGTATAAATAGAGGATGACGATTACAATTCCCCGGAGTCACCCATTTTGTATGATTCCCGTTCCATGATGCCATTTTTGAAAATCAAGCATGTCATTTACGTTTTATCTCGTTTTAATTTACTTGCATTTTATAATAAATCAAAACGGGGTGATATATTTTTGGTACCTTGATATTCTTTTGATCCTTTCATTACTTCATATGATCGGATTGCTAGGGACTAGCAATTGCTTAGTGTGGGGGATTGATGAGTGGCCTTTTACTCATCATTTTATACCCGAAAAAACCCCACAAAAATGACCAAAAACACCCAAATGGACCATATAATGTTACAAATATCATTGGATTGTGTTTTGTGTGTTTAAGGTACAAAAGGATTGAAAACGGGGCAAATATGGACAAAACCGAGCTTGGAATGGAAAAGAGTCGAAAACCGAAGCCGGGAAAGTCGTTTTTCATATGGATTTGATTCAAGCTCAAGAAATTCCAAAATGACCCTTGGATTATCTTTACTTGGCAAAAATGGTCCCTGGATTAACTTTGATGATGTGGCAGATTTGGTCCCTGAACTTTGCAAAATTACAACCTTAGTCCTTGTGTTTAACCTATATTCCTAACCATCTTAACTAATACAGCCGGATCCACATTTCTATTAAATCCACAAAACCCTTAACCCATCTATCCCTCACCAGCCCACCTAAACTAAACCACAGCCCACTACCATTAAAATCTATACCCAGCCCATCCTATCACTAAAAAAAAACCCGACCCATTGCTAATACTAATAATACCAGGGTCAAACCCCCTTTTTGAGTCAAAATCCCTAAAACCTAACCAATTAACTATTCATCATCTCCCTCAACCCACCTTTACCTCCTTAATCCTCTGCTAAACTCCCCGTCCCCATCACCTCCACTACCAGCCAAATATTCACATGGACTTGTCTTGGTCCCCCCCACTCCACCTCATTAATCCGGATGCAAAAAGAAAGAATCAACGAGCAAGATTTAAAGATGTGAGGAGCAAGAATACATCCAAGGGTCAGCAAAGAAGCACAAATGCACGTATGGGGAACACTCTCACACAACAAACACACAGCTCATTAGGGTTTTGTAATTTTTTTTAGTATAAATAGTCGAGTAGGGTTTCAGTAGTATTCAGGTTTATTTTTAGCTTAAAATTTTGGTATTTTTCTTTTTTTCTTTTATTGTTATTTATCTTGTTTTTAATTTCCAGTCATGTAATTTAATTTCAAGTTAATGCAAATTTAAGTTTTCTTGTTTTATACCTTGGTCAAACTTAGTCAACTGCTTATTTGTGCCTGCTTATTTATGCTTATTCACTTTTTTCTCTGCTTGCTTGCTCTTTATGATGATATTGAATGTTAGTTAAGTAGACCAGGATTGCTTAGTTTAGTTTTTGATTAAAAAGTCAACAACAAGCCAGAACTTTAGTTAAAAAATAGGTTTTATTCAAGCTTTTTACTTCATTCATCCTTATTTACCTATATTTAGTTGTTTTAAAACAATTTTTTTCATTTTCAAATAGCTTTTAAGTATCTAATCTTGTTTTTCTAAAAATTTCATCATTAACTGATTTTTATAAGTAGTTAGTAAAAATTCTAGGTTAGGACTTTATAGTTGTAGTTTTAGCCTTAAATTAGCTCCTAATAGGTTAGTTGAGTGATTGCATATCTGGTAGTTGACTGTTTTAAGTCAAAAACTTGATTTCACCCATTTCACATTGTTCACAATAGCTTTTTGCCTATTTCCATTTTTGTCCAAACTGATCTGCCTTATTAAGCTTATTCCCAGTTTTTTTTGTGAGTTTTAAAAATGTTTTTCAGCTTCAAAGATGCTTATTTTGTTATTACTTTATTCAGTTTCCCAAAGAAAAACAACCAAAAAAATGTTTGCAAAAAAAAAAAAAAAAAAAAAGAGCATGACCTGGGACTCGAACCCAGGTCTCACAGCTCACACACACTCACCTTACCGTTTAGGCACTAGTATGCTCAGTTAGAGATTTGCACAATTTATTACTTAGCCTTTAATTTCCCATTTTGCTTATTAATCTGTTTTGCTCATTTCTGCTTATTCATAAGTGCTTTTTCTCCCATTTTATTTTTCTTATCTTCTAATCAGTTCATAGTATTTTCCACAAAATTTTCAGATTTTTCTCTTGTCGTTTAATATTTTTAATTATTTATTTTCTTTTAATTAGTTTTTAATTCGTATTTAATTATTAAAAAGTCAAAAAAATATAATTCTTTTTTTCAAAATTTTCTTTTGTCATTTAGGATGTAGGAAAATTATTTTGGTACCCGTAGGTTTATTTTTCATAGATTGTTACGTTTTTACTCGTTATTAGTTTCCGTTTACGTTATTTTTAATTTCGGTTTTAGTAGATATTAGTAACCAATCAACCCTTGTTCTTTCAAGCATTTTAATACCAAACCAAAAACGATATCCTCAATTTCACGCCTCGTTGGGACCTCGACCCGGGTATTCACTTATCCGGTATTACAATCGATTGTCGCGGTTAAACCGTCGCGAGTTGACTTTTCTTCGTGAGAGGTTTGACTTGTGACCCGTTTGACACGACAATCAAGAATCTACGGATATTTGCACTCCTGATGAAGAATTAGGATCTCATAGTATAGATAGAAAAGCAAAGAGGTCATTAAGTGATGTGGGTGGTGCTGATCCATCTCTAAATTACATGAGTAAGAAGCTGTGTTCGTCTGAACCTGTTATTAGTAGAATCGTCGACGACGACTTACAACATCCTTTGAGTGGTGACACTTCAGAGGGTTCCCTGGATTCTATAGAATAGACAAAGGCAATAGAACGAAGATCAGCTGATGTTTTAAATGTAAATCATGAATACGGTCACACAAGTGACATGTCGTCCTATGAAAGATGTCAACGTATACCTGATATTGTGAATGGAGAAAAGTGTACAAGTGATGCTACCCACCTTCAATATGATATTGCTAATGTGTCAGCTGATTCGGCTACACAGAACAAAGGTGTGTACTATATTCCTTTTGCCTTTTCCTGTATATCACAATACAAAGGATTTTAAGCATCACATGTCTTTTAAAACCTTTTCCTCATGACGTGTTTCAAGTGAATGCACAACAGAAGAGCTACATGACAGGCATGCATCTAATTTAGATGACTGCGTTTCATGTCTTGCACAGAGTACGCATTCAGTAGATAGAGGGAAAAGAAAGATGTATGAACTTTGTAATGAAGGTCAGGCATTTCCAGGAGGCTCTAATGTTACACCGGTTTCAAACAATACATGTCATCTTCCGCTAAATGCCAGTGATGACTATGGCGCAACAGAACTACTATGTAAGTTACAACACTTTTTTCCTTTCAGCTACTATTGTATATGTGCTTTCATACATTTATAATCGTTTTGGTTTCCTTTGTTCTAGGTATAGAAGATTTACCCATAACAGATGACAGTGAACCAATAAGTGCCTCTCAACATTCTGTGCATGACAGTTTCCATTTACCTTTCACAAACGGTTTGACTAATGCTAGCCTTACATCTAACGAAGGTACTTTCTAATATGATTACCACTTTTGTTATACAGATTATGAATAAGAAATCATTTTCAATATTTGGAACCTTTCTGCAGTGCACCAGCGACATTCTACTAAGGGACTAGCTTCTTCTATGATGAAACTCGACCTTCATCAACAGCCAGCCACCATCTACCTACACAAATGAATAATCGAGCACGCCGGTCACAAGGTTTTATTGCTTGCCTTTTTCGTTGTGGTTTTTTTAACGGAAACTATTAATTCGTGTTGTTACATATCATTTACTTACCAACAAATGCTTTTTTTCATGGCAGTGCGAATGCGACCTTCATTAAGAAGGCAGCAACGTGTACGCAACACAGTTAATAGGCTTCAAACATCTAGGCAAGGTTTGTTGCCTATTTGCTATGTTCTCTTTCCTATTTAGAACCAACCAACTGTCTTTATTCTTTTCCATTTTTTGCGTTTAGAGAATCATTTTTTCCGTTCCCATTGCAGGTCCTCCAGATACATATACATATATATATATATATATATATATATATATATATATATATATATATATATATATATATATATATATATATATATATATATATATATATATATATATATATATATATATAGGCCAGTGCAATCAAATCTGTCAAAACTGCAATGCACTTTTCAGGTATGATGAAAGACTTGCTTTTTCTCCCAGAGGCCGTCCATAACATAATAAATGTTGCAATGCCGGGAAAGTCAGGTTTGATGCTCACAGCGAATATCCTGTTTGCGATGACATCTTTAGGTGCAAAAATAGACGATTCTGTTAACAGGGGCCGTGGTCCTTATGTGTTCAAAATTTCAGGCCAAATTTACCATTGGATAGGAAGTATGTGTCCCGAAGTAGATAGCAGGCCAAAATTTCTCCAACTGTATATCTACGACACAGAGAACGAGTTGCAAATCGTTTGGAAAACTTTCAAAGAACTGGCCATGGCCTAAGGGCAGACATCGTTGCAAATTTGATCGCATTTTTGGATCAGTACAACAAATTGGTACAACTGTTTAGAACAGCACGAGATAAAATGGCTCAGGCTGATATACCCGAATTTAAAGGCCGTTTATTTGGTGTTATTGGCTCAAGGCAACATGAATTGCCAACTAGGGATTCTATTGGCGCAATTGTTTTTGAAGGTTTCCCCGTTGTACAGACTGACTTTGATGTTATCGTTGACATACACAACGACCATCCACAACGAATAAGCAAATTAAACCCTTCCTACATGTCATTGCATTTTCCTCTCATCTTTATCTATGGCGAAGACGGATGCCATTTGGTCCGTACATTATTAGGCATGAGAGCTTCAACATCCGACCCCCCAAAAAAGATGACAATGAAGATGTTCTATGCATATCAGCTTTACGACTGTTCAGATCAATATAGCCTACTTACCAGAAGTGGGAGGTTATTTCAACAGTATGTTGTGACAGCATACTGTAGTATTGAGCAGTCATGCCTTGACTTTATTAGAGAGAATCAGAATAACATTCGTAATGAGTATATGGTGAGATTATATGATTCCATCTCACGTGGTGATCGTGACGGCTCAGATGTGGGTACACGCATAATACTTCCTTCGTCTTTTGTCGGAGGCCCTCGCTACATGTATAGCCACTATTGAGACGAAAAGTGTACTGCTTTTAGGGGGTCATTTAAGCCCTAATTCGTGATTATTTAATCAAATATTGCCCTAAATCGTTCCTTTTGTCATTTTAGGTACTTTGGAGAAGAAATCTGGAAAAGGAAGCATTTTGGACGTTTTTGGAGCATAAAAGTGAAGAAAACGACAAAGTCTCTAAATCTGCTGGAATAGTACCTGTGACGGCGTCAAGCCCCAGTGTGACGTCGTCAATCCTTGATAAGCCAGAGAGGATTTTGGAAGATTAAAGGGGGACGGCGTCAAGAAGGCCATCAAGAAACCCTAACCGCGGCGAAGTGACGGCGTCAGGACTCAACCTGACGACGTCAGAAGCCATTGAGTGACGACGTCAGAATGACAACTTGCACAAGAAGAAACCCTAGTAAAACCGTCACATGCTGATCAAGACAATCACAACTTACGCGCAGAGTAGCTGTCACTGTTTTGGCCATAAAATCTTCATACGAACTCGGATTTGGGTGATTCAAAAGGCCACGCGAAGAGGACGAAAAGATCTACAATTTGGTGAAAATGGGAAGTTGACGCCGTCACTTGTACGAGCTGACGCCGTCAAGCCTTGCCGACAGAAATATTGCCTATAAATACAACATCATAACTTCACTTTTTGTAAGCCCTAAACCCTAAGTCCGATTCTGGGGTTTAGGTAGGTGTTTTTCCAGCAACTTAGAAGGTCTTAATCACTCCATAAACATCTTGTAATGGTGTGTTGATTCTATCTTAATTATGTCTTCCATTATTATTGTTGCTTGTCCTTCATTGATCATGCTTTGCTAATTCACCTTGTGTCTACTTATGATTGTGTGAAACTTGTATATAATTAATTAGATCTTATTGATTCCTTGTTGATGTATGTGTCTATCGTCATCAATAAAGGTGTGACACTTCAATAGATCTTATTGGTTTAGCTTATAATTCTTGTTTCCTATTGTCTCTTGTTTGATTGGGTGATATCGATGTTAGGCTTAAGAAAACTGGCTAACCTCCTATACGGTAACTTTCTTGAACGTCTTAAGAAACATGAACCAATGCGTACTAGGTTTATTTGGTTGTATTTAATGCATGAGTGAATTCTAGTGATCCCATGTTAGGAGCTTCTTAGCCGGCTCGACATAGGAGTGAAGTAGGAGCTCATAGAGTTGGGGAAGTACGTACGCCACCCACGAATGGTATTAAGGAATACAACCCGTCAATTAAAACAAGGTGTGACAATTCAATAGGTAGAATTGGATAGCTAGCAAGAAGTAACATATCATAGGTAGACATGCTTCACTTCCCTTGTAGAACCCTAGTTTACTTTCCTGCACATTAGTTTAATTAGTAGCTTTTGGGTTAGTTGATTAGCAACTAATTCCGCCCACTCCTTCAAACCAGAGATTTTACTTGCTTTTCATAAAATATAAAAATACAAAAAGAATCATCCCTCACCTCTAGACCTAGTAGATAAATTTCAATCCTAACGAACACTATTCTTTGAGTTGAACGATCAATCCCCCGGTACTTGCCACTACACTATACTACATCGGTCAGGTACACTGCCTGGTGGGGATTGCAAGCCTCTTGAGATCCCTCGAGAGGTAAAACCTGTTGTAAGGTCACAAAACCACGCATCAGCCACTATTTAGATGCTCTGGCTATATGCAGTGTTCATGGTAATCCGTCATTCTTTATCACATTTACATGCAATGTAAATTGGCTAGAGATCCGAGAATATATGCAAGACTTACCGCACATCACAGTTGCTGACAGGCCCAACGTTGTTGATCGTGTCTTTGAAAGGAAGATACATGATTTGGTGAAATTCTTAAGAGATTCTAAACCTTCCGGCTATGTAGAAGCAGGTACTATTTACATTATATATGTGCATAACTTTTATGAAACTTGTATATTCAATTAACGCCTAACTGACCATCCTTTTATTGCAGTATTGTATACAGTCGAGTTCCAAAAACGAGGTTTACCTCACTGTCATCTACTACTATGGGTCAAATAAAGTTCAAGGATACAAACGCACAAGATGTAGACATGTATGTATCTACAGAGTTACCGGACCCAACAATTGATCTGGAAGCCCATAGAGTTATTGCAGAAATTCATGATGCACGGGCTGTGTGGCTTGGTAAATAAGTCAGCACCATGTATGCGGCGTGGTGATCACTGTTCCAAGAACTTTCCTAAAGCTTTTTGTCCTGCCACATTCATTGATAAAAATGGCTATGTTCATTACCGCCGAAGAGATGCAGGTGTGACAACAGTAAAACAAAATGTTGAGCTCAACAACAGATATGTTGTGCCCCATAATCGTTCTCTGTGCATGCGGTTCTATGCACATGTCAACGTTGAATACTGTGAATGGACAATGTTGATAAAATACCTGTTCAAGTACATTTCTAAAGGTACCGACCGCATAATTGCTCAAATTACAAGAACAATTGGAGCTGCACGTCCAAGCACAAGCCATCGTCCATTGCCATTTGACGAGATAAAAAATTTCCAGGATGCTAGGTATATTGGTCCACACGAAGCATGTTGGAGGATTCTGGGATTCAGTATACATAGCAGAGATCCACCGGTTCATATACTTGCAGTTCACCTTGAGAATATGCAACGGGTCACTTTTAGAAGACAACAACAACTGCAAGCAATTGTTGACAATGAAGACAGCAAAAGAACGACACTAAGTAAATGGCTAAAGTACAACGCTTATAATACAGATGGCCGACATCTAACGTATCTAAGATTTCCAAAAGAGTTTACATGGTGTGGAGAAGGAAAATATTTGCAACGTAGGCGTCGTAGTACCACCTCAGCTATTGGCCGTTTGACATACATACATCCTAGCTTCGTAGATTTATTCTACTTAAGGCTGCTACTTTGTCATCAAAAAGGTAGAACGTCATTCAAGCATATCCGCAGAGTTGATGATCGTGTTTATTGTACATACAGAGATGCGTGTGAAGCAATGGGCCTATTGGGAGGTGATCAAGAATGGAATATAGCCTTACAAGAAGCTTCTTTCTTAGCCACTGCGTCTCAAATGAGATTTCTTTTTTTCCAAATGCTCATCTTTTGCGACATTTCCAGCCCAATCAGATTGCTTCAGTCACACGCAGATTCTATGTCAGAAGATATTCCTCTAATATTGTCAGAAATATTGAACATGCCAGATCTTTATGTTGATGCTGACGACTTACAAGGCGGTCTCATGTATGAGCTCCAAGCGATTCTTACTTTCTATGGTAAATCGCTCAGAGATTTTGGTCTTGACCTCCCTCCACCTCATTTTCTCCAAATCTTGAACAACGGGGCCATAATGGAGGAAAGAAGCTACAATCGTGAACTACTTAAAAGTGAAAGCAACAGCTTAACAAGCCAATTAAATACCGAACAACGGGTAATCTTCGAGCAAGTCATGCATGCTGTCAATAACCACCAACAGAAGCTCATATTTGTTTATGGCCATGGAGGGATAGGTAAAACTTTCATTTGGAAGACTATAATTTCTACATTAAGGTCACATGGAAAAACTATTTTAGCAGTCGCTTCTTCTGGTATTGCTTCTTTATTGCTCCCATCAGGACGAATGACTCATTCAAGATTCAAGATACCAATCGATTTAACTGACGAATCAGTGTGCAACATAAAGAAGAATTCACAGATAGCAGAGTTACTGAAGCAGACTGATCTTATCATATAGGACGAAACTCCTATGAACGATTGAAAATGCTTTTAAGCACTTGATCGTACATTGAGAGATATACTAGATGCTTCAAATGATCTATTTGGGAAAAAAACTATTATCTTGGGTGGAGATTTCAAGCAGACACCTCCTGTGAAGAAAAATGCTACAAAACAAGAAATTATTGCTTCTTCCATAACACTCTCATACCTATGGCTACAATTCAAAGTCATTCATCTTAAACAAAACATGCGTCTGCGACAAACAGGTCTCTCAAATGAGCAATATGAAGAGACAACCACATTTTCTCAATGGTTGCTACAAGTAGGTAACGGCACCATTGGACAAGCAGATGAAAATGAACCAGGGAATACAGCTTGGATCCAGATACCAAATAAATACTGTGTTCCCAAAAGTGAGATAGCTACCCAAGAACTCATAAATTTTATATATGACGAAGAAACATTGCAAAGGCCAACTGCAATGTCATTACAAGAAAAAGCTATAGTGTGTCTGAAAAACAAAACTGCCGACACTATAAATTCTACTTTTCTGGATATGCTACATGGGTGTGCTTATACTTTTACAAGTATCGACGAAGCTACACCTAAAACAAACGACGGAGGAGCAACAGAGCTGTTATATCCCACAGAATATCTAAACACACTTTCCTTTTCAGGAATGCCCCCGCATAAGCTCACACATAAAATAGGTGCACCCATAATGTTACTAAGAAACCTTAACTTAGTCGGTGGGTTATGTAATGGCACACGGATGATTGTTACTCATATTTTTACAAAGCTTAGTCAAGCAAAGATCATCATTGGTACTCAGATGTCTGAAAAAGTTTATCTCCCCAAGATTTTGTTAATCAACAAAGACGAAAAGTTGCCGTTTGTATTTAAAAGAAAACAGTTCCCAGTTATGCTATGCTATGCAATGACGATCATCAAAAGCCAAGGCCAATCATTAAATAAAATTGCCGTGTACCTATGGGAACCTGTATTTGGCCACGGTGAGCTGTATGTTGCATTGTCTAGGGCGACATGTCTTGAAGGATTAAAAATCCTAATCAAACAACACGCGAACAACGAGAAAAACACAACTAAGAATGTTGTTTACAAAGATTTTTTAGACATGGTTACACTTGCATAGGTTCCTTATGCTTGGATTTATCCTTTAAATATACATTCCTACAATTGCCAAATAACTGTGCACATAACCTTTTGACTATTATTATAAATGTTTAATTGTCGTTCTTTGTTTCCATATGCCATTATTATATCTATTTTATACTTTAATTGCATTTCTAATTCTGCACATTAATAATTGCATTGTCATGTTTTTCTTTTATTAAACATAAATTGATATGCACCTGTCATTAATAATTTTTGTTTGATTTACAGGAAAATGGAACAGAGTTCTAGCATTATGCCATCATCTAAGTCTATAGGAAAGGAGATTGTTACACAGGCAGAAGACATCAGCCTTGCGAACCTAAAGGAATCAGATACTGGGAAAGCTATATATGTAAAGGCATACCGAAAATGGACACCGACAAACAAACACAGAAAACCGGTTGTGTTCTGTTGCATGCTAATTGATCGACAGGTACAATGCACTATTCTACTATCCAAACACAGACTTCCAGACTTCCATAATCCATTACAAAAGTGCAACAAACCATATTAAATTTATGAATTCTTATTTTATTTGCAGGGGGGAGCTATACAGGCAAATGTTAACTTGCGAGAAAAGAATAAATTTAACGCCCTCCTACAGATCAATCAAACTTACAAGATAACTGGATTTAGCTTTCAACCTGCTATAACATGGATGCAAGTAGTACCTCACTCGCTTTCATTGGTTTTTGGAACATACACAGATATTAAGGACATACCAGATACGGGTTTCCCGAGCCATTATTTCAACTTCAGCCAATATAGAGACCTGTATTCAAAAGTAGACGTGAAAGAAGGGCTGCTAATAGGTACGCAAACCATGCATACATAAGATAAGCATAACAAATATACGTATAATTTGGTATTCCTATTTACAGATTATGTGGGCTGTGTCCAATATGTAACTGAAATCCAGAGATCAGTGAAAGCAACAAAAGACACGGCAGTTTGGAGAGACATTGGTATCCAGAATTTAGAGTGAGTATCCGCCTTTTATCATTAAAATTAATATTTGTACTAATTCCAGCTAACAACTTCTCTTTGCTCAAAAAGCTAATAACTTCTCCTTACAACAGTGGCCACACAGTGCGATTTACTTTATGGAATGAAGATGCACATGCTTTTAACACAGCAGAATATGAAAAAACAAAGAAACCAGCAATTATAGCAGTCAGCTCATGTTTGGTCAAAAACTACGGAGGTAAACTGTCTACCTTATACTTATAATTCATTATTCTAAACTTATTGGCTAACATATGGATAAAATAATACAGGCCTTCAGCTTTCAAGCACAGTTGCAACATGTTACTACTTCAATCCAAACATACCAGAAATTGATGAAATCTGCAGCGTGTAAGTAAACAATCAAATACAGTAGTATTACTTTTGACATTATAAAAACAGCTAAAATCACATCCAATAGCGAAACAGGTATGACCAATTCATTGAACCGCCAACAATATTGAATGTCCAACACCAAAGATGTACAGATACAGAACAAGAAAAACAGAGAAACCGCGTTAGCCTAGCAGATTTGGTTAACGAAAATCCACAAAACCAACAGGTAACAACCAATTTCAATAGAACCATTATCAAATTAAATTTTAATACCCAACTAAAATTTTAACAATATAGAATGTCCGCTTTACTGTGGTCGCTACTATCGACAAGATCGAAACAAAAAGGCCATGGTTTTTCATGAAATGTCCAGACTTTAAAAACAAGATCTCTGAACGATTTTCACATGCTCATTGCCAACAACCAAATCCTGAAAACAACATCAGTTACAGTTAAAGTAAAATATTGACACAGTCTCCTACCAGTATACATATGGGCCATTTTATAGATACTCCTTTCTATACAAAGAAAATTTGACTAAATATCATTTTCCTTTTTTTTAAACAGTTATTGCTTTAGAGTTCAATTGTCCGATGGCACTGGCGACGTAACAATGACATGCTTTAGTAGCGAAGCAAATTCAATAGTCAAATATTGCAAAGAATTAATGCAGATCCTGCCGAACCCAAACCCCTACGAGTACCCAACAGAGCTACTTGATTTACAAGGAACGCGAAAAATATTTCAACTGCACTTTGCAAAAGAAAGCACAAAAGAAAAAAAACTTTTCATTCTAGATACCACTTGGGATGACATACTGTTAACCGCACCAGCAATTCCTACAACTGCCGAAAGTAGCACAGACTCTTCAAAAGAAAAAAAACAACAGAACCATCAGGTACGGAAACAGACATTACCGTTGCACCGCCTAGCACAGACAGCAAAACTGTACCAGGTCTTTCGGCAACCATCACTACACCACCATACGCAAGTACAACAGTCGAAGACAAATAAACTTCAACCACACCAAAAGTAGAACATACAAGAATCGAAAACAAAGAAATTGCAAATGCACCACAAGAAGAACACATCCATTTACAAAAATTTTTGCCAACCATCACTACACCACCACATACAAGTACACCAGTCGAAAGCAAACAAACTGTTACCAAACCACAAGAAGAAGACATCAGTTTACCATAAACATCCAAACCAACGAATGAACCCACAAAAAAAAGTACTCGAAAATCCCTTTTCTCAGAAGGAAAAGATGCAGGTGCAACAGGAACTCGGAAAAGATCCAAAAAAGATGACTAATCAGCAGAACTCCCAAGGTGTATATGCCAAACAGAAGTGGCAAGTATCTATGTATAATGATCTAGCTAGCTGCACACTCCTAAAGTGCATCTTTAAGACAATACTTTATGTAAATATCTAGCAGTACTAAGTAGCACCAGTCATCTAGACAAAGCTTTTCCATTGATAGGATATGTGGCTTTATATTTTGTACAACGCCTAACAACAGTCATCTAGGCATGAATTTCACTTTCAATGGATACTAGGGTTAGTATTTGGTAAAAATATTAGTATAATCAATTGTGTCTCTATATTATTAGACAGCTATTACCATGCACTCTTACGTCAAACACTTACAAAATATAGAACAGGTAATAAAGGGCCAGTAAAAACATATAACAACAAAAACAAAAGATCCAACAGCATTAAGATTCAAACATGCTACTACTTTTAATTCATAAGAAAAAAAATCCAAAACCATTTAGGCACAAATAAACTGCAGATTTTTATTCATAAAGACAATATCTTACAAACATGACTACAAAGATTAAGAACAAGGTCTTAATCAACAACACGACATCATAACACAACACGAAAGTGGAAACCTACGTGAACTTCTACCAACAAACATAACAACATCAAGAACTAAAAAAAACCAAACTAATCATGCACCTCTATCACCATCACATGACGACACTTCTCAGCCCATCCTTCACGGGCCAGGTCCAAAACAGCAACCAACGCCTCCAAAATCTGGTCATTCCTAGCTTGAACTTCCATCAAGCACTCCAAGCCATCACCAACCACTACATCAAATGGACTAAAAGTGTAACACCCTCAAAATTCGGTTCAGCGGAAGATAAAACAAGTTTTAGGGTGCTACGAAATTGGTACACAACACAAACATAGAAAAGCGGGATAACATTATCCGTTTACATAAAAACATTTCAAAGATTCAAATCTCAAGTCTACATTTAACCAAAAGTACTTAAAGTAAGGCCCAAAAGAAAAACATAAAATAGGTCCCCAAAAGTGATATCAGAGTTTGGGTTGATCATTAGCCATGCCACTCGCCAAGCCTCCAAAAGTAACATCCAAAGTAAACATCGTCAATTACCTGAGAAAACATGCTAAAAGTCAGCTAACGCTGGTGAGTTCATAGGTTTTCGCAAATCAAAAATAGTGGACCAAGATCAGTAATTAAATCTGCTATGAGTGATTAGGTCGCAACTAACCAAACCAAAACCCACACTTAGGTGTGTCCAAACATAATAACAGTTATCATATAAGTGCACACTACAGAAGTCTATAGGCACATGAGCCCAAAGTAATAGGCACAAAAAGCCCTTGTAAATAATTAGGCACAAAAGCCCTTGTATATAATAACCATAGTCAACTAGAATAGAACCATATCGAAAACATAAAATAACAGTTGGTCCATTCAAAATGGTTTTGCATGTTTTCTCCCCCAAGTTTAAATAAGCATTAATAAGAGTGAATGTGGGCCTATGAAACTCACCTCAATCAAGCAAGCACAAACACAAATCTACATAAGCAAAGTACTCAGTAGTTCTTAAGTATCGGCACTTACGGACTCGGCACAACCTAATAATATAAACTTGCTTTAACATATATCTCCAAATGTAAAAGTTTCCAAAATCTAACTATCCCCAAGTATGTTCCATTTCAATTCTAAAATCTCTTTCTTATATTAGTTACTAGCGTTTGGTATCAACGGGTGTGCAGTGGAGACACAACATGACTCAAGTGTACTCACACCACATAATGACTAAAACCTAAACGATTCACATGACGAGGGCATATGATTAAGTTTTGACTTGATAAGTTATGCGGACGAATTTTCGGGTTCTTATCGGGTTCGTCAACTCGATAAGTCTCGCAATTCCTTTGTTTAATTTATCAATCCAAAACTCAATTACCATGCTTGATAAGTCATAAGGATGAATTGCTCGTTAATAAATTTCATCCGACATGCTTATTGGGCTCTTATTGGACTCGTCAGCCCAATAAGTTCGATAACCATGTGGGCCGGGTTTATTAACGTCAACTGATCCGTGACTTGACACTAACTCCACAAAATATCAATATTTCCATAAATAGCACTTCTCAATTTGCGTGCCCTCGAAATCAGTGTTGCAAAAAAAGGTCTACAAGGCCGATTAATCACCGATTAGGTGCTACAAGGCCACTGACCTTGCCGATTTATGTAACTGGGTCAAACAAATAGGTCAACCGTGGTCAATGGTGGTCAAACTTTCCGGAAACCTATAAATATTGCCGGAAGTACCCAAAACTCACTGTAAACTTATTTTGATCACTTATAGTAACTGTTTAAGTCTATTACAAGTTGTTTTTTAGAAAATACCTTGCCGGAAATACCTAAAACTCACCGGAAATACACAAAACTTGTCGGAAATAACTAAAATTTGTCAGTAATGCCAATCCGATTAATCACCGATTAATCACGCCTAGACCGATTACAAGCTACAAGGTGGTCGATCGCCCGACTACCGATTCGCGATTTTTGCAACCTTGCTCGAAATATTAAATAACTCGCACTTAATTCCTTTTATTTGTCAAAAACATTAAATAACGTTTTACGCGTCATTTAACCTTTTCTTTTTAACCTTTAAAATATTAAGTAACCATATATTAGTTAATTAATATTTTTAAGTTATCATTTAATGTTGTCATTTAAGTTTCCACTAGTCATCGCATATTTCGAGTCACATTTTCCAAGTTTAATTCATAATCGAGTCAATAGTCATTTCTCAATAGTCCAATATCAATTATAAAGTCCAAATATCTCTTTCGGCTTGTCGAGGCCACAACGAGACTAAGAAGTCTCGGCGACACCCGACTTGGCTCAATATCAACATAGTCTCAATATTTAATTATAACAACAATGCCGCAAAATAAATCAACCACCAACAATATTTTAACGGCCAAAATAACCTACGGCTCGTTATCTACCAACTCCTCCCATATTCAACGCAACAACAACAACCAAAATTTATATTTCCAGGCCGAGACCTTGGCTCCAACCCTCGACACCATACCAAACCAAATCGACCCTAAGGCCTTCACGACATCAACTCTCAACAGCCACAATGATACCGATATATAACAACCTAAACCAAAACAGTATCTGTGGAACGTTTGTTGTTCGAAGTTTAAACACTTGGGATATGAATCTTAGTAATGTGTTTGAGAGATATTTATGTATAGAATGTGTTTAGCATGCGGAATCTACTACAACACACTTTAAAAGAACACAAGGTGGTGAGTTTAAGTAAACGTGAGAATGTAATGAACAAATAACACAACTTTGGTTAACACAAAACGATTCAATATTATTGATGAAATAATACGGATGATCTAAATATCACCAGGATTACAAAGTAATCTTGAATCTTTGATTGTAAAAGGATTTGTGATTCGAAGTAACTAAGTTACTTGAGAGATAGTTTGTTTTTGGTTATTAGTTGTGAAAGATGCGTGCATGAAGTAGTGACTAAGATATCCTTTTATAAGATAAGGATATCTTATTACATGTTGTCAAGTAGATGAATATAATACTATACTTTGACTATATTGGCACCTACAATTAAATACAACTACCCATGTACACTCTGATATATTCTTCTGTCACCACAGAAGACTATTCTACTTCTACATAACGTATAACAATGTACAAAGACTAATAATTCAACTAAATATCTATTACAAAATATCTAATCGACTTGACATAATCTTGGCAGGCTCTTCATTAGCTAGCAGTACCTTCTACCTTGAAGGTACTGGTAGAACATCTTCGTACATAACAAAATCAACTACCAGGCTCTTCATCGACTTGGCAGGCTCTTTGACTCTGATCATTTTATTGTTTAGCATGCGGAATCTACTACAACACACTTTAAAAGAACACAAGGTGGTGAGTTTAAGTAAATGAGTGAATGCAATGAACAAATAACACAACTTTGGTTAACACAAAACGATTCAATATTATTGATGAAATAATACGGATGATCTAAATATCACCAGGATTACAAAGTAATCTTGAATCTTTGATTGTAAAGGATTTGTGATTCGAAGTAACTAAGTTACTTGAGAGATAGTTTGTTTTTGGTTATTAGTTGTGAAAGATGCGTGCATGAAGTAGTGACTAAGATATCCTTTTATAAGATAAGGATATCTTATTACATGTTGTCAAGTAGATGAATATAATACTATACTTTGACTATATTGGCGCCTACAATTAAATACAACTACCCATGTACACTCTGATATATTCTTCTGTCACCACAGAAGACTATTCTACTTCTACATAACGTATAACAATGTACAAAGACTAATAATTCAACTAAATATCTATTACAAAATATCTAATCGACTTGACATAATCTTGGAAGGCTCTTCATTAGATAGCAGTACCTTCTACCCAGAAGGTACTGGTAGAACATCTTCGTACATAACAAAATCAACTAGCAGGCTCTTCATCGACTTGGCAGGCTCTTTGACTTTGATCATTTTATTCCCAACAATCCTCCCCTAAACTTGTTATTTCCATTAAAATACACAAGTTTCTGATGAATAAAATACATACCTTGAGGATTTGAGAACTCTTCCAAAAACCTTTACTTCCTATCCTTCCTTTTTCTTTCAGATTGTTCAAATATGCTTCTTAGCAAACTTTGAACAATTTCTGAGTTTTCATCATCTTTGTCACACCTTAATCTCTTGGAGATCATAGTTGAGAGCACTTCATAACTAAGTGGATACTCTTTCTCAGCCAACATAAAGAGTTCAATCCCACTTGATGTGTACAAATGATGAACACTGCAATGACTTAGGAATTCCCAGGTTGTAGTGGGATCATAATATGGAAACTTCCAATAATCATCTTTGGGATCAGGATCATACATCCTATTGAATTCAACCCATAATTCCTGTTCCTTAACATCATTGCTAGAATTTGTGGCTAGCCTAATCTGCACTAGATTCCATAATTCCTCTAAATCTGCTCTGTCAAATGCTCTAACTAGATTTTCAAAATTCTTGAAGATAGCAGACTGCCCCCCAACCCTTGATATTTTCCATGACTTACCAAATCTATCATGGTGTATTTCCCAATCAATTATAGGGTGTCTAGACCTAATTGGATCAGCATGAATGATAGTAGGCAAAGTAATCAACATTTTACTTACTTGCTCTGTGTCCAATTTTGCTACTTCTTTCTTCTGAGCATCTTCCTTCTTCTTTGAAGACCTTTCTTGTGTGTGTTCAGGAGGAGTGCAGTGGTTCTTCTTGTATGCTTCAATGTATAGATGCTGCAACTCTTCAAATGATTTTCTTTTGAGTTGATGATCCTTCCAATTTGCTGACCTTTTCAGATATAACTTGAAGAATTTCATCTGCTCTTTCTGATCATGTGGTAATTTAAACCCTTTCTCCTTATACTGCATGATCTGCTGAAATACATCATTTAAGGCTTCTTCTCTATACTTTTTGGTGATGAATTCTTCTAGCTTGGCTGTCTTCTCTTCTACACTGAGAGACTCATCATCCACATACACAGAAGCTTGACCTCTTACAATTGGATCAATAGAGATAATCCATTGTAGTTGTGCATCAAATATTTGTGCAGCTTGAGAATCAATAAGAGCTTGAGCAGCTTCTTCAGCATCTTTCTGCTCTTTCATTGCTTCAAGCATTCTTGAAGCTTCATTAGCTTTTAGCTCTTCTTCTTGAACTCTTTTGGCCTCTTCTTCTCCTAAAACCATCTGAATTTGTTGAGTTCTCTTCAACTTCTTGGACTTTGGCTCATCTTCAATCAGAATACCTTTGCCCTTATCCTTTGGAGGTGAATCTTGTGATGGAGCAGAAGATTGCTCATCAACAATTAAAACCCTCTTTCTCTTGTACACTCTCTCAGCAGACCCTTTATACCCCACAGCTAATAGCCTTTCTCTCCTAGCAGACTCTTCTTCTGCCCTAGCAGGCTCTTGCCCTGCTCCAACAGGCTCTTGCCCTGCTCCAACAGGCTCTTCATCATAAACTTGAGTTCCATCATGGAATTCAAATTGAGCCTGTTCCTCCTCTTCATTCTCATCTTCAGACCTATCCTTCCTCCCCTTTTTGGAAGAGTGATCTATCCTATCAGCATCTGACTGTGAAGAACTAGATAAAACAACCTTTGCAGACTTTTTACCCTGTAACTTCTTCACTTCACCCTCCAATTTCTTGACCCTCTTGACCAATTTGATGTTGATCTTAGAAAACCTTTCATTTTGACTTTTGAGAGCATTCTCTAAGAACTTCACCTTATCTTTCAGCTCTTGCATTGTCTGAGGTGATTGGGTTTGTGATATATGATGTGGTGATGGTGGTGGTGTTTCAGATGGTACTTGAGATGGTATTGGTGTTGTTTGTTGTGTTGGTGAAATGTAACCATGTGAAGAACTGGATGATTGTGTATCAGCAGATGGTGTGGGTTCTTCTGGATGTTGTGGTACCATTTCATCAAAAAGTGGAACTTCCTCCCCTCTAAAACCAATTCTCATATTTGAAAACACTTTGTGAAAAAGTTTTGGTGTTTCATAAATTGAGTCTGTGGGAAGCAACACATGTTGTAGTTTTCCAATGATGCATCCAATAAATCTTGGATACATCAAAAACTTTGTTTTACTTTTCACATTGTTTATCAATCCTTCAAAAATATATTTTGAAAAGTTGTATTTTCTGTTTGTTGCTAAGCAAATGAGAGCAGAGGCCATGTTGCCACTAAATTGCTCACAAGAGGTTTTCTTCTGGCTCAAACAGTGAAGGATTGTGTGAATCAAAAATATCCATTGTGGAGTAAGATGCTTTTTCAGAAAAGTGAGTTTGTTAGACTCAGCATGATACCCCATTCTTTGTAAATTTTCAAAAATTTCAGTATCTGGTATTTGACTAATACCATCAGAATCATCCAAATGAAGATGTCTTCTTATGGATGACTCAGTAAGAGTCAAATACTTACCATCCACTTTGGCCTTAATTCTTTGTTCCCCATTTTCAGAAGTTTTAATTTTAGCAGATTGCCAAAATTGCAAAATTTGATTTTCATAAATAGTGGGATTGACTAGCAAAGCAAACCTGATGTAGGAGTTGTTTAAAAAGTCCACTACTTGATGAAATGAGGCATTATCCTCTGACTTTTCCAAAAATGCTAACTGATTGTGACGTTGGACAAAATCTAGAACAACTGTGGAAGCCATAATGAAAATTTTGAATATGATGGTGGGATTTGTTGGTAGTACTGGTAGAAGATGAAAGGTGTATGTGAATTATGATAGTGACTGATGAAAGAAGATATGAGAGAATTACTTTTAACCGACAATAAGAAAGATTAAAATAAGTAAATGAAAAGGCGGTTAAAAAGATCTTTTATATGTAAAATATAATATAATATAATCATCAGTGAATTACATAACTACCCCAACGGCTAATTTTAACTACCAGGCCTAATGGCTAAAACTTTTTCTGACAGGCTCAACGGCTATATAGCAGTACCTTTTTATACTAGCAGTACCAATTTTGAACTACCAGTACCTTTGAAAGTTTTATAAAAATCCCTTATAGTTTTTAGCAAACTACCAGCTATCAACGGATTTGAGTTGTCTTTACCAAAAGCCGTTTGCTTATGGACTAGCTAACTATTTACAATTAAGTATGGTTAGTTAACAACCATATAGTTTTTGGTAAACTATCAACCATCAACGGATTTGATTTGTCTTTACCAAAAGCCGTTTGCTTAAGGACTAGCCAACTCTTAAGTTTGTGAAAACTTGGTGAGCTGAATACCAAAAGCCATGATGGCCCAAAGATGGTGCAATTTCCTTGGATGGAGGAAATTTAGAAAGGCAATGATGCTGTGTATCTTGGATGATTGGTTCAACAAGTGAAATCATCTAATGTCATGCCTTTGAGTTGAAACCTTTCTTAGTTTGATCTAGATAGAACTTTCTCCTTTGAGAAATGCTTCATCCCTTCTAGATATGTGATCTAACTCTATCTTTTTCAACTCTGCATCATCTTGTATGCTCTTGTCTTTCCTTTCACTAATTGGTTTTTCTTCCATTCTGGGCTATTAATTCCTCCCCTGAGATTGTTATCTCTCTTGAAATGAATTTAACTTTTGTTGCTCCTTTCTGTTTGGAAGAACTCTTGTTTTGTTATCAACCTGAAATGTGTTAGTTGCAAACCAAAAGAACAAAGTGCAAAGCACTTGATCTATAGCATTTTAAACATTCAAGCCTTTAAATGAACAAAACATAGCAATTTTGTATCAGCAGGACCAATTATGAACTAACAGGACCTTTTGACTAACTAGCAGTACCATGTTTAAAATCCAATACCAGTTAATTTTATGAACAAAAACACATGTTTTTCAAAGATTTATCATTCCAATACCTCCTACAAGATATTTGAATCTACCTAAATCAAAAGCTTTGGTGAGAAGGTCTGCATAATTCTTTTCAGAATCAATTTTAACTACTTGAATTAACCTCTTCTCATTGCAATCCCTTATGAAATGGTGTCTGATTTCAATATGTTTTGTTTTTGAGTGTTGAACTGGGTTTTTAATGATACAAATAGTACTGCTATTGTCAATATAAATAATGGTGTTAAGAAAATTGTACCCATAGTCAAGCAATTGATTTTGGATCCAAAGAACTTGCCCACAACAACTTGCACCAGCAACATATTCTGCTTCAGTTGTAGAATTGGCCACCATTGTTTGTTTCTTGCATTGCCAAGAGATTAGTCTGCAACAAAGAAATTGACATCCACCAGTTGTGGATTTTCTGTCTAGTGTTGCACCAGCATAGTCACTATCCGAATAAGCCACCAATTCAAAAGATGATTCCCTTGGATACCAAAGACCCAACCTAGGTTGACCCTTAAGATATCTAAAGATTCTTTTGACTGCTGTGAGATGAGAGATCTTGGGATGTATTTGAAACCTTGCACACACACATACTGAGAACATGATATCAGGTCTTGATGATGTAAGATACATCAAAGACCCAATCATAGATCTATAATTGTGCAAATCCATATCTTCTCCTTCAGCATCCTTGAGTAGCCCTTTGTCTGGATCCATTGGTGTACTTGCAACCTTAGAATCAGCAAAATTGAATTTCCTTAGGATCTCAGCTACATATTTATCTTGGCTGATAAATATGCCTTCTTTGGATTGTTTCACTTGGAGACCCAAAAAGAAAGTAAGTTCCCCCATGGAACTCATCTCAAACTTACTGTGCATAAGTTTTTCAAATTCTACACACAAGTCTTGGTTTGTTGATCCAAAGATTATGTCATCAACATAAATCTGCACTAGCAAGATGTCTTTCTTTGTTCTTTTGATAAACAAAGTTGGATCAATCCTGCCTCTTTGGAATCCACTTTCTAGTAGAAAACAAGCCAATGTTTCATACCATGCCCTTGGAGCTTGGTGTAGGCCATACAAAGCCTTGGTAACCTTGTAAACTTTGTCTGGATACTCAGCATCAATGAAGCCTGGAGGTTGAGATACATATACTGGTTCTTCAATCTCACCATATAAAAATGCACTCTTAACATCCATTTGATAGACAGTGAAGCCTATGAATGAAGCATAGGCCAAGAATAGCCTAATTGCTTCAAGTATTGCAACTGGAGCAAACACTTCTTCATAATCTACCCCTTCTTCTTGAGTATATCCTTGTGCTACCAATCTAGCCTTGTTTCTGATCACTATACCCCTTTCATCTTTCTTGTTTCTGAACACCCATTTGGTTCCAATTGCCCTATGACCTCTAGGCAAATCAACCAATATCCAAACCTTCTGAATCTTGAATTGGAGAAGCTCTTCTTGCATAGCTTCCACCCAACTTGCATCATCTAAAGCTTTGTTTATGTTTTTGGGTTCAGCCTGAGATAGAAAACATGAAAACAGGCATATATTGAAAGTATCATTTTTCTTTTCTTCATAAATAGAGGAGATAAACCCTTCTTCATCTGAAGATAAGACTTGAGATAAACCAACTTGAGATCTTGTTCTAACACCAGAAGTTATGCTTCCAATCACATCATCAGTTGAGTGATCTTTGAGAAGTCTAGTGTTTGGTGTTTTAGGAACTTCATATGTAGTTGGAAGATTGCTAATCCCAACTTCCTCTTGAAAAGAATCATCTATTTGAATATTCAATGGCTCAGCAGTACCAATACTTGAACTGGCAGGACCATCTGAAGAACTGGCAGTACCATTGTCATTAGCACCACTTTCTTGATTCTCTTGATTCTGAGTTCCTTGATCTTCTTCATTGCCTTCATTTGTTGTGTCTGAAGGTCCTTCTTCACTTGAAGATAGATCCATACTTTTCCAAATTGGCATCCAGATGTAATCTTGATTTTTAGGAGTTTCAACATTGTCTTCAGAACCTGCATTTTCATTAGCATTTGTACCTGTAACAGGCACATAATTCATAGATTCTGAAAGCCTATCAACATCAAACATCGAATCTGGTCCAACTCCTTTCACATTTGTTAGTTTCTCTTGAAACTCTATGTGAAGATTCTCTTCTACTAGCCTAGTGCAAGTGTTAAACACTCTATAGGCCTTACTCTGCAAGGAATACCCTATCAAAAAGCCAACATCTGCTTTTCCATCAAATTTGCCTAAATGATCTTTGGTATTGAGAATAGTGACATGACAACCAAAAGGTCTCATAAAACTTAAAGATGGTTTTCTACCAAAGAAAAGTTCATAAGGTGTTTTTCTATGTGGTTTTGTCACAAGAACCCTGTTTTGTACATAACAAGCAGTACCAACTGCTTCAGCCCAAAATGAAATAGGCAAATTAGAGTCTACTAACATAGTTCTAGCAGCCTCTATAAGTGTTCTATTCTTTCTTTCTGCTACTCCATTTTGCTGAGGTGTTCTAGCTACACTAAACTCTCTTTTTATGCCTTTTTCCCTGCAAAAGTCATCCATAACTCTATTCTTGAACTCTGTCCCATTGTCACACCTGATGACTTTAACCTTTTTATCAGATTGGTTTTCTACCTCAGTGATATAGGTTTTAAGTATCTCACTAGTTTCATGTTTAGATCTTAAAAAGAAAACCCATGAAAATCTGCTATAATCATCAGTAACAACTAGACAATATCTTTTTCCATTCAAGCTGCACACATTAGTAGGACCAAAGAGATCCATATGAAGCATATGTAAAGCCTGAGTAATAGAGTTTTGGGTCTTGGGCTTACAAGAAGCTCTATGTTGTTTGCCTTTTAGGCAGTCAACACAAGTTTGGTCGTTTTGGAAAATCTTTTTGGGTAAACCTCTTACTAAATCATATTTTGCAATAGTGTTGATTGTTTTAAAGTTTACATGACCAAGCCTTCTATGCCAAAGCATAGATTCATCCAATGAGGCTTTTGCTACCAAACAAGTTAAACCTTCCTTTGGATCAATGTTCTTTAAATTGACACTATACATATTGTTCCTTTTTGGAATTTTAAGAAGGATCTGACTCTCATCAGGCATCTTAAAATCAGAAGAAAGAACCATACATTCATTGTCAGTAAATAGAACATTGTTCTTTTTGTCACACATTTGTGAGACACTAAGAAGATTAAACTGAAGTTCTTTCACAAAATACACATTTTCAAAATCTAGTTTACTGGTTTTGATAGTACCTTTACCAGTGATCTTTCCTTTTATTCCACCCCCAAAGGTAACATATCCTCCATCAAATGTTTTAAAGTCTGAGAGGAATGACATGTTGCCTGTCATGTACCTTGAACATCCACTATCAACATATCCTTGATCTTCAATATCAGATGAATGTTCCTGCACATGAATAAACATATTAGTTTCCTTGGGGTACCCAAGCCATGACAGACTTGGGTTTGCCTCTTGCATCAATGAAATCAAACCTTTTCAGGATTGTTGATGCACCTTTGGATTGGATTGGTTTCCAAATCCAACATGCTGAGGACTTAACACCACTTTCCCTTCTAATCCATTGTGTGGTCTTTGGTCTATCAGTACCAATTTTGGCAATACCAATTTTGGCAGTACCATTTGGTCTAGCAGGACCTTTGGTTTTTGGTGTCCAAATTTTTGTTTTAACCACATTTATCTTTTGAATAGGACTTTTCTCAACTTTTGGTACACTTTTGAAAGTGTTTCTTGTACCCTTTTCAGTTGGTTTTGTAATAACAGGCTTATGTTGTCTAACAGTATGATTATCTTTTGTAGTGTTAGACTTAACAAAACTTTTTCTGGGGTGAGAAACATTTGTTTTAGACTTTGTTTTACTCCCATAAACCCATTTATTACAATAAGCATGAAGATGATTAAAGCTACCACAATAATAACAAGCCTTATTGAACATAACAAAGTTATCACCTAATTGTTGTGACTTAAGGTTGTTCCAATTTCTTTGGCTTCCCCTAGGTTTGTTATTACATTTTTCACAACTTTCAACTGTCTTAAAAACAGCTTTAGTCTTAGCTTTAACTTCTACTTTCTTAGGACTAGATGGTCCTACTTTGATTCCTTTGATAGGAATAGTCTGATCTTCATCATCATCAGATACCCAATCCTCAATAATTAGGACATCTGGTCTCTTATCAGTGAGCACCTTAGAGAGTGGAACATTCTTAGCACTCTCAGAAGGTTCACTTATCACTACAGGTTTAGCCAATGGTTTGTTAACAAATTCATGTAAACCTGATACAGCAAGATCACTACCTTGGGGACATGGAATTCCTCTATAAGGAGGTGGACATTCATTGTATCCTATCCCTGATTTTATTCTTTTATTCATCTGATTCTCTACTATGCTCCTAGTACACTCAGAAGCTAGTTCCAATTTAGTAACAGTCAGTTGAATATTATCTCTAGCCAATGTCACTTTAGTGCACTCAGTCCTTAACATTTCAATTTCTGTATCTTTCAAAAATATTTGTCTATTAAGAGCACCATTAGCATCAGAAAATGTGAGTTCATTTTCTCTATAGTGAATGATTTGTTTTTCTAGCTTGGACATACCACACTTATGGTCAAATAAGGTTTGATTGGTTTTTCTATGTTCTAATACTTCTGTATCATAAGCTTTACTTATGATTTTTAATTCTTTAAAAGATTCACAATCATTAGGACATTTGATAATTTGTACCTCAGGGGTGGAGAATGCCATCAAAGCCAATTCATCAGAAGTTGACTCATCTTCACCCATGAAACTCCAATCAAAACCCATGCCATCAATAGCAACCATTGCTTTTGGCTCTGCAACTTCAACAACCTTACTCTTGCTTTCAAAGCTTCCTTTCTTCTCAAAGCTTCCTTTATTCCTGTTGTCAAACCCTCTACCCTTGTCATCCTGCTTCTTAGGTCTTCTACATTCTCTAGAGTAGTGACCTTTCATGTGGCAGTTGTAACACTCCACCTTTGACTTATCATATCCAGCAGGCTCATTTCCATCTATCAGAATCTTCTTGCCAGTCCTCATCATCAACTTCTTGGCTCTAATGCTTAAAAGTGAAAGTTGCCACTTTATGTCCATTTCTTCAAGATCATCAGGATGAATCTCTTGAAGGTCTTCAAATGATAATACGGACCCATTGTGCTGAGATGTAAGAAAAGCACACCCAATTGTTTCATCTAATATGGATTTGGTACTACCAGAAGTACTAGTAGTACCAAAGGTTGTATTGGCAGTACCTTCTTCTCTGCTACCTTGTTCTTCATTATCAACCTTTGAGATGCTTGGGGATGAAACAAAAGCCATATTTCCTGAACTTGACCCAGTAGTCTTCTTTACTTCATGCTCTACTATTTTGAAATTATTGTAGAGATCATTGAGACTCATCTGGTCAATATCTGACTTGTTCTTCCATACAATGACATGCATAGACCATTCTGAAGGTAAACTTCTAAGAAATTTAGAGTTTAGGTCTTCTTGAGTTATCATCACTTCATGGATGGCTAACTGACTTGCAAGCTTCTGAAGTCTATTGAACATACTGTCCAAAGACTCATTGGTTGTGGCTGTGAAGTTCTCAAATTGTTGTTTGAGAAGTGTTTTCTGTGTTTTCTTGGTAGCATCATTACCACCAAACCTAGCCACAATTGCTTCAAAAAGGGTTTTGGCATCTTTGTATTTGTTAAAGATCAGAAGTTGATCATTTGGAATAGTCATCAGTAACATACTCCTTGCCTTTAGATCATTTCTCTTCTGAACTTTTTCATCTGCATTTGATGGTTGTTCTTGTATTCTTGTTACAAGAGCATCATTTACTGTTGTAGTGGTGATTTGGGGTTTAAATGAATTGCCTTGTTCAATTATCTCCCAAAGTGCATAGTCCTGCACTTGAAAGTATTGTTCAACCCTTAGTCTCCACATTTCAAACTCGTTTTGCTTGAGTAATGGAAGTTTAGCTGCAACATTGGTTTGAATATGTTCAACATCCATTTTTCTTTTAAATTAGTAAATATCAAGCCTAGCTTTGATACCACTTGTGGAACGTTTGTTGTTCGAAGTTCAAACACTTGGGATATGAATCTTAGTAATGTGTTTGAGAGATATTTATGTATAGAATGTGTTTAGCATGCGGAATCTACTACAACACACTTTAAAAGAACACAAGGTGGTGAGTTTAAGTAAACGTGAGAATGTAATGAACAAATAACACAACTTTGGTTAACACAAAACGATTCAATATTATTGATGAAATAATACGGATGATCTAAATATCACCAGGATTACAAAGTAATCTTGAATCTTTGATTGTAAAAGGATTTGTGATTCGAAGTAACTAAGTTACTTGAGAGATAGTTTGTTTTTGGTTATTAGTTGTGAAAGATGCGTGCATGAAGTAGTGACTAAGATATCCTTTTATAAGATAAGGATATCTTATTACATGTTGTCAAGTAGATGAATATAATACTATACTTTGACTATATTGGCACCTACAATTAAATACAACTACCCATGTACACTCTGATATATTCTTCTGTCACCACAGAAGACTATTCTACTTCTACATAACGTATAAAAATGTACAAAGACTAATAATTCAACTAAATATCTATTACAAAATATCTAATCGACTTGACATAATCTTGGCAGGCTCTTCATTAGATAGCAGTACCTTCTACCCAGAAGGTACTGGTAGAACATCTTCGTACATAACAAAATCAACTAGCAGGCTCTTCATCGACTTGGCAGGCTCTTTGACTTTGATCATTTTATTCCCAACAGTATCCAATCCAATCTTTCAAATCAATAACTCGGTGCAATCTGAGGGTTTTACCAAACCCTAAGTTCGAATGAAACAGCCACAATATAACTCATTTATAACAACATAAACCAAACCAATATCAACCTCCAAATTTCAATTAAATAACTGGGTGCATCGAGGGTTTTACCAAACCCTAATCCGAAAATAAACAACCACAACACAACAATAAAAATGACATACAATACCACAAGACTCGACTCGACCTCACAATAAACCTCGACCTGACATCAGTCGACTCAAACACAAAAAGAAAGTGATACCAAACATTCTTAGTTATTTTTAGTTAAGAAAAACATGAAACCCGTTTGTTTTTACCACCCATCCGAATCAAAATAGTAAAAATCAACTCGATATACTCGAGTGGTTTCACACCGAGTCACAACCACGGGTGACACGGTGTTACCTACCTTTAACACTCTCGGAGATACGTAGATCTTGGTCAGAAAAGTTTTAGGTGGCGCGTAGTGATGGTGGGGAGGGGTTTTCGAGTGTGTGGGGTGAAGAAATAGAATAAGGGATGCAAGAGATGAAGTTTGGTGGTGGCGGTGTAAGAAGAGGAGAGGCGGTGGTGGTGTCTGGTGGTCGCCGGATTGTTTGGCCGGAGAAGGAGATAGGGTGGGAGAGAATATGGGGCGGCTGTGGGGTGAAATGAGATTGAAATACCCTAATGAGGGTATAATGTTCGTTTATATAGTCATAGGACTGGATTTGAATGCATATTGTCCCTCAGGGACTGAATTTGTAACTTGGGCGTAGGGAGGGGGAAGTGGCATTCAACCAAACTTCCTATAAAACATATTCGGTATACAGGGCATTACTCATCACATCAATAAAAGTTCATAATATATTACCAAAAATCCGGATAAAATACCCAACACATTCCAACAGTGATTGCAAGTGATGAAATCAAGGTTGTCAAAATCGCGATCCTGATCGTAGGATCGTACGATCCTACGATCCTACATATAAAAAACGAGCAGGATCGTAGTGGGATCTTAATTTAATCAGGATCGGTCTAGGATCGTAGGATCGCACGCAGGATCGTAGGATCGTAAACGATCCGATCCTACTACAAGCCTATGTTTTTATCTCAAGTGGAGCAAGATCGGTGTAGGATCGTAGGATCGCACACAGGATCGTAGGATCGTAAACGATACGATTCTACTAAAATCTCATGTTTCTTAATGTTCTACTACTACGGTTGTAATACCTGAAATTCAGATAACGAGTAAAATTACCAAATTACCCCTGATAACATAAAACCTTATTAAACAACTTATAAAATTCCGAAATAATTCCAAAACATCTGAAATCGAACTATATCTGAAGCAAATTAATTTCTGGGACAACCATTTAATGTTTGTACATGTTCAAAAATTATTATGACACTTTAAAATATATTTATAAACCGAAATTATTATTCTACTTATTTATTTATATTTAAAAATCAATTAAATCAAGATAATTACACTTTAAATTAGGAAATAATCACAAAAAAATTAATTCTGGTTTTGGGCCAGCTACAAAACGTGTATATGGGTCCTTTCCTCCCCCTAAAGTCACGGCATATCATTTATTTAGTCAAATCCCATTTATTCTCTAATAAACCCTAGCCGAATAAACATAAAAAACACACAAAAATTCTCCCACAACCCATACGAATTTCTGGAGGTGATCTAGTATTTTTCTGGTGTTGATATTCATCCAAGGAGGCCAAAAAAAATAAGGGTTGCTGCGTTTTCTCCTTGGTTCGTTCTTGTTCTTAATTTCTTGTCGAATTGCTCTAAAACAAGGTAATAATTCTTTCGACTAAACCAAACGTGTTAAAATTAATATGGCATTTTTCAAGTGATATTTAGATGTTATATAACTCATATAAAATATGTAAATCGATCCATGCATGCTAATTCTATGCGTATGATAATATAATGGTCATAAAACACGTAAATCACAAAATTATGTAATCCGAATTTCTGGACATGATAGCTATTTTATTTAGACCTCATATGATGTAATAGACCGGGGAAAAATGATATATCGAATTATAGTAGCCTAAATCAAGTCGTTGTAATTTTAATGTCTAAAACGTACGTAAATATGCAATATATGTTAAACGATTTTTCTGGGCATGTTCCCTATTTTTCGTGGGTTCCTTATGAGTAATATGATCTGGGAAAAATATGTTTTTGATTTTTAGAAGCTTAAAATTAACGTAGTGAATTATTGGATAAACCGGATTTTGTGAAAATAAAGAAAACAAATAAAATAAAAATCGTGGCTTCTAGGGTTTGTTTTCTTGGGCATGAATCTGAGCATTTAATGTGTTTTAAGGATGAATAAATGATGGTTCAATGATTGGTGAAAAGTAGGGTTTGTATTTGTTGTTAAAAAGTCCTACCGATTTGCAATAAAAAGTAAAAGGACCTGTTTTGCCAACTTTGAAACTTCTGGGATATTTTTGTAAGATCATATACATCTGTAGGAATGTGGGAAAAATATAACTTTGGGGTCCTAAGTGTAAATATTGCATAATAATGAATTATTGGCAAATTAGGGTTACGAATTGGAATTAATTAAAAGTGAGGGACCAAAAGTGTAAATCTGAAATTCTGAAGTTTTTTTGTGTTAATACTGATATAAAAAGGTTGTTGTGTAATTTTGAGGATTTTTGGGCTAATTATGTAATTGTTATGAATTATAACTTAATATATATGTTTTGTAAACTTAAAGGGCTAGATATGTAAATTCTGAATTCTGAGGGGTCAAATATGTAAAGTACTAACTTCTGATGATATATTCTGTAATTATGAAATATAATATGCTTGATGGGTAATTATGGTTATTGTAGGGTTTAATTTGTAAAATATGTAATTATAAGGTTGGTTTTGTAAATTATGTAACTAAAGGGGTGTAATCTGTAAATTGTGAAACTTAAGGGAATAAAATGTAATTCTGAATAAAGTGAGCATATAATTCTGTAACTTGAAGTATTTTCACTAATGACCTTGGAAATTAATGAAGTTACATCTAAAACCCTAAGCTTTGTATAATTGTCATGTAAAACCCTAAACATCTGTAACTTGATAAAATGTACTGTTATTCCATAATAATCTCTGAATAAGGGTTAAACCTAATCTGAAATGATAATATATGTTAATTCTGGAAACCTGCTAATTATGGGAACTTACTAAATCTGGAAAGTTACTAAAAATAGAAAGTACATAAAATGAAGAGATAAACTAAAAGGAATAATCTGAATAAGAAACTTTAGTAATTATGTCTTCCTCTTCCTTAGGTGTGAAGAAGGAGAAGTCTTGATCTTCATTTCTGTGTTTGTTTATTTTCTGCTATGCTAATAAGGTACAGATATTCTGCCCTATTTCAGTAAGGGTGTTTCTTTCCCTTTTCTCTCAGTATTTCATTTTCCTTATTAGGATTCCCTATACCATTGCTATGTTTCCTTCAGTTGTGAATCTTTGTTGTGATCTGTTTGTCTTGAACCTTTTGTTTGAACCTCTGCTATGATTCTTGTATTCTGAACCTTTTCCTGAACTCTGATTGATCTCTTGTTCTGAACCCTGAATTTGTGAGTCTTAATTGAATCTGATCTGTGAACCTTGTTCTGAACCTTAACCTGATATATCTGTTGTAAATTCTGATTTGATTTTGGTATAAACCTTAACCTGTTAAATCATTATCTGAACCAAATTGATTTTGAACCTTTATTAAAAGCTATTTTAAAAAGAAGCTATACCACTTGAAATGGAAGTTACTAAAGGTTTTGGAAGACCATTTTTATGAAAACTATTTTGAAAGATCATTTCAATGAAAACCATTATTAAAGGATTTATTTAAATGAACTTTTGACAGAAACTTCTGAAATGGATTATCGCTATAATTTTGTAATCATTAACCTTTGGTATACTTTTGGACTATTGGAAATAAACCTTTTAATCTGAACTTAAGCTTTGATATTAAACTTAATCTGATAAACTCTGATTTAAACTCTATTATCTTAATCTGAATTGTTGACATGACCCTTCTGCCATGAACCCGTAGATATGACTCTGTTTATTATATGACATCTGACCTTGACCACAGTCTGATATCCGAGCCAATCACTAGGCATGAGGGTTTCATGTCCATGTCATTGATGCACCGATGGCATGACTCTAGGGCAGGAGAGTGATGACCTGTCCCGTCCCTGATTTATTTTTTCTGGTGTGTTAAGGAGTTTCTGGCCACAGGGGGCGCATGGATGCATCCTAGTTCTGACTCTGTTATCTGTTATCTGTTATCTGTTTGTGTTATATGTCTGTTATATATATCTCTGGTGACTGATGGTGTGTGCGATACACGTCTTTCACATATATCTGGGAGCTGATCACTCCGATTTGATACATGAGGTCACCCCTCATATTATCTGTTACTTGAGAGGCATCCCCTCTGGATTATTATATGATTACTCTGTTATGATATTATCTGTTATCTCTGGGCTCGTGATGGATTTCTGTATTTCCCTAAACCTGGTTTGTGCATTATTCCTTTCTCATTTCTTTTCTTTTACCCTTATTCCTTTCCTATTCTGTCACTTTAGTTCGGTATCTGTATAATCTGTATTTCGGATTTGTTTCTGTATTGATATCTGTTATTGTTTCTGTCATCTATATATCTGTTCACTGAGCTCTCGTAGCTCAGCCGCATTTCATTTCCTGCGGCAGGTTTTAGTAGGAAGCTGGGAATGAGTGAGAGTGTACCTCTGGACTTAGAAGGCTTGGTAGCTATTCTGGATTAGAGTTGGACTGAAGTTATTATGTTTAGAATTAGTTTTGAAAGTTTTTCTTTGTAACCTTGTAGATTCAGTATTTCATTTGTAATCCTTTGAGATTTTTGTATTACTGTAGATGTATGCTCTGTTTTGATCTGATATGAATCCATTATTGTGATATCTTTACCCTTGTCGGGTTGGGGTGTTACAACGGTACTTGAACATATAACTTTTTCTTTTATTATCCTTTTAGATTCGTTTATAATATAAAATATTATCTAGAAATATATATAAAAGTACAAAACTATAACCCTTATACAAAAATATATACATTTTCATAGGATCTTACGATCCCGATCCGATCCTATGATTACGATCTTGTGAAGCCAAAAACGATCCTAGGTAAGATCCCGATCTTGACAACCTTGGTAACACAACAATAAAAATGACATACAATACCACAAGACTCGACTCGACCTCACAATAAACCTCGACCTGACATCAGTCGACTCAAACACAAAAAGAAAGTGATACCAAACATTCTTAGTTATTTTTAGTTAAGAAAAACATGAAACCCGTTTGTTTTTACCACCCATCCGAATCAAAATAGTAAAAATCAACTCGATATACTCGAGTGGTTTCACACCGAGTCACAACCACGGGTGACACGGTGTTACCTACCTTTAACACTTTCGGAGATACGTAGATCTTGGTCGGAAAAGTTTTAGGTGGCGCGTAGTGATGGTGGGGAGGGGTTTTCGAGTGTGTGGGGTGAAGAAATAGAATAAGGGATGCAAGAGATGAAGTTTGGTGGTGGCGGTGTAAGAAGAGGAGAGGCGGTGGGGGTGTCTGGTGGTCGCCGAATTGTTTGGCCGGAGAAGGAGATAGGGTGGGAGAGAATATGGGGCGGCTGTGGGGTGAAATGAGATTGATATACCCTAATGAGGGTATAATGTTAGTTTATATAGTCATAGGACTGGATTTGAATGCATATTGTCCCCCAGGGACTAAATTTGTAACTTGGGCATGGGGGGGGGGAGTGGCAGTCAACTAAACTTCCTATAAAACATATTCGGTACACAGGGCATTACTCATCACATAAATAAAAGTTCATAATATATTACCATAAATCGGGATAAAATACCCAACACATTCCAACAGTGATTGCAAGTGATGAAATGCTTATTTTAAAAACGTAATGCGATAATTAAAAATGTTCCCGAAATTTACCAGTTGTCACAGCCTCCCAGCCTCAGAAGAAACCCGTCCCGGGTTTCAGTTCGAGTTACCCGATACGTTTGAAAAGAGATGAGGGTACTTTCGCTTTATCTCGTCCTCACGTTCCCATGTAAACTTAGGACCATGGTGGGAGTTCCATCGGACCTTAACGATAGGAATGCGACTGTGCTTCAATCGCTTAACTTCACGATCCATAACTTCCATTGGTTCCTCAATAAATTTTAAGTTCTCGTCTATTTGGATTTCCCTCAAAGGAATAACCGGGGTTTCATTAGAGAGACATTTCTTCAGGTTACATACATGAAACACGTTGTGTACATTATTCAGTTCTGGTGGTAGTTCGAGTCGGTAGGCTACCGGTCCAATTCTGTCATGAATTTGGAATGGTCCAATGTAACGAGGATTGAGTTTTCCACGCTTGCCGAAACGTATCACCCCTTTCCATGGTGAGACTTTTAACATGACCCTGTCTCCGACCTGGAATTCGAGAGGTTTACGTCTCTTATTGGCATAGCTCTTTTGTCGATCACGTGCAGCTTGCAAACGGTTTCGGATCTGAACTATCTTCTCGGTCGTTTCTAGAACAAGTTCGGGACCAGTAAGTTGACTGTCGCCAACCTCAGCCCAACAGATTGGGGATCGGCATTTTCGGCCATACAACGCCTCAAAAGGTGCGGCCTTAATGCTGGCATGATAGCTATTGTTGTAGGAAAATTCGGCCAAGGGCAAGTATCTCTCCCAGCCTTTTTTGAAATCAATAACACAGGCTCGGAGCATATCCTCCAAAGTCTGGATAGTTCTCTCGCTCTGGCCGTCTGTTTGGGGATGATAAGCAGTACTCATATCGAGGTTTGATCCCATGGCCGTCTAGAGTGACTTCCAAAAATTTGACGTGAAACGACTGTCTCGATCCGAGATAATTGATATTGGCACACCATGTCGGGAAATGATTAATTTGATTTAGTTCCAAAAGTTAACACACAAGTGAAATTACGTGAAAACCCCGGTTCGTTGTCCAGACGAAGGTATGAATGGAATTGTGCGATTCGGGTTCGTGAAACGTGTCGTGAATGGATATAAAAGTGATATAGGAGATTTTTAAGCTAAAACAATGAAATATAAACTAAAAATAATTAATAAGGCAAGGGAAATGTAAATCTAAGGCGCACGCTCGGGCTAATCCCGAGCTTTAAAAGTGGAAACTAAGGAATATTAACCCTAGGTATGAAATTATATTTTTCCTAAGTTCTAATTAACAAAAGAAAATTTTAGAAAAAAGAATTGTATTTTTCTGATTAATATTTAATTAAATACGAATTAAAAACTGAATTAAAAAGAAAAATAGATTAAAAATATTAAATGTAAATGGAAAATCACCAAAAAATACAGGAAAGTCTTAAATTATGCTCTGGTCCTAGGAAAAATAAAAGTGAGATGCCAGCTTATAGGAATAAGCTGTAAATAAGTTAATAAGGGAAATAGACATAAGTACTAAAAACTGGGTTAAGTAAATTATGTAGGAAAGTAATACCAAGACAAGTCCCTAGGGCAGTTGGTTTAAGCGTGTATGTGTTGAGAGTTTGAGCTGAGGGAAGGCTGAGACCAGGGTTCGAACCTGGTTTTGTGTTTTTTTTTTTTTTTTTTTTTTTTTTTTTTTTTTTTTTTTTTTTTTTTTGTGTTTTTCTATTAAAATCCTAATAAGCACTAATTAATAAGCAACTTTTGAAAAGACAACTAATTTAAAAACTACGGATAAGCTGAGATTCAGCTGAGGAAATCAAAACAGTAAGCTTTTTGAGGAAAGAAGAAAAATTAAAATTTTTAAAAGATAGCAAATAACCTATGATTAAGCTAAATGAAAACTGGATTAAGCTAATGTAACCAAAACCTAGTCTAAATGGTCTAAATTACTCAGAATAAACTACTCTAAGCAGCAAATAAGCACTTATACAGGAATAAGCTAAAAAATTGCCCTGGTGCAGGCCTTTAAAGTGGTACTGAGGTGGTTTCTAAGCCCAGAAAAAAAGCTATGAAAAGCTGTTCTAACAATTTGGAAAAATTTGGTTTAAGAAGATAAGCAAGCAAATACTGTCTGTACCAATTTATAGCTTAAAAGGGCTTATATTGAAGCTATGTAAAATCAAAAATAGGCACTGAGTTGGGCAAAAACAGATGCAGCAGCAACTTGGTATAGCTGCTGGACTGATTTGGCTACAACTGCTTCAAATCACAATGGAATTCTACCAAACTTAGGATACTGCTTTAACTACTGAGTTTCACTTAAAGATGCCAAAAGAAAGACCAAATAAGCTTTGGCTTATAGGATCCTCAAATAAGTAGATCAGATTCTACTATTGAACTCACTAACCCAAATCCTCAAAAGGCTTCAAAACAACTTAAGTCCTACTGAAAATAGCTTATCTAGCTTAAAATAAGCTCAACCAAAGTTCACCAAGTGGTAAATGAACAGTAGCTTAGAGTTTTGATTCAAAATAAGCTAATGCCAAACACTCCTAATTGTGTCTGATTTAGAAATTTCAACTAACAAATGCCTAATTAAGCTATGAATCTAAGTAAATACTGATTACCTAACTTGTTTTAAACCTAATAAACAACTTTCAGAAGAAAATAATCACTAAATAAGCTATAATCTAGTTGGGCTGTTTTTGCTTTTTTTATAGTTTTTTAAACACAAAACTAATTTAAACTGATTCAAACTAGCTAATTAATATCAGAGTGACTAAGCTACAACTAAATAAGCACAAACAAGCAGATGAGCAATGAAAAAAGCATAGAGAATAGCAATAAGCAGTTTGACTGAAATAGAAATTAAATGCAAAACTTACAATACCATTAAAACTTGAAGTGAATACAGTGATTTAAAGCTGAAGCTAAAACATTAAGCTCAAATTACACTAAAATCTATGCTTAATCTACTCCTAACCTACACCTATGACCTCGAATCTAACTAACTCCCTCTGCTGTGTGTGAAGGAGAGCTTTTATAGCCTTGGCTAGGGTTTTAGAAGCTTCTTGATCTCCTTTCACAGCCCTTGGATCAATCTTGATCACCAATCCATAATTTTCAGCAGTTGGATTAATCAGTGATGTGTTTCGACCAATAAAAATGCTGGGATTTGCCAAGGTGGCATTCCTTGTGTCATGTCATCTTCTAGAATTCATAAAGTGTACGGGTTAATTTTTAGGGGAAGCAGGGTAATTGGTGGGAGAGATGATCCACAGTAAATGGCGGGGTAGAGGGGTGTGGTTATTTTTTTTATTTATTTGACTGGAGATGGATAATTTTGACCGGGTATGGGTAGGGATTAGGATCCGGGTTTTTAGTTAAAAGGGAATGGGCTGGTTTGTTGTTGGGCTAGGGTATGTTGGGTTATTTGTTATGGGTTGGGTTAATATTGAATTTGGTTTAGATAATTTTAGGATTAAATTGGAATTGGTTGTAAACATGGAGGGACCAAATCTGCCATTTTTGGAAAAGTAATTCCAAGGACTCTTTTTGCAATATTGAAATGATCCAAGGGCTGTTGCTGTGAATTTGAGCTCAAGTCTTGAAAATTGCATCCACTCTTGACTTTAAATTCTTCTTCCGTTTCTCGTGCTCGGGTTTTCCGGGTTTTCTTGATTTTTGTCCATATTTCTGAATATCCGTACCTGCATATAAACAAACACAAAAACACAAATATCTTTGGCATTTTGGTTAGTTTTTGGTCTATTTGGTCCATTTAATTAGGTAAAAGGTATGTGTAAATTAACACATACCAGGAAACAATTTCTTTCAGATATAGTCGGGCAAGTTTATCCATACTGTCGTGTTCACTGATTGCGAGAAAGTGAGCGGATTTAGTGAGTCGATCTATGATTACCCAAATAGTATCAAAACCACTAGCTGTTCTTGGTAATTTAGTGATGAAGTCCATGGTGATCCACTCCCATTTCCAAACAGGGAGTTCAGGTTGTATCAATAACCCTGACGGTCTTTGATGTTCAGCTTTCACCTTCGCACATGTTAAGCACTTACTGACATACAGGGCTATTTTGGCCTTCATGTTAGGCCACCAATATAGTTTCTTCAGGTCTTGGTACATTTTATCAGATCCTGGGTGAATGGAGTATTTTGATTTATGCGACTCGTGCATAATCAACTCACTAATTCCTCCATAAAGTGGTACCCAGCTTCTGTCTCCAAAGCATAAGGTTCCATCAGAATGTTTTACAAAGCCATTTTCATTTTCTACCATCCCATAGAGGTTTTCGTGTGGTCGGTTTTCTTCTTTTAACGTTTCAGCTTGGGCTTCAAGAATTTGAGATGGTAACGATGAACTAATAGTCATTCCTAAGGATCTGACTCGCAACGGTGGTATTCTTTCCTTCCGACTAAGAGCATCAGCAACAACGTTTGCCTTACCGGGATGATAGCGAATTTCGCAGTCATAATCACTGAGCAGTTCTAACCAACAACGCTGTCTCATGTTCAGCTCTTTCTGGTATAAGATATGTTGCAAACTCTTATGGTCAATGTACACAATGCACTTCGTGCCGTACAGGTAATGTCTCCATATTCTGAGTGCGAATACTACTGCACATAATTCCATGTCATGAGTTGTGTAGTTTTTCTCATGGGTCTTGAGCTGCCGCGAAGCATATGCTATTACTTTCTCCCATTGCATTAAGACAGCTCCTAACCCTTTGTGCGAAGCGTCACAGTATACGACGAAGTCCTCGCTTCTTTCAGGTAGGGCTAGTATAGGTGCACTACACAACTTTTCTTTCAATAGTTGAAACGCTTCTTCTTCATCTTCTCCCCATTCGTACTTTACATTCTTCTGAGTTAGCTTAGTTAGAGACTTAGCTATTTTAGAGAATCCCTCGATGAATCTCAGATAATAACCAGCTAGACCCAAGAATTGGCGAACTTCAGTTGGGGTTTTCGGGGCGGCCCATTCCTTGATGGACTCGATCTTCGCGAGATCCACGTGAATTCCCTAACTATCAATCACGTGACCCAAGAATTGTACGGTTGAGATCCAAAATTCACACTTAGATAATTTGGCGTATAGTTGTTCTTGCTTCAGTAATTCCAAGATAAGCCTTAGATGCTCTTCATGTTCCTCCTTACTCTTGGAATAGATCAGGATATCGTCTATGAAGACTATCACAAACCTATCCAAATAGGGCTTGCACACTCGGTTCATGAGATCCATGAATACCGCTGGTGCGTTGGTTAAACCAAAAGGCATCACTTGGAATTCGTAATGTCCATAACGAGTTCTGAACGCGGTCTTTGGAATATCTTCTTCTCGAACTCTAAGCTGGTGATATCCAGATCGTAAGTCAATCTTTGAGTAAACACTCGATCCTTGAAGTTGATCAAACAGATCGTCGATCCTGGGTAGAGGGTATCGGTTCTTCACTGTCAATTTGTTCAACTCTCGATAGTCAATGCACATGCGGAAAGATCCATCCTTCTTCTTTACAAACAACACTGGAGCTCCCCAAGGTGATGAACTTGGTCGTATAAATCCCTTTTCTGACAATTCTGCCAATTGCTTCGACAGTTCTTCCAACTCGGTAGGGGCGAGGCGGTAGGGTGCTCGGGCTACGGGTGCAGCTCCAGGTATCAATTCGATTTGAAATTCGACTTGTCTTACTGGTGGGATTCCAGGTAAGTCATCTGGGAATACTTCCGGAAAGTCTCGGACGATAAGCACATCTTCAATACGTTTTTCACTCTTCTCCTTCCCTTTATTTTCAGAGATCCGGGCCAAGAAGAGGTAACACCCTTTTTCTACGTACTTCTGTGCCTTAGTACAAGAGATAATGTTCAATCTGGAGGGACCTCCACGATCAATCCTATCTCCTTGTATGTTCAAGACTTCTCTTCCATAGGGCACACGAACAATTTTCTCATCGCAGATAATATTAGCATGGTACTTGGATAACCAATCCATGCCGATGATGACATCGAAACTCCCTAAGGTGACGGGTAAGAGATCGATGTTGAAAGGATGGTTTAAGAAATTCAGCGTACAGCCACGGATAATGGTGTCTATCTTTTCAAGGTTTCCATTTGTTAACTCTACATTGTACTCAATACCTAAGGCTGTCGGGGGATTTTCGAGCAAGGGCATAAACGTAGTGGATACAAAACTCCTATCGGTACCAGTATCAAACAGTATAGAAGCATAACGATTGTTGAGAAGGAACGTACCAGTGACAACGTTCGGGTCCTCCTTGATCTCCTTCCCAATAACATACACCCTTCCTTGGGCTGCTCCCACTTCTCCCTGCTGGTTCCCAGTGCCTTGGTTTCCCCGATTTCCTCCTGCTCCTCGATTACCATGATTATGCCAATATCCTCCCGTGCCTCGATTCCCATGATTTCCCCCATTTCCGGGGTTTCCTTGATTCCCTTGGTTCCACTGCTTACGACACTCATTCTTGTAGTGTACCTTTTTTCCCACATCCATAACAGGTGACACTAGCCTTCCAATCCGTTCCCTGAGTTGTTTGCACCATGGCCAGGGGTCGGGATCTGCAGTCTTTGGCTTTGTGTCCTATTTTTTAGTAGTTGTTGCACACCATAGTACATTGCCCGTGATGATGACGATTACAAGGGTTACATTTTGGCTGATTCCCCTTATAACCCTTCTTCTCCCCATCAGCAATAGCATAAACCTTTGCGACCTCTTGTCTTTTGTTCGGGTGGTCATTACCCTTAGACTGATCCTCCCTTTTCCTCTTATCATTCCTTCCCCTTTCTGCATTTTCAAGAACTAGTGAATCCATTAGACGTTGAGCTATCGTGATGGCTTCATGGAGATTAGTCGGGTTTGTAGCAATCACATCATTCCTTGTAGCCAATGGCAACCCATTAGTGTATCGCTCAATCTTGAGCGCCTCAGAATGAACCATCTCGGGGCAAAGTAGTGACAATTCTTGGAAATGACGATTATAAGTTTTCATATCAGTACATTTCACCTTATGATTCCAAAATTCAATTTCTAGTTTCTTAACCTCATTCTATGGACATGAGGTCTTAATCAACAATGCCTTGAACTGATCCTACGTCATAGCATAAGCCACATCCATTCCAACAGATTTGAGGTAATTGTTCCACCAGGTCAATGTGTTAGGAATTAAATATGAGTTGATATGGACAAAATGTGAAAGATGAGGGACTTATGGAGACAAATGATGAAACTTCACAAAAAAGAAAAGATTACAGCAAATCTTTTATTATTTTATGTATATCCTTTGTAACCCTAATGTTTCTAGTATATAAAGAAACATAAGGGAATTAGTTTTACAGGTCTTCCACAATGTAAAATCCAAGAAAAGTTTGTGTGTGTACGGATGTTTTATGGGAAAACGCCTAGGGTAGTTTTGTTTAGCCTCAAGAATCATTGATTTCTTGTTATAGTTTTGATAACACATTCTACCATTGATCAAGGTAGAATTGGGGCTGTTGGAGTTTGTAAGTGTTAGTTGTAGAGATGACGGCGAAGAAAAACCTTAGCAATAATAGTGAATCTTTTGTTTATTCCGCTTTGCAATGTGTTTAATCATTATTATTGTGTAATCCTAGATAAAAGGTCTAAACAACCTGAGCCTAAATGATTCTTAACATGTGGTATCAGAGCCGGGGGCTCGTGATCTAGGATCCACAAGGTTTTTCTTGAAGAAAAAGGCAAAACTCAAATCTGGAACAATTTTCGTATTTTTCTGCAGGTCAGTTTTCAAACGGCGATAACTTTTTCGTTAACTGTTGGATCGAGCTAAAACTTTTACTGGAGGTTCTTGGCATATCAAGGGAGATTCTGAATAGAGGGATCTTCATTCTGAGCTCTCCGTAAAAAGATATGAATTTTCTAAAAGTCAGCTGCAGAAAAGGAAGTAAGTTGAATTTTTAGGATTTTCTTGTTATCCACTTCATGAATTTGGTTATATTTGTGTTAACTCTTCCTGGAAGTTGGTGTATTTGCTGGTTGATGTCTATTATACACGTATGGAAGCGGTTTTTTGCATCAATGCTCGTTTAGGGTTTAATGAATTTCCTATAAGAAACCCTAGGTCTTTATGAAGCAGGTTAATGCACGTTGAATTCATGTTGCTGTTGTTCACATGGTTCCTGGTCATCGAATGAGGCTTCATGTTAGGGTTTTCTAAACCCTAGATTGGTTGTGTTTCTAGTCATTCGATCCTCAGCAGTTCGTATTGTCCATGCTTCCCGTTTAGTACTGTTGGTTTGGAAGTTTGTACTGCTCGACCTTTAATTTGTACTCTGGGTTGTTCGAAGTACTAGCAGTTAGTACTGCTATGTTACGACTTGGTACTACTGGTTCATAGATGACTGTGAGTTTGTCCTACTTTGACATTTTCCATCTAATGGTTCAATACGATGGTAGCTTTATTCTGTCAAGCGATTGGTGCTACTCTTTCACATGGATACATTAGTTTTAAAAGGGTCGGTGGAAGACTATCAGAGGTGATGCTTTATGCACTTTGTACTGGTCGATTAATAATTTTGTTCTTCGCATGAACATGGGTCGGTGATGATTTCTAATTATCGAAAGTTTTCATGTCTTGTATTGCATGGGATATATATGTGAAGAGGTAAAGTGGCAACATTGTCGAATATTTAATTCTCTCAATCATGGGACGGTGGCAACTGGATGTTGCATTTATATTGAATGCCAAGTCGACAAGGATATATTTAAAAATGCATTTGTATTGCTTATCTCAGTTTATTCGATAGTAGGATGGAGCTTTGGATATTATTAAAATCAACTTGTGCGAAGGTTTGGTTCTATTATTTACTATTGTGATAATTTGGCATGTGATCACAAAGTTAGGGGAAGTCCATATATTATTTTGGAACAGGTGGTTCTAACACGCACAGGGGAAAACACACACACGAGAGATATTTGATTTTTGGTTTCGGTTAAAGAACTATTCTTCATTCTACTACTGCTTGGGTTCAAATATTATCGTAGTCATTTTTCGTAAGCTATTTGGTGCTCGTTCATGGCTGGTACTACATGGTATTTGTTTCTATATTGGTTAGTTATTCGACAAGTTCTTTCACATGGTTAACATATTAGTTTCAGGGGAATCTTAGATGTTTAAATGTTTACCATTTATATGCTACATCGAGGTGAAGGTTTTTATGATTGGTCGTTGGTATTCTTACTGAAGATTTGGGATTTTTATGTCTTGAGTTCATTTATAAAAGAAAGCGTTTTGGTGTTCATTCATGGTTGGTGATTCAAGACATGAAGATCAAAGTTGCATATTTGTGTTCCCTATTTGATGATGACAAAAATGGAAATAATATTCTGAAGTTTTGCAGCTTGAAGATCCTTGATGATATGCATGGATTAAGGGGAAGATAACATCTATCATACATGATTTTGTCATATCGACTAGGGGAAGATTGTTAGGAATTAAATATGAGTTGATATGGACAAAATGTGAAAGATGAGAGACTTATGGATACAAAGGATGAAACTTCACAAAGAAGAAAAGATTACAGTAAATCTTTTATTATTTTATGTATATCCTTTGTAACCCTAATGTTTCTAGTATATAAAGAAACATAAGGGAATTAGTTTTACAGGCCTTCCACAATGTAAAATCCAAGAAAAGTTTGTGTGTGTACGGGTGTTTTATAGGAAAATGCCTAGGGTAGTTTTGTTTAGCCTCAAGAATCATTGATTTCTTGTTCTAGTGTAGATAACACGTTCTACCATTGATCAAGGTAGAATTGGGGCTATTGTAGTTTGTAAGTGTTAGTTGTAGAGATGATGGCGAAGAAAAACCTTAGCAATAATAGTGAATCTTTTATTTATTCCGTTGTGCAATGTGTTTAATCATTATTATTGTGTAATCCTAGATAAAAGGTCTAAACAACCTGAGCCTAAACGATTCTTAACACAATGCTTCATCCTTCAAAGAGAAAGTGTCATACTTCACCTTAGCATCTTCCTCACAGTTACTAACAACGAATACATACTCGATTTTCTCCATCCACCTCATTAGCACAACAACTCCTTCGGTTCCACCAAACTCATTTGGACCACAACTACGAAATTCTTTGTAAGTACAACCACGGTTTCTGATAGGTGGTGGAGTTCCAGCAGAGGTATTTGAGTGATTAGACTCAGCTAAGATTTCAGCAACACGCTGAGCCACAAGTTGATCAATTAGAGCTTGGTTCATAGGAGGGGTGTAAGGTGGAGTGCGACCATTGACACCCGGGTCATTGACATTCTGATCTTCATTTGTTGGGTTGTTGGTATTTTGGTTGTCGGTATTCTGACAGTAAAGGTTTCGAACTGGACGCCGGCCTCGATGACCGGTGTTGACAACAGCAGGCCCTGTTCGGGTGGTCCTGGCTGGGTTTCTTCTTGGAGCCATTGATCTGAATAACAAGATAAGAGAGTCATGAGATTGCAAACTATATAGTATATCACATAAGAAAGTGATCATCATAAGGTTGAATACCAACATGAATACCAATCACAATAACAGGAACACTATTTCATTCATATCACAAACGACTCATGCTTAACACCATATTTCCAAAAGTTCTCATTCATAATAACATCATCAACGATACTAGGTTCTCGAAATACAACAGAAAGAAAGGATAACTGATCGTCATAGACGATACTGATAACTAAAGATAATAAAGATAGCTAACAACACTAAAATCTCTAACTAAGGACTCCTTAGTTTAGGGATGGTACAACAGTCACTAGTCTAAGTATAACTAGCCACGAGCTCGGCGAATCTCTCTCAAAGTAGCCTTCAGGTCTGCCATCTGTCTCCACATAGATGAGATCTCGAGGCGGTCTACCTCACGGTCTCTCCTGTGCTGAGCGATCATGGTCTGCTGCTCTGTGACCCTACGCCAAAGGGCTCTATCAGTGTCTCGCGCAGTCAGGAGACCTCTCGGCAGATCTCTAAATGCATCACGCCAATCCAACAAGTCGCGCCTCAGTGATGTGGTCCTGCCATACAATACTCCCACGTCTCTCTCAATCTCCCCAAATCTCACTGCTGACACACCCAATAGTCAGTCAGTTATCTGACTGATCCTCTCCTTATGGGTGGTGATCTGCTCCTAAATCTGATCCATCTCTCCATGGGCTGCTGCCTCTGAGGCAACCTCTGATGGAGTGTCTGGGGCTGGCGGACTCTCTGGCCCTGGTGAGTGAGGAGGTGAGGCCAGCTCAAAAGAATGCTCTGGTGAACCAGGCTCAGGCATGTGATCGGGGGAGTCTTGTCCAGGTGAGTGCACTAAGGGTGCGGGACTCTGATATGGTGGAATGGCCCCCTCTGGACCAACCTCCTCCTCGTCCTCCTCCTGAGGTTCCTACTCAGGGTCAACATCCTCATCCCCATCCCCATCATCATCCTCTGAGTCTGAGTCTGGGTCACTGAAACGACGTCTCTGTGGGACAGGTGAATCATGAGATGAAGGAGTAGCTGATCGCGGTCTTCGGCGGGATGATGATGCAAGTGGTGATGACAGAAAAAAGTGAGCTGAGACATGCATGGGTGGCGATGGTGATCGCATCAACATGTGAGTAGTAGAGCTGCCGGTAAGCCGAGGTGTCTGAGCTCTGGCTAATGCCTGGTGTAGAGTAAGCTCTCGCAAGTAGCTAGGGCGACCAGCTGATGATGATGGCTGAAAGGTGAGTGGAGTCTGTGGTACAGGAGCAACTGATGATGATGACTGATGAACTCAAATAAGTACATTTTATTATCATCATTTATCCTATTTATTTGACTTGTTTTATTATATTATATATGAGAATCGATACATTAATGTTTACTTTAGTAATTCTCAGGTAAAAACAAGCATTATGTGAAACTTGGCGATTTTGGACTAATTATGGAGCAAAACAAGCGAGATGTCAAAAGTCTACTGAAATCCAGAAGATGCGCCGTATCTCACTCAACAAATACGACGCAATATCATACTTAGATGAATTCGAAGACCATTGCCTGACTTTGAAGAATGCGCCGCATGCAATTCTGTCATGCGCCGCATATGAAACTTTGGTCAAAGAAGAAGATCAAGCTCGTTCTACTCCAGATACGCCGCAATATACTTCTAACATACGGCATATCACTATCAAGATTTCACCAGTTACAATCCAAGACAGCTAAAGTACATGCGCCGCATACAAAGATCAAGTTACGCCGCATCTGAAGACGGTGTACGAATATTCCAGAATATATTAATCTTGGACCCCACGCGAAGTTAAGTCAATGCGCCGCATCTATCAACTCAATGCGCTGCATCGATCCCTCAGACAGAAACTATAAATACCCCAAGGTCAAACGAATTTAAGAGACCTTTTGTATAACCCTAGAGCCGAATCCAGACGACCACGCAGCGCAAGACACACCTCAAACAAAGATACAAGAGCTGTAAGAAGGTCCTACATGTATTCAATTCATTAAGTAGTTTTGTTTTATTGTTTTAGTACGCTTTAATTCATCAGGATTGATGGGCTTGTGTCATGTGACTACGGAAGATCATGCACTCCCCTTAATATTGCTTTCCCATTAATTAAAGTTTATATGTTGATGTCTTTGGTGACTTTTATTAGTGCATTGATAACCTCTGTGTCTAGCTGAGTCTTGCTTGGGTCGCCATGCCCCTTCCTCGCCTATTTATTCTAGCGTCTCTAGAAAAGTAGGATAGACATAAGTAATCATTAAGGGTTTACTCGCCGATAAGATTAGTGCCAACGAGAAATGTTTAATTATATACACTTCATATAAAACTAGCAATAAAACAAGTGACAAGCTATTTAATTATCAGGACAGGTCTTCTTATTGTCTCGAGTATCTATCTGTGTACGTGTGTGCTAATCGCTGATTCGTGCTCATTAGTTTAGTTTTCTATTTAATTATAACCAAACTGTGCCAGTCTCTCAGGCTGAACCCCCTTGCGTTAGATTAGGTTGTATAACTAACTTAGGATATTAAAATACTGATTAGAATAACTAGATAATACGTTCCACTCTTAGTGATCGACACTCTGCTTACCATTATATTCATACTGACCGGGTACACTGCTCGTTAAGTGTGTGTGTTATTGATAAGTCGGCTAAATATAAATTTAAAACTTGAGTAGGCATTAATACTGCTAAACCGCAACGACACATCACGCGCATCAATGACGCAAGAGCTGAGTGTCTAATAATCGCATAAGGATCGTCCTGAGCTGATGTCATCATAGTCCGCACTGAGCGGGATGCAGGAGTAAGGATCTCCTCATAGACATCATGTGCTAAAGAAGGCATCGTCTGTGACAACGGCATAGGGTAGGTATAAGCGTACAAGAATAGCTAACCTCATAAACCAAAATCATAACAAGATTTCCCCAACATTCAAAAATCATCAACTATATTCAAACCAAGTAATCAAGAAATACCGCATTATTCTAAACATGTTCAAAACAAATACCGCATAAGACATAAAGTATCATTCTAGTATATAGCCAGAATCTTTCACATAAATACCAAACATATCAATCATAACTCATAATCATAATATTCCAGTTCTCAACTCACGAGGCTTCGGCTTGGCAGGCTGGCATGTCTTATTCAAGGATCAATTTTTGAAAAATGGTTATAGTCTAGGTTCTTGATAAGTACCCAGTTCTCTATAACCTGGCTCTGATACCAATCTGTAACACCCCCAAAATTCGGTTCAGCGGAAGACAAGACAAGTTTTGGGGTGCTACGAAATTGGTACACAACACAAGCATAGAAAAGCGGGATAACATTATCCGTTTACATAAAAACATTTCAAAGATTCAAATCTCATGTCTACATTTAACCAAAAGTACTTAAAGTAAGGCCCAAAAGAAAAACATAAAATAGGTCCCCAAAAGTGATATCAGAGTTTGGGTTGATCCTTAGCCATGCCACTTGCCAAGCCTCCAAAAGTAACATCCAAAGTAAACATCATCAATTACCTGAGAAAACATGCTAAAAGTCAGCTCACGCTGGTGAGTTCATAGGTTTTCATAAATCAAAAACAGTGGACCATGATAGGTAATTAAATCTGCTATGAGTGACTAGGTCGCAACCAACCAAACCAAAACCCACACTTGGGTGTGTCCAAACATAATAACAGTTATCCTATAGGTGCACACTACAGAAGTCTATAGGCACATGAGCCCTAAGTAATAGGCACAAAAAGCCCTTGTTAATAATTAGGCACAAAAGCCCTTGTATATAATAACCATAGTCAACTAGCATAGCAACATATCGAAAACATAAAATAACAGTTGGTCCGTTCAAAACGGTTTTGCATGTTGATGCGCGTGATGTGTCGTTGCGGTTTAGCAGTTTTAATGCCTACTCAAGTTTTAAATTTATATTTAGCCGACTTATCAATAACACACACACTTAACGAGCAGTGTACCCGGTCAGTATGAAGATAATGGTAAGTAGAGTGTCGATCACTAAGAGTGGAACGTATAATCTCGTTAATCTAATCAGTATTTTAATATCCTAACGCAAGGGGGTTTCAGCCTGAGAGACTGGCACAGTTTTGTTTGCAATTAAATAATAAAATAAACATATAGGCACGAATCAGCAAGTAGCACACACGTACACAGATAGATACTAGAGACAATAAGAGGGCTGTCCTTATGATTAAGTAGTTTGTCACTTGTTTTATTGATAGCTTTATATGAAGTGTATGTAATTAACCCTTTCTCGTTGGTCCTATTCTCATCGGCGAGTAAACCCTTAATGATTACTTATGTCTAAAAGTTATTCCTAAGTGATCAATTTAGAAACAACCGTGGGAGCCACACCTTGTCCCGCAGTCGGGTGCCCGCAAGCCACTAATAAACACAGAGGTTATCAATGCACTAATAAGTAGTAACCAAAGACATCAACATATAAACTTTAATTGATGGGAAAGCAAGTATTAAAGGGAGTGCAATCTTTCCGTTGTCACATTACACAAGCCACCAATCCTGATGAATTAAAGTTTGCTAAAACAATAAAACAAAACTACTTAATGAATTAAATACATGCAGCACCTTCTTACAGCTCTTGTATCTTCGATTTGGGTGTGTCTTGTGCTGCCTCTTGACTGAATTCGTCCTTCTCTTCTGTTCGGTCTTTAGGTTTTAGGGTTTCCGAATCTCTCTAACTCTTCTGGTCTACGGGGTATTTATAGTTTGTGTCTGAGGGAAGATGCGGCGCATCTACTTAAGTAGATGCGGCGCATGTACTTAACTTCGCGTGGGGTCCAAGATTATAATATTCAGGAATATTCGTACACCGCCAGAAGATGCGGCGTAACTCTTTATTAGATGCGGCGCATGTCCTCTTGTATCTTGGATCGTATCTGGTGATATCTTGATAGAGATGCGGCGCATGTTGATAGTGAGATGCGGCGCATCTGGAGCAGAATTGACTTGATCTTGTCCATGTCAGTAGACTCTTCACTTTATGCACGTTTTGCTCCATTATTAGTCCAAAATCGCCAAGTTTCACCAAATGCTTGTTTTTACCTGAGAATTACAAAAGTAAACGATTAAGTATCAATCCTCATACATAATATAGTAAAACAAGTCAAATTAATAGGATAAATGATAGTAATAAAATGTACTTATTTGAGTTCATCAAATATCCCCCCACTTGAACTTTACTTGTCCCCAAGTAAACCTTAGATTAAAACTTATGAAAATGTATCCTAAAAGATGTTAGGATTTATTTTTATAGTTAAGCATGTATTCGTTTATTTCATAATCACACAACTAAACACTTAACGAATTAGAAGTAAAATAAAATAAGTCGATAAAAGCAAATCTAATCGTTTAACTGTCCAGTCGCGACGAATATTCTATCATAGGCTTGGTAAGTATACACATCTCCACCACTAAAGCTAAGGAATAACAAGTCTAAAGCGGTAAAAAGGGTTTTTAGGCTTAAGGGTTAATTATTCTTATTTACACTATCGATCTCAAATTCCAGAAAAGGCGACAAAATCACAAATACATGATCGAATCCACGAACACGATACTTGCAATTGCTCAAATCCTTAACTCGAATAGGCTAAAGATAGGTCCAAACTTCACCAATAATAATATATCAAAAAGGGCGACAAAATCATAAATACATAGCCGAATCCACGACTACGATACTTAAGATTGCTCAAATCCCTAATCTCAATAAATCAAAGGTTTGGTTGGATAAAGAACAATACAGGGTATGGATAACATTTGGGATATAAATTGGTGTAAAAATAAAAATAAACAAAACAAATAAATTAAAATCCTAAGTGTGGTTAATCACTATCCCAACCATCCCATGAATAAGACTCATATCATTGAATAACTCACGCTTTAACACTTGAAACACACGCTTTAGGTAGACACGAATTATACTCAACAAGATCTTAATCAAAGAATAAACCTTAATTGGCGTTCCCATAACTGCCAATTCCCATTCAATCCATAGATATAGTACAACAAATAGTGGTGATATCGACCACTTACATAACTTTACATCGTTGGCTTAAAATAAACATCCAACTCTTTTTTCTTTCTTTTTTCTTTTCTCATTTTTTCGATTTTTTTTTTTTTTTTTTTTTTTTTTTTTTTTTTTTTTTTTTTTTTTTTTTTTTTTTTTTTTTAACTTCAAACATAAACATAGATGTGTAAAATTTCACCACATCACTATAACTTTCTTTCCGGATAATTTTTCCATACTTTTCATAACTTCAGAAATAATGGTAAATAGTGAAAGTAGTAAACACACGAAAAATAAACTCTAAAATATACAATATTTACTTTCACTCCAATTGCATTGTGCAATTTCCCGACCTAACCATATATAATGAATTACGCACGCGAACACAGGTAATGTAAGGAAACACACTCTGCCTATAGCAATTAACCAACCACGGATTCTAATCTACAGGGTAGGCTAAGGTTTAAGGTGTAACGAAACATTTTAAACATAGGTGTAAGAAACGAAAGGAATGGCTCTGAGTGTTTTTCTAGGGGTATCTTACTCTAAAAGTGAGAGTAACAAAAGGTTTTATACGGGGGTTAACTAACCAGTGTAGCTAGCTAATAACACATAACATATAAAGGCTATTTGGTTGTAATCCTAGAATTTTACCAAGTTAGACAAGTCATTCCAATTAAATAAATAATACTCATTATGGTGGTCTCGAATAGTATACAAGCCAAGTTCTAAAGTTTACAAGTCACCGGCACACTCATAGATTTGTGAATTTTGGAAAATCACAATTTTTGAAAATAATGTCATGTGTGCAGTTATGCAACTTAGATCTTAAACAAAAACATGCTAAAAATTTTTAAGTTTGATATATTAAGCACATTTTAAGCATAATTTTTGAAAAAGTTTAGGACAAGTAAGTGTTAAGTGTTCTAATTCTCCTATCCCCCCACTTAAGTTAAACAACGTCCTCGTTGTTTGTATAAAAGGTTAAAAACTGGAAAATAAAAAGAATTAGAACAGAAAAACTCCCCTGAGATTTGCTCGGTATGATCCTCCATTAGTATATGAGCAAAAATCATCTTTCTTGTGGATTAGAACGTTAAAGCTTCATGCTTGATGTATCCACAGGAAATCCAGAAAACTATAATACCACCAACACTTTTAAAACACACCTAAGATAAGAAAGGTTCAACTTGCATAATACATTAGTAGTCAGGTAAAAATAAAACTTAAAAATTAAAACTGAAAATCATCAGGTCAGTCGATGCGCCGTATCCTATTGAAGAAGATACGCCGTATCGAGCCTGGAATAAATACGGATCAGAATAAAGATGCGCCGCATCCTTAACCAGGGATGCGCCGCATTAAAATAACTGATAAAAAGTTTTAAAGTCGAAAATAAAAATGCAGAAAAATAAAATAAGATATGACCATTGCAGAGGATGCGTCGCATCTCAGGACTGAGATGCGCCGTATCTTCGTGCGGCCTGGACTGACTCGACACAGAAAACAGAATAATAAAAGATAAATCCGGGTTGTCTCCCGGTCAGCACTTGTCTTTATTCCAGAGTCTTCAAGTTAGACTCACGTTCAGCTCCTTAATCCATTACGTCGGGCTCAAACTCCACCACCTCGCTCTCATTATCCTCAATTTTATTATCAAAGTATTTCTTCACACGTTGCCCGTTTACTTTGAATATATAACCATTTTTATCGCATATTTCAATTGTTCCGTATGGATACACTTTCTTGACAACGAACGGACCCGTCCATCTTGATTTAAGTTTACCAGGATACATCTTTAATCTAGAATTAAATAGTAGCACTCTCTCTCCGATAGCAAACGTTTTATCCCCACGTAATCTCGAGTCATGCCATCTTTTAGTTCTTTCTTTGTAGATTTTAGTATTCTTGTAGGCCTCATCTCTTAGTTCATAGAGTTCATTAAGTTCCATGAAACGGTTTTTCGTTGCAGCTTCCATATCCAAATTACAATTCGTTAAAGCCCAATACGCACTTTGTTCAATTTCGACCGGTAGGTGGCATGCTTTTCCGTATACAAGACGGAATGGAGTGCATCCCGTCGGTGTCTTATAGGCTGTACGGAATGCCCATAAAGCATCATCCAACTTGTCAGACCACCCTTTAGGATTATAACCAGTCGTTTTTTCAAGAATTCGTTTTATAGCTCTATTGGTTACTTCAGTTTGACCATTTGATTGAGGATGGTATGCGGTGGAAACCCTATGATACACTCCATATTTCTGCAAGGCTCTTCCAAGATGGTGATTACAAAAGTGTGTTCCCCTATCACTAATCAATGCTTTAGGAATTCCAAACCTAGAGAACAAACCTTGTAGAAATTTAAGTACTACCTTGCTGTCGTTTGTTGGAGATGCTTGCGCTTCTACCCATTTTGATACGTAATCAACAGCAACCAAAATATATTTATTACCTTTAGATTCAGGAAACGGTCCCATGAAGTCTAATCCCCATATGTCGAAAACTTCACATACCTGGATATAGTTTTGCGGCATTTCGTTCCTTGATGTAATATTTCCAGATCGTTGACACGCATCACATCCTTTTATATAATCTTTCGCATCCTCCAGCATAGTGGGCCAATAAAATCCTGCGTCAAGAATTTTTCTTCTTGTGACGACTGTACCGTGATGCCCCCCTGTTGGCCCTGAATGGCAATGTGCCAATATTGCAGGAATGTCATCACCATCTACGCATCTTCGTATAATATTGTCAGGACATAATTTAAAGGCATAAGGTTCATCCCAAATATACTCGCTAGAGCGAGTTATAAACCTCCTTTTCTCGTCGGATGTTAGTCCTTTTGGAATTTCATTTGCAACAATAAAGTTTATAAAATCGGCGTACCATGGTCCATTATTATTGCTCTTAATTCCTACCATCATAAGGTGTTCATCAGGGAAGTCATCAGCTATTTCCCTTTCGTCAAGCACCTCCATATCAGGGTTTTCAAGTCTAGATAAGTGGTCAGCAGCTAGATTCTCGGCACCCTTTTTATCTTTAATTTCAATATCGAATCCTTGGAGCAATAAAACCCACCTAATAAGCCTTGGCTTGGCATCCTGTTTATTGAACAAATACTTCAAAGCAGAATGGTCAGTGTAAACCACAGTTTTTGATAATATAAGATATGATCTAAATTTATCGAATGCAAAAACTACTGCTAGAAGTTCTTTTTCCGTGGTTGTGTAATGTTCTTGGGCATTATTCAATGTTTTGCTAGCATAATAGATTGGCTTAAATTTCTTATCCATCCTTTGGCCAAGTACAGCCCCAACAGCATAATCACTAGCATCACACATTAGTTCAAAAGGTAAATTCCAATCTGGCGAAATTATAATAGGTGCGGAAGTTAGTTTTTCTTTAAGTATATTAAATGCCTTTTTGCAATCATTAGAAAAATCAAACTTCGCATCTTTTAGTAATAATTGGGTCATAGGCCTAGATATCATTGAAAAATCCTTTATGAACCTACGGTAAAATCCAGCATGCCCTAAAAAACTTCTAACACCTTTAACATTAGTGGGGTAAGGTAGTTTAGCAATTACATCAATTTTAGCTTTATCAACTTCTATACCTTTCCCAGAAATTTTATGTCCTAACACAATTCCCTCTCTAACCATAAAGTGACATTTTTCCCAATTAAGAACAAGGTTAGTTTCTTCACACCTAGCAAGCATTCTATCAAGTTTAAAGAGACAATCATTAAATGAGTTACCGAACACCGAAAAGTCGTCCATGAAGACTTCCATAAAGTCTTCTACCATATCATGGAAGATAGCCGTCATACAACGTTGAAAAGTAGCAGGGGCGTTGCATAGTCCGAACGGCATTCTCCTATAGGCGAAGGTTCCATAAGGGCAGGTGAAAGTCGTCTTCTCTTGATCCTCGGGGGCAATGGGTATTTGGAAGAAACCTGAAAAACCATCCAAAAAACAATAATAATCATATCCTGATAGTCTTTCTAACATTTGATCAATAAATGGAAGAGGGAAGTGATCTTTTCGCGTAGCATCATTGAGTTTGCGGTAGTCGATGCAAACTCTCCATCCGGTAACAGTTCTTGAAGGGATTAGCTCATTGTCGTCATTGAGTACTACCGTCATTCCTCCTTTTTTTGGTACAACGTGGATAGGACTGACCCACGAGCTGTCGGAAATTGGGTAGATAAGTCCGGAGTCAAGTAACTTTACGATTTCATTTTTCACCACATCTTGGACTTTTGGATTCAAACGCCTTTGAGGTTGGATAGTTGGTTTGAATTCATCTTCCATAAGGATTTTATGTGTACAAAATGACGGGCTAATTCCCTTAATATCAGACATACTCCATGCTAATGCTCCTCTTCGTTTATATAGTACCTGCAATAGAGACTCTTTTTCTTTTGGCGTTAAGTCAGATGCAATAATAACGGGTGTATTAGTATTTCCGTTTAAATAAGCATATTCCAAAGTAGAAGGAAGATCCTTAAGCACAGGTTTAACATTATTAATTTCAGTAGCACTAGCGGAATAAACCTGTTCTTTAATCATATCGTTGCTGTCATCAGATAGATGCGCCGCATCGAGGTTTTCGATGCGCCGTATCTCATTACATACAGCAGAATCAGCAGCGAAATTATAATCAATAGCATTCTCATCAACTTGATCTTCTATAGCAATTGTGTTTTCTAAATTTTTAAGCAGAAAAGAATCAAGCAAATTATTTTTTAACAATCTCTGAGTAAATTGATTAATCGTGTCGTCAGAAACATCGATATTATAGCATTCATCATCATCGGAATTATCTTTACTCATAGATTGTTCCATGTTAAATTCAACCTCATCTTTTCCTATGGTAAGAGTTATTTTTTTATTAAAAACATCAATCATGGCCCTAGCAGTGGCTAAAAATGGTCTCCCTAATATTATAGGAGTTCTAGAATTTTCAGGCATATCGAGGATAACGAAGTCGATAGGTAATTCAAATTTATCAACTTTTATTAATATATTTTCCGCTATTCCTAATGGGTATTGTATGGACCTATCAGCTAGTTCTAAGCACATCCTAGTAGGTTTTGGTTCACCAAGACCTAATTTATCATACATAGAAGAGGGCATAAGACTTATACTAGCTCCTAGGTCGGCTAAGGCATTTTCAATATGCAAATTTTTAATTTGACAAGGAATAGTGAAACTCCCTGGATCTTTTTCTTTAGACGGAAGTTCGTTGAGCAATGCCGCAGAGCTTCTTTTTCCCATTGTTACGGTGCAAGCCTCTTCGAGTTTAGACTTGTTTGTAAGCAAGCTCTTCAGATATTTAGCATATTTTGGCATTTGCACTAGGGCTTCCATAAATGGTATACTAAGCTGCAGCTGCTTGAGATTCTCCAGGAATTTCTTTTGATAGGCATCTTCTTTCTCTTTCCTTGCCCTGTGTGGGAAAGGTGGTGTTGATCGTTTAGGTTCAACAGAAGGTTCTTTTCTAGTCACAGGTTCTGGATCAGTCTCTTTAGGTTGCTCTTGCTCAGGTGATAAAGATTCAGGGGAAATTTTGTTTGTACTGTCATCCTCGGGCGTCTCTCCGATTTGAAAGGTTGACTTTCCGCCTCTAGTTGTAATTCCTTTCAGATCGTGTCTTACCAAAAGAACCTTGTTAAGCACCGTTGACAATTGGTGCACTTCAATTGCCAATCCATTGATCATATTGTTTTGTTCCTTTAGTAATAGCTCATGACTGCCTTTGAATTCGGTGATAAAGTTCCTTGCTTCATGATGTTCTTGTTCATTGGCTTGAGCGATTAGTACCGCAAACTCTTCCATAGTAAGGCTTCTTTGGGGACTTCCGAACCAGTTTGAGAAAATATCGAACATTGTTCCTGAAAATTAAGAACAAGAAGATTTCAAAGTAAAAGCTTCCAAGCATAAGGGTAAGTCAGAATATTTTCCGTTCGGAAATTAGAAAAGAATAAAAGTTGCTGATGTCTGCAGACGATGCGCCGTATCCAAAGAGTTGGATACGCCGTATCTTATAATCGTTAAAAATTTAATCAGACTTTATTCAGAAAACAGATACGCCGCTTAGAATTTATGAATGCGCCGTATCGAATTAGTTAATCAAAAATCAGTTTATCTAATTAAAATTAAATGCGTCGTATTAACGAAAGTTAATGCGCCGTATTTTCGTTACGTTTAAAAATAAAAGATTTTTGATTCAGTAAGATGCGCCGTATCGACGGAAATCGATACGCCGTATTTGTTTAATAATTCGCAAACTGTTTTTAATTAAAATAATAGATACGCCGTATCTTCAAAAGAAGATGCGTCGTATGGCGTTAACGTTTTAGAAAAGTTTTTATCAAAAACAGATACGCCGTATCTACAAAAGCAGATGCGTCGTATTACTTTATCGCTTAGAAAAATTTTCTTGTTAAAAACAGATACGCCGTATCTTGGGGAAAAGATGCGTCGTATCGAATTAATTAAACGCGTTGTATTAAAAAAAATTAAACGCAATACGCCGTATCTGAGAGATCAGATGCGCCGTATCGTTTGATTTAGCACAGTACAACGATAGCAGAACAGAAAAATACGAAAAATAAAAATAAAAATTAAACACACCAAACAAAAAAATAAAACACACAAAAATAAAAACAAAAGCAAACAAATAACACACAATACAACAAATATGCAAAATAGTACAATGATGCAATTAATCTAATAAAAAGAAAAACCTAATTAAAATACTTAATCAAATTAACAGAAAATAACAATTCACTCCCCGGCAGCGGCGCCAAAAACTTGATGCGCGTGATGTGTCGTTGCGGTTTAGCAGTTTTAATGCCTACTCAAGTTTTAAATTTATATTTAGCCGACTTATCAATAACACACACACTTAACGAGCAGTGTACCCGGTCAGTATGAAGATAATGGTAAGTAGAGTGTCGATCACTAAGAGTGGAACGTATAATCTCGTTAATCTAATCAGTATTTTAATATCCTAACGCAAGGGGGTTTCAGCCTGAGAGACTGGCACAGTTTTGTTTGCAATTAAATAATAAAATAAACATATAGGCACGAATCAGCAAGTAGCACACACGTACACAGATAGATACTAGAGACAATAAGAGGGCTGTCCTTATGATTAAGTAGTTTGTCACTTGTTTTATTGATAGCTTTATATGAAGTGTATGTAATTAACCCTTTCTCGTTGGTCCTATTCTCATCGGCGAGTAAACCCTTAATGATTACTTATGTCTAAAAGTTATTCCTAAGTGATCAATTTAGAAACAACCGTGGGAGCCACACCTTGTCCCGCAGTCGGGTGCCCGCAAGCCACTAATAAACACAGAGGTTATCAATGCACTAATAAGTAGTAACCAAAGACATCAACATATAAACTTTAATTGATGGGAAAGCAAGTATTAAAGGGAGTGCAATCTTTCCGTTGTCACATTACACAAGCCACCAATCCTGATGAATTAAAGTTTGCTAAAACAATAAAACAAAACTACTTAATGAATTAAATACATGCAGCACCTTCTTACAGCTCTTGTATCTTCGATTTGGGTGTGTCTTGTGCTGCCTCTTGACTGAATTCGTCCTTCTCTTCTGTTCGGTCTTTAGGTTTTAGGGTTTCCGAATCTCTCTAACTCTTCTGGTCTACGGGGTATTTATAGTTTGTGTCTGAGGGAAGATGCGGCGCATCTACTTAAGTAGATGCGGCGCATGTACTTAACTTCGCGTGGGGTCCAAGATTATAATATTCAGGAATATTCGTACACCGCCAGAAGATGCGGCGTAACTCTTTATTAGATGCGGCGCATGTCCTCTTGTATCTTGGATCGTATCTGGTGATATCTTGATAGAGATGCGGCGCATGTTGATAGTGAGATGCGGCGCATCTGGAGCAGAATTGACTTGATCTTGTCCATGTCAGTAGACTCTTCACTTTATGCACGTTTTGCTCCATTATTAGTCCAAAATCGCCAAGTTTCACCAAATGCTTGTTTTTACCTGAGAATTACAAAAGTAAACGATTAAGTATCAATCCTCATACATAATATAGTAAAACAAGTCAAATTAATAGGATAAATGATAGTAATAAAATGTACTTATTTGAGTTCATCACATGTTTTCTCCCCCAAGTTTAAATAAGCATTAATAAGAGTGAAAGTGGGGCTATGAAACTCACCTCAATCAAGCAAGCACAAACAAAAATCTACAGAAGCAAAGTACTTAGCAGCTCTCAAGTATCGGCACTCACGGACTCAGCAAAACCTAATAATATAAACTCGCCTTAACATGTATCTCCAAATGTAAAAGTTTCCAAAAGCTAACTATCCCCAAGTAAGTTCCATTTCAATTCCAAAACCTCTTTCTTATATTAGTTACTAGCGTTTGGTATCAACGGGTGTGCAGTGGATACACAACATGACTCAAGTGTACTCACGCCACATAATGACTAAAACCTAAACTACTCACAAGACGAGGGCGTATGATTAAGTTTTGACTTGATAAGTTATGCGGACGAAATTTCGGGTTCTTATCGGGTTCGTCAACTCGATAAGTCTCGCAATTCCTTCGTTTAATTTATCAATCCAAAACTTAATTACCATGCTTGATAAGTCATAAGGATGAATTGCTCATTAATAAATTTCCTCTGACATGCTTATTGGGCTCTTATTGGACTCGTCAGCCCAATAAGTCCGATAACCATGTGGGCCGGGTTTATTAACGTCAACTGATCCGTGACCTTACACTAACTCCACAAAATATCAATATTTCCATAAATAGCACTTCTCGATTTGCGTGCCCTCGAAATATTAAATAACTTGCACTTATTTCCTTTTATTTGTCAAAAACATTAAATAACGTTTTACGCGTCATTTAACCTTTTCTTTTTAACATTTAAAATATTATGTTAATACAAATAGCGTCCCAAAAACGTTATTTATATTCTTTGATCTTTCATTAGTTTTGTTAATGACAAATATAAGGAATATCTTTTAGCAAATAATAAATACTAGCTTAGTCTCTTAAGTACACACTTTACACTTCACATATTAACTTAGAATTACAAGTTTAGTAACTTGTTTCCTTAAAAGGAAACTTTAATTCATAATCTATGCCATGACATCATTGTATGCATCACATACAATATCTTTGATATATCTTGGTTAGATATGCAAGCAACATAGTTGACATTTGAAGATCTTGGATGATATGGTAAGATACAACTAAGATATGGTAAGAGACAACTATTACATAGCTGTCACATCCCACGGATCCAAGTGTTATAAGGGACGGATCCCTTTTGAAGGATCCGCCGGATCCGTGGGAGCCTTTCCTTGCTTGCCTATAAATAGCAGGCTTGGTATTTGATCTTGGCATCACTCATATAGCTTAAACACATATACTCATTCAGTACATATCTTACTAACATCATTCATAGTTGCATTTCACTTTGATCTTCCATTTTGTAGAAAGGAGATCAAGCATTCAAGGATCTACAGAACCGTAATCCTTTAGTTGCATTACTGTGTGATCTTATAGTTTGTTTCACACATCATATCTATCATTTGTAATCAGTGAGTGTGGTTAGTACTTTAGTCCTTAAAGTACAAAGAGTGTAGGGAGTGGTTGTACCCGTGTAAAGAACTCGACATCTAGCTTAGTGTCGGTAAAGTAAGTAGGCGACGTCAGGTTGGTTCTACCTTGTGAAAAGAACCCGGTGTTTAGCTTAGTACCGGAAAAGGAAGTAAGCGACGTGTAAAGGTTTTCTCCGCCTAGGAAAGGAGTTTGTTTCTTAGTGAAAGATAAACTCTCGAGTAGGAAACTCGGGGAGTGGAGTAGGGCAAGGAATAGAGTTCTTGTAGCCGAACCACTATAAACAACTGTGTCGTGTGGTTTGATCTTTCCTCTCTTTATCTTTTGTTTACATTGTGTGATTATTTATTTGTGATTGTTTCCTTTGAATTAACATATAGTAACAAAGCAAATAAAACTTTAAAAACGGTAAAAACTATTCAACCCCCCTTCTAGTTTTCCACAATTGGCATCAGGAGCTACGTTACTTAAGATCTTTAAAATATATTGTATTTTAAAACTTAAAACGATCCATGGATTTTGAAAACTTTAAAGAAGGGCAATCTATGCAGAGACCACCTCTATTTGAACCAAATTGTTTTATTTATTGGAAAAATCGCTTTGAGACTTATGTAAAGTCAAAGGATATAGATCTATGGTATATTATAGTTGATGGTGATTACAAGCCTATTTGTAATAATATTTCGGGTGGTCGGGATGATGGAGCTTCTCTTACTCGTCACAGTGATGAGCAAAAGAAACTAATTGCCAAAAATAACGAAGCCAAAATGATGCTTTATAATGCCTTACCTAAGAAAGAATATGAAAGAGTTTTTATGTGTAAAACGGCTAAGGATATTTGGCAATCTCTTATTATCACACATCAAGGAAACTCACAAGTAAAAGATAACAAAATTGATCTTCTTGTCCAACAATACGAACAATTTGTTATCTCTGAAGATGAGACCATTGATAGTGCGTTTGCTAAGTTCAATACTATAATTACATCACTTAAAGCACTTGATGAATCTTTTTCTAGCAAGAATTTTGTCAGGAAATTTCTAAGAGCACTCCATCCGAAATGGAGAGCAAAGGTGACAGCTATTGAAGAATCTAAGGATCTCTCAAGCATGACACTGGATGAGCTCATAGGAAACCTAAAAGTTCACGAAATGATTATGGAAAAAGACTCGGAAATTGTCAAAGGCAAAAAGGAGAAGATTAAGTCTATTGCCTTGAAAGCCAAAGTCGAGTCAAGTGATGATGAGTCTTGTTCAAACAGTGATGATGAAGAATATGCCATGGCTGTGAGGGATTTCAAGAAATTCTTCAGGAGACGAGGAAAGTTTGTAAAACCACCTCGTGATGAAAAGAAATCCTCTCGGAAAGATCGTGACGATAAGAGAGGTAAGGATGATAGGAAATGCTATAGGTGTGGTGACTCCAGTCACTTAATAGGAGAATGTCCAAAGCCTCCAAAGACCAAGTCTCAAAGAGCCTTCGTTAGTGGAGCTTGGAGCGATAGTGAAGGAGATGATGATGATGAGCCTAAGAACAACGAAATTGCACTTATGGCCGATGACACAGAAGAGGTACATTCTGATTCATACTCCTTTATAGATGATGAAACCTTAGAAGTAGAATATAACAAACTGTGTGATGTCACTTTAAAAATCATAAACAAAAACAAGTTTTTGAAAACAAAGACAACACTTTTAGAAAATGAAATATATTGGCTTAAAGAAAAAGCAATAAGAATTGAAAAAGGTAAAGTTAGTAAAGAAACATGTGTGTCTTGTCAAGAACTAAAACTTGAACTAGAAACCTTAAGAACCACACAGGAAGATTTAATCAAACAAAATTCAAAGTTTAAAAGGTTTGATAAAAACATAAGTTGTGCAGATGAAATAATGAAAATGCAAAAGCTACCTCATGATAAAACAGGACTAGGCTTTATGAAACTAGGAACCTTAAGTGATTATAAGGAACAGACTGTGAATAAAACTGATTCAACCAAGTTGGACACCCACGGATCCGACGGATCCAAAAATTTGGATCCGCCAGGTATATCCAAGGGATCCGCGGGTACAGAAGTTGAACAGAAGGTTCACAAAGTCGACCGTTCCGAGTTTGTTAAAGTTACTAAGAAACCTAACAGTAGCATAACCAATAATAAACACAAACCAACAGTATCTTTAGGAAGAGGTCAAGCTAGAAATGAATATAGAGTTAAAACGGATCAACAAAGACCTCAGATGAGTTTTCCCAAACACCCCTTTCCAAAGAGTATAGTTAATTCACAACACACTTATCAAAATAATTGGAACCAAAACATGTCTAGAAACTTTCATGGTCCTAATTATATGCCGTGGAACAATTGTCCACCTTTTCAGTACATAAACCATGATAATGTCATGTTTAACCCAAACGGACCCATGAGATATTGGGGACCAAATGCTTGAGTCTTTTATGAACATTAGGTATGCTTGAAAGTTGATCTTGAACCTGATGAGTGGATCAAAGATAGTGGGTGCTCAAGACATATGACGGGAAACAAAAATCTTTTCTCATCCTACCAAGTGTATGACGGAGGTAATGTCACATTCGGTAGCAAGCTTAAAAGTAAAATCATCGGAAAAGGTACAATCTCTCATGACTCTCTATCTATTGATGATGTTGCTCATGTAGATAATTTAGGATTTAATCTACTTAGTATAAGTCAATTATGCCGCAAAAAGTATAACGTCCTTTTCAGTGAAAATGGAAGTAAAATACTTAAAGATGGCATAACCGTAGGAAAAGGTGTTTTAAAGAATAATGTCTATGTTATGAAATTAGATAAAACACCTAAAGATAAGTTATGTCTTACCTCCTTGGACGAAAACTCAACTCTATGGCATCGACGCTTAGGTCATGCAAATATGAGGCTTATTCAATCCTTGTCTTCCAAAGAACTCGTTAGGAACCTACCCAAGTTGAAATATGACCAACACTTTTGTGATGCTTGCAAAATTGGGAAACAAATACATAGTAGCCATAAGGCTAAAAACATGGTATCTACATCTAGATGCCTAGAGTTATTACATATGGATTTGTTTGGCCCGTCGGCTATACAAAGTTATGGAGGAAATTTTTACACTTTAGTCATAGTAGATGATTACTCTAGATATACATGGACAAAGTTTTTGAAAACTAAAAATGAGGCATTTGATAAATTTGAAATTCTAAGCAAGAAAATTCAAAATCAAATAGGAAGTAATATAGTATCTATTAGAACTGACCATGGTCGAGAATTTGACAATGAAATTCAATTTGGAAATTTTTGTGATAATAATGGAATAACTCATAATTTCTCGGCTCCTCGTACACCTCAATCTAATGGTGTAGTAGAACGTAAAAATAGAACAATTCAAGAAATGAGTAGAACAATGTTAAATGAACAAAACATACCACAAAAGTTTTGGTGTCACGCTGTAGATACTTCCACGTATATCCTAAATAGAGTTTTAATTAGACAATTCTTAAATAAAACTCCCTATGAAATTTATCGAGGCAAAAAGCCTACATTAGGATATTTTAGAGTTTTTGGAAGCAAGTGCTTCATTTTAAACACAAAAGACTATCTCACCAAGTTCGACCCAAAGTCGTATGAAGGTGTTTTTCTTGGATACTCACAAAATAGTAAAGCATACATAGTATTAAACAAGGAAACATCAAGAGTCGAGGAATCATTGAACGTAACATTCAACGAAAGTCCACCTCCCTCTAAGACATCACCTTTGGTAGATGATGACTTGGTTGAAAGTCAAATGGTTAATACTATAGAAAACATTGAAAATGACAATGAACCCGTAAAAGGAGAAATAGTCAATATTAAAGAAACTAAAAGTCATCCATTAGAAAACGTCATAGGAAAACTTAATGAAAGAACATTAAGATCCAAAGCTCAAAATGAAAGTAATTATTTTTGCTTTATTTCAACCATTGAACCTAAAAATATTGAAGAGGCAATAAAAGATGAATCTTGGGTAATTGCTATGCAAGAAGAACTTAATCAATTTATTAGAAATGATGTTTGGACTTTGGTACCTCCACCTAAAAACCAAACCATAATAGGTACCAAATGGGTCTTTAGAAATAAAATGGATGAAAAGGGTATTATATCTAGAAACAAAGCTAGGCTAGTAGCTCAAGGTTACAATCAACAAGAAGGTATAGATTACGATGAAACCTTTGCACCAGTAGCTAGACTTGAATCTATTAGGATATTACTTGCATATGCATGTGCACATGATTTTAAGTTATTTCAAATGGATGTCAAAAGTGCTTTCTTAAATGGTCTTATTAATGAAGAAGTATATGTTGCACAACCTCCCGGCTTTGCCGACTTTGAAAAACCAAATTATGTTTTCAAACTTAAGAAAGCTTTATACGGACTTAAGCAAGCACCAAAAGCTTGGTATGATCGACTTAAGACTTTCCTAGTTGACCATAAGTATACCATGGGCCTAGTAGATAATACTCTCTTCACCAAGAAAAAGGGATCACATATTATTATAGTCCAAATATATGTGGATGACATTATATTCGGTTCAACTTGTCAAGAGTTATGCGACGATTTCTCAAAAATCATGCATGACGAGTTTGAAATGAGTATGATGGGGGAACTAAACTTTTTCTTAGGTCTCCAAATTAAACAATTAGAAGATGGGATATTTTTCAACCAATCAAAGTATATCAAAGATATGCTTAAGAAGTTTGGTCTTGAAGACTCAAAACCCATGAGAACACCCATGTCCTCCGAAACCAAACTCACTAGGGATGAAGAAAATGAATCCGTAGATAGCACTAAATATAGAGGAATGATTGGTAGTTTACTCTATCTTACGGCTAGTAGGCCTGACATTATGTTTAGTGTTTGTCTATGTGCACGTTTTCAAGAAGATCCAAAAACATCCCATCTAGAAGCCGTTAAAAGAATATTTAAGTACATCAAAGGTACTACACACTTAGGATTATGGTATCCCAAAGGAACGGGTGTAGAAACCATAGTGTATACCGACTCAGATCATGCAGGTGACTATGTTGATAGGAAAAGTACTAGTGGTATTTGTACTTTTGTAGGATATTGTCTCACGTCATGGTTTGCTAAGAAACAAACTGCCCTCGCAATCTCAACAACAGAAGCAGAGTATGTGTCTGCAGGAAAGGCGTGTCAACAAGCACTGTGGATGAAACAAGCTCTCGTCGACTATGGAATTGAACTCAACAACATTCCCATTCTTTGCGACAACAAAGGTGCTATCGATTTAAGCAAAAATCCAGTCCAACACGCTAGAACCAAACATATTGAAATACGCCATCACTTCCTTCGCGACAATGTACAGAAGGGAATCATCTCAATTGAGAAAGTTTCCTCAGAAGACAACATTGCCGATATCCTCACTAAACCACTTAAACGTGAACCTTTCAACTATCTTAGACTTGGATTAGGATTAATGGAACCTAGTGATTAGGAGAAAACATTAGTATAGACATTAGTTTAGCCACACACGACACTAAACCAAAACATGTGTTCTGAATCCGCGGATCCAATCGTCAACAAAGACGGATCCTTTGTTTGGGATCCGCCGGATCCGCCACATGCTAACTCCAGTTTATTATTTAATAAACAAGAACAACTACTATTCATTCCTCACTCCAAAACATATCACCTTACTATAACTCGACACACACTTAATCTCCATCATATTTTGGACCATTTTCTTCCACTAATTTGTGTTTCTAACATCACTGTAAGTATTCTTATCACATTTATACTCCTGATCTGCGTCTAGGATTTCCATTTCATGCACAAAACCAAACTTGGGGTATATGCATAATTCTTGAAAAATCATGAAGCATATTTATTGCATTATACTTAAAAACATGTTTTTCTTAGTTAGGAATTGCATCTTATAGCACATTGTCTTAATTTAACAAAAACCCCATGAAAATTTTTCACTAAAATCTTCTAACGACTAGGTAAAATGATCTTTTCTTACATTGTTCATACAAATGCAAAAACGTTATCTTTTAGACTTCACTTGCATAATGTCTCTTGAATGCTAAAGGGAATACATAACTAATATGTATTTTCGGGTACATTCAACCGTAGCTACATTGAAATAGGAGTGTTTGGGTTATCTCCCATTTTGTAAACAAAACTTGCATAAACTAATTTTTCTTGCATCAAAAGAGTCGAGATAACCGCACCTCCACATTGTCCCCATGTAGGCACACACTAGGAATTTTACACTTCCTTTGATCATTTTAACTAAAACTATGTAACTTTTTGTACTTAGGAAAATCATGCCTCCCGCAACCAACTACGATCACAAGAAAACCGTTAACTACTTACCTAAAGTCCACAAAACCAAGGGTCTAACCGATGCCCAAATAGAAATTTACAAAGTCTTAGAGAAAAAGTATGTTCATGAGGGTAGAGCCGTAGATGCATCATTTTATGAAGGCACTCAACTTAGGGAACAATTAGCCGCAATTCAATTTGATTCTCTTTTAGACATAGACGAGCCAATCATTCCTAGGTTCATACTTGAGTTCTATGCTAGTGTAGGTCTTACCTCAAGTGATGAAGGTTACTTAAGTCTTCATTTTACTCTAAATGGAAATCTTGTCAACATCCCTCTTGATCAATTTGGTGAGGTCTTAGGAATTCCAAGTCAAGGTACATGTATTTACTCGGACAAATGGTCCTTAACAATCTTAGACTCCAATCTCGATAGGACGGCACGATATGCCACTCCTCTCCAATCAAAAGAAGTGATTAGGGACCATCTCTTCATTCCTAAGAACAACCCCACAAGAATGTATCGTGGTCGTGAAGTTGCTAGAGATCCATTCGCAATGGAACTTAATGAACTAAGACCCGAATTCAAGAAGATGGAGGATGTGTTAAGGGCAAATGTGATGTGCACCATAGGAAACCGTGATCATATCAATGCTTGTTTATGTCACATGATGTACAACATCTCTACTCGTCAACCCTTCAATCTTGCCTATTATGTTGCCAAACGAATGTGTGACATTCCGGTTCAAAGCAAGATTGCAATGCCTTATGGTATGCTCTTAACCCGACTTTATAGAGCCTTCGCACCCGCTCGTCCAAACCATCTAGGCTTTGTTCCGGATTACAATGAAATTGAACACACCTTCGTTCCTTTGAGTGATTTTAGGGTTAGTGTTGATAAGGGCAAACGTCCTCGTGTTCCAACATCATCCTCATCATCTTCCATGAGTGAAGATGATGGTATGCCAAATTCTAGGATTCCTCCACCCGAATACTTGAGCCATCTTCCTCCAATTCCACATGAATCCGCTGAGTATCGAAACATCAAAGGAATGGTGAAGAATCTGGGGCGTTGGATGATGAAATTACACAAGGGGATGAAGAAGTTGAAGAAGAAGCTGAGTTAATGGAGTGTTTGGTTTTAAACAATGTTGGATATTGTGTTGTTAAATTTCTATGTGTCTTGAATTTATCTGATAATACTTATTGTGTATGTGTAATAACTAACACTTGCAGGTAGATAACCATCATGGTTATCAATTTTCCGGGTGATTGCCTATGTTTGGCATAACACCTAAAACGGTAAGTTTCTAAGTATGGATTAAACTATGTGCAATCATGTGTTAATGTTATCATATTTAGTTGTTTTGCTATACATATTAGATGTTAAGTAAGGTCTAGGTGTATTTTCGGGTTTTCGTCGAAAAACGCGAAATATGACATATGTTCTGTTTACTTTCTTAGTTTTAGGCCTACGGATCCCGCGGATCCCAAAACAGGGTTCCGCCAAGGCTTATCGTTGGATCCGCCATCCGCCTACCTGCGGATTTGGCGGATCCCAGAAAATGGTTCCGCCTTTTATCCACTTTGGATCCGCAGGTTTCCCAGCAAAATTCTAAAACTTTTTCGACTCATCCCGATTCTTAAATCTTAGTGTTTAGTATAATCTAGGATTCATGTACTAATCATAATTCATCTTAGAATCATTTAGGAATTCTTAGAAACTTCGGAACAAAATTTCCCACCAAAATTTAAATTTTTAAACTTGAGGTATGAGTTACCAAACCAATACAAAGAAGGAACCCTTTTTAGGGATCCGTCAAATCCGTGGACATATCAAATCATCAGATTTTCCACTATCCTCTTGTATTAACTGCATATCCAAAACATATTACTCAACCAAAGCTCAATGGATTGACTTCATTGATATGACCTGCACAATTTTCTGTTCCAAATCATTAGTAACCAACATTCTCTATTGGATTCACATCAAATCCAAACACACAGACTCACAAACCTTCTGTCTATAAATTAGTACTTTAGGATCATTTCTTCACACAACAAACACTTCCTCTCCTGTACACTTTAGATATCCTTCTTCACCATGACTAAGTCACACAACTCTTCCACATCTAGAACTCCAAGAAGAACAGCTCGCATCAGTGTTAAACCTTGTTGTTTTATCAACTTAGCAAACTCCTCATCTGAGGAAAATTCTCCTCTCAATATATCATCACCCATTGCTAGTGAAAATTTCCTTACACTTTCCACCCCAACACCATCACATGTTGTTATAAAAACACCACCACCAACCGTTACTCCAATAGCCACTACTCCACCACCGGCTCCATCACAGACTGTTAGATCACCATCACCACCAAAATCACCTAAACTCCAACCCTTGGAATTATTTAGGACTCCTCCTACATCACCACATCTTGATGACTTAGAAGAACTTTCACCAAAATTACCCAATCTTCCACCCATGACTTTTGAAGGTCAACAACCCATGCTTTTTCACCCGATATACCCGGATATCCATGGCCCTTTATACCATGATGCACAATCATCCCAACCTCAACAAAAACCTCTATCACCCACATCCACTCTAGTTGCCATTGACGAGGCAATGTGGATGAATATCCCTCACACCCAAGAGGAGGTTAGTGAAGAGCTTAATCGTCTCTACACTCTCTCGGGTATGGTTGACCATCGCCTTCATGAAGCAATGGACATCCAAAACATCCTTATGAACTCCCTCCAAACACCACAACAACCATCCAACAACAACAACACCCAACCACCATCACCACCACCACCACACAACTTGGACCCTAGCCTTCCGCCCGGCTTCTCAAGTCATGATTGCGCACATTGTGAGAGAACGGCTCACTTGGCCCAAAGGACCAACATCTTGGTCCATGAGCTTCAAAACGAGATGAGGTTCATCTTGAACCATGTTCTTGAACGTTTGAACGCAATCTCTCATCCTCCTCAATAGGAGCTCTTTAGATTAGTTGTTTGGATTTTTCTTTTTAAGTTGTTTCTTTAGGACTTTTTATTTTTTAGGATGTCTTCTTATTTGTAACATCATTTCTCCATTGTGACTGTTGTCACAAAATTTTCAATTTATATGAATATGATGTTTTATGCTTATGAGTGATCAACATATTGCATATTATCATTATCATTATGAACTAACATTCCTATATTGCATATATTATATCCGGCATATGTGTGAAACCCGAAAAATATAAAACACGTAAAAAGACCAAATTACCCCTACAATCTGAAACTTTTACATAGAGAGTCCGTAACGCACCAAAAAAAAAAAAAATTTTTCGAATCTCGTCAAAGACTTAAAGAAACCAAAACACTTTAATTTAGTTTGGCACGTTAAAAATAAAATCGTTTGGACCCCTTAATACATGATTTAGCCAAATATTAATATTTGTACACATATAATAAAAGTTGAATTTACCATATCTCCAAGATTTGGAAACTCTAACAACTAAATCAGCTACACCCATGTGACTACCGAAATTTTGGCTCACACGTTTTAATATGATGAAAAGAAAAAGAGCACATATATCTCTCCAATCAAAACTGACGTACGCGCAAAATATGGGATCAATTATTCATAAGCAGCTACACCCTATTATTGTGGGCCTGAATTTCTCAACACATGTTTCTATAACTATAAATACTTCTCGCAGTAGCCCACGAACCAACCTACTAACCCTAAAGAAAAACTTCTGTCGCCTGTTTCAACCTCGTCCGGCCACCCCAACTCACAAACCAACCACCTCTGTGATCCTGAGAACCTAGAGAAGCCATTGAAGGACACTAGAACACGTGTAGAGGCCGTGTGAAGACCGCGAGGTGCGTGTGCTCGTTTTAACCCATCCGTTCGAACCTACTGATTCTCCTCGACAACTCGTGAGTTTGATTTTTCTTCGTGTCTTCCTGATCATAATAATGTTATATAATGCGTTTTAGAGTAAACATGCATGTTAAAAACTTATAAATATCGAATATATATGTTAAACATCGAACCGGACCTTCACGCTATAACGTGTACTGACTGCTGCTATAAACTTTCTGATATTCGCTAGTGTTACTTAAAAATAACTTGTGAACGTGTTAAAACGGGTTAAACAATGTCCTGGTTCATGTGAGTTCTTGTTAGAGTGTAGCGAGTGTTTGAAGGAAGTTGTGATCGGTGTGTAAAGTTTGAGATCGATTTAGGGTTTTAAACTGGTGTCATGGACGTTTTAAGATGTGTTAATGATGATTGTCGAGACTTGGTAATGATTTGGGAGTGAATTCGATGGGTGGTCGAATAAAAGATAAACCGAGGGTTTGGGTTAAACTTTAGATCGATTGGAGTATGTTAAGACTACAAGGACTGTTTTGAAACTTTTTGAAATCTATTTTGGTTCGTATAAACTTATAATGGAAGGGTTTAATATATACGTTGGAGGGTCGAACATATAATTATCTAAGTTAAAGGGTTAAATTGTAATATGTTAAACTTGAAGGGTCTGAATCGTACGTTACTAAAAGAGGTGAACTTAATATGAATCTGAAACATTAAGGGGCTTAAAATACGAAATCTGAATATCTGAGGACTAAAGTGTAAAAATGGAAAACTTTCTAAATAAGAAAACCTGCCGAAAATAGAAACTTACTAAAAATGGAAGGGTTTGTAATTCTGGTTTATCCCCTCTAGGTGTGAAAGAAGAGAAGTCCTGATTCTTGCATTCTTATTCTGTTGGTCGTGCTTTGCTTTGCTTTGGAAAATAAGGTACAGATATTCTGACCTTCTCTGTAAGGTTTCCTATGATTCTTTTCCGATCTGTTAAATATTTGATTTGATACTCGGTTACGATCCTTTGCTATGACACCTTTGCTTCGACCTTGATCTCTGATTTTGGATCTATGATATGAAGACCTTTTTGATATGAGATGGAAATGTTTTAAGTAAAGTATTTTGAAAGGGTTTTTCAAGCATGATATATTGGATTTAAGAAAACAATTTTTGAAGTTCGTTTTATGAAAACTATTTGAAAGACCATTTATGAAAACTATTTTGAAGCATTGTTTTAAATGAACCTTAGGAGAAAACCTTTTGAAAAGTACTTTTGATATTAAACCTTTTGAAAATTTGACCATCTGATACTTTGACCCTTTTGCTATGAACCTTTTGATATGAACTTTTCATATGACTTTGAGATTCACTTTTGACATGACCTTGAGATATGCTTTGATATGACGTTGAGATACATTTCTGATATATGACTTTGAGATGACCTTGAGATATGACTCTTAGTTTGATACCCGAGCCACCTTTTTGTTTCCTAGCCAGGAAGGTAACCTGGCCATGTCTGTGATGCACCACTGGCATGACTCCTGTGTGGGGGAGTGATTTCTCACGCCGTCCCCTTTTATATTATGATATGGCCATGATGACTTTGAGATTATGATTTTGAGATTGACTTTGAGTGGGGGCGTATGGATTGCAATCCTAGGCATGTATGTTTAGTGGATTTAACTATGACTTTGAGTATGACTTTGAGGTGACTGGTGCTTGTGTGCATTACACGCCTTTCACATTTCTGGGAGCTAGCTACTCCACCCCATTTGATACATGAGGCCACCCCTCATATTATCTGGTTGCCTGAGAGGTATCCCCTCTGATTGTGAGACTATGATGTTGAGATGTGACTTTGAGATTATGACTTTGAGTTTCTGGGCTCGTGGTGGATTACTGTCCTAAACCTTTACTCTTTATTTCCTTTTCCTATATTTCATTCATTATGATGTGCCTGTTCATTTCCATTTGCTTTTGTTTCCGTTTATTATATATATCTGTTCACTGGGCTTTTTAAGCTCAGCCGCACGTTTTCTTTCCGTGTGCGGCAGGTTTTAGTTGGAAGCTGGGTATGAGTGAAGAGACCTTTGGACTTAGAAGACCTTGATAGTTTTCGGAAGTAGAAGCTTTTAGAAGGATTTGCGTTGACAGACATAGTATTTAATTTTGTTTCTTATTTGTAACCTTGTAGCTTCGATATATCATTTGTAACCTTCAAATTTTTATTGTATTATTTAAGTCGTATGTTATGCTTGCCTTTGATATGTCACCATTTGCGTGACACTTCTACCCTTGTCGGGTTGGGGTGTTACAATTATGGTATCAGAGACAGGTTTACGACTTGTAGTACATCTACCCTTGGCCTGTGTAAGTTAGGACCCCTAAGTTTCCACTGTAGGCGCTCGTAGGATAACCTTTACGAAGTTGCGTAGAATTTTCCCATAGGAATATAAGTCATAACCGGTGAGGAATGGGTAGTCTAGGACATCCATGTGAGTGGTAATTGCTTCCGCATCACTCTGAATCTTGCCTATGCCTTTAGTCATGCCTTATAGGAACGTTGCCGCAGAAAACGAGGAAGTCTTACCTTCCGTCATTTGAAGAATGAACTTTGTATGTTCCCTTTGGAAGGATTTGATGTTGATATTTGTCTTGTACGGAATTGTTATCTAAGCATGCTGATGCTAATAACTGACATTCCATACATCTCGCCTCTGACTGTTAAACGATGTTCGTATTACTATCGGTGCACACCCTATCATTCCTATGTTATAAGCTAAACAAGATTCCAATCCTTTGAACTGTTCACTATTCTAACCTTCAATTTGATATATTTGACTTTGATATATTCTAATACTCTCCCATCCCACACTTTGATGAACCATGTACCTAAATTTGATATGTGAATTATCCGTATGTTTTGACAACCACATTCGCTCTGAGAATCCGTTTCCCTTTGGATGTATTTGACTTTGAGGTCTCTTGACTATGGAGTGGTGGTTTTTGCAAAGCTATCATGGACTGCAATATTTGCGACTTTTAACAATCTGCTCCACCATATTTTGATATGATATTCTCAATCATTTGAATCTGTTAAAATTATTGTTGCTATGAAGCACATACTCCGATCTCTTTGATCCCCAATTTTCTCCTAACGCCTGTTAGTATCCACTCTTAGAAGGCTCCGGCATTTGAAAGTTGTTGTACGAATTTCTGGTGCTTCTGATGAACCTTTTGAGATTCGTTTGGGAAGTAAAGTTTGCATTGAACTAATCTGAATTGGCGAAACCACGATATTGAAGAAGTTAAGAGATTGTAGGAACTGATGGGATATGAGTTTGTTCACTTCAGTGATCTCTTGAATGCTCCTGTTGGGTTATGAAGAAGAAAGAGAGAAGTGTGCGGCGGCGCACTGACCATCGTGAATTTAACCGTAATCATTATTCCATTTCCGCGTATCAATATTTGATTCATTATATCTTTGAAACTCCGTAGCAGACGACCTTATTTGAGTTTGAAAGACGGAAGAAGCAACCACAAGAACATCTGAGAAGGAAGTTGACTAGTTGAGATTAAGTTCCGCGAAGCATTACAATTTGATTTGTGAAGAGAAAGATTTGTGATATGAAGTTTCTCCCTAAGAAGATTTCCTGAAGTTGCTTTAGTACCCGTGTGACCACTGTGAGTTTTGAATGATGTCAATTGTATTGACTAGAAGATTCATGTTTTCGCAAGTATTCGGACAATTGTCATAGCATGACAGTATGTTTGTGCTCAGAGACGAACGAGGAGCACGTTGACCATTTTAGTATGAAGTGAACCGACCCCTTTGTTCTAGAAGAATAGATTTACTTGACGATCAGAGATTGTAGCAGACAACACCACCAGGTATCCGAGGACTAAAGAGCTTTCACGAAAAGGACCAGGACTGAAGACCATTGTCGGAGTTAGAAACCTTGTAGAAGATGTGCAGAAGAGGCTAGTGACAGGCGTTACCAAGAGAGAAGCATGTGAGGAGAAGACAGACTGAGATGAGATTCGATTATACCTCAAAGCAGCACGTGGAGATTTCAATTGGGCATCAAGACGACCAGACTGTAGAAGATGAGCTTTCAGCACATAAACCAGGAAGTCCACAACAGTTGAGTTGGTGAATTTTGAATCATGCTAGAAGACCTGTAGGAGACACGCAGCCTTGTTTCTCTAGTCATTTAGTTGTACTAAGATGAATTGAGAACTGAAGCAGACTCGCAAATGGAGGAATGCACGGTGATCACGTCGGAGATTCACGCTACCACACCGAAGTGTCCAGAAGAAGTGTCGAAGACTTGAGGAACCAGACTCAAGTTTATGATTTTCTTTTCACCCTATGATCGTATGATTAGACAAGAGAGCGACTACTTGGAATTTGAAAAGATTCGAGATCATGAAATTGAATGGATGGAATTTTGAAGTAAACGTTTGGATTTGGAAGATTTGATTGTTGTAAAGGGTGAAGATATTGAAGACGTAATTCAAATTCTCTTAGACCACTTAAGTTTCCGTTACCTTTCGATAGGATCTTTTGAATGAGCTCTACCCTATTAGAAATTCCGTTCTGTGTTCGTTATGCATTTGTTTGGATAATGGTTTCGTTATGAGAAGGATGATGAATTGTGGAAGACCTAACGTTTCGACGACGAGTTTCATTTTGAGTTGTACCCATTCCGTTACGCTATTTGTGCGTTCAAATTCCTCCGATTTGGAATCCGTAGTGATGTTTGTTTTGGACCAACCTTAGGAGGTAGAAAGACTGATAGGTGGATAAGATAAGTAGTTCTGTTCACAACTTGAGATAAAGTATGATCATCATGATGGTATACTCATATGAGGCCGGTATTATGACGGTTCGCGAACGTGATAATACCCACGTCATATGACGTACCCTTATTGTGATCATAGGATATTTCGAGGAGTGCCTGTGAAACCTTAGAAATTCCGACGTTTGGTGGGGATCATCTGTGTTAGTAAGATGATAGGTTCAATCTACCGATGCGTTTAATCTACCGTCACCGATGTGCGTACACTCTGTCTCTATCCTTAGATATCTGAATAAATGGGAATTCTCCGTCTACGTTCTGTTGACCCCAGTTATCAATCAATAAACCTTTGAAGAACCCTCTGCTGTGATACGACTAATTAGATCCGAAATTTCGTTTGTACTTCTGCATGAGCTTTCCTGAAGACTCTTCTACCCTTTGATCAGTAATAACGTCAGTTATTCCTTCTGAAAAGATTTGAACTTACTTTATTAATTCGAGTCATGAGAGGTATTTGATTCGAAGACCTTTTCTGAATGAACCTTCTCGTCATGAAAACAATTGTGACGATCTATTGCAGTTTGTTACGACTTCGTTTAGCTTACTTCAATTTTCGAGGACGAAAATTTTCTTTTAGAGGGGAAGAGTTGTGAAACCCGAAAAATATAAAACACGTAAAAAGACCAAATTACCCCTACAATCTGAAACTTTTACATAGAGAGTCCGTAACGCACCAAAAAAAAAAAAAATTTTTCGAATCTCGTCAAAGACTTAAAGAAACCAAAACACTTTAATTTAGTTTGGCACGTTAAAAATAAAATCGTTTGGACCCCTTAATACATGATTTAGCCAAATATTAATATTTGTACACATATAATAAAAGTTGAATTTACCATATCTCCAAGATTTGGAAACTCTAACAACTAAATCAGCTACACCCATGTGACTACCGAAATTTTGGCTCACACGTTTTAATATGATGAAAAGAAAAAGAGCACATATATCTCTCCAATCAAAACTGACGTACGCGCAAAATATGGGATCAATTATTCATAAGCAGCTACACCCTATTATTGTGGGCCTGAATTTCTCAACACATGTTTCTATAACTATAAATACTTCTCGCAGTAGCCCACGAACCAACCTACTAACCCTAAAGAAAAACTTCTGTCGCCTGTTTCAACCTCGTCCGGCCACCCCAACTCACAAACCAACCACCTCTGTGATCCTGAGAACCTAGAGAAGCCATTGAAGGACACTAGAACACGTGTAGAGGCCGTGTGAAGACCGCGAGGTGCGTGTGCTCGTTTTAACCCATCCGTTCGAACCTACTGATTCTCCTCGACAACTCGTGAGTTTGATTTTTCTTCGTGTCTTCCTGATCATAATAATGTTATATAATGCGTTTTAGAGTAAACATGCATGTTAAAAACTTATAAATATCGAATATATATGTTAAACATCGAACCGGACCTTCACGCTATAACGTGTACTGACTGCTGCTATAAACTTTCTGATATTCGCTAGTGTTACTTAAAAATAACTTGTGAACGTGTTAAAACGGGTTAAACAATGTCCTGGTTCATGTGAGTTCTTGTTAGAGTGTAGCGAGTGTTTGAAGGAAGTTGTGATCGGTGTGTAAAGTTTGAGATCGATTTAGGGTTTTAAACTGGTGTCATGGACGTTTTAAGATGTGTTAATGATGATTGTCGAGACTTGGTAATGATTTGGGAGTGAATTCGATGGGTGGTCGAATAAAAGATAAACCGAGGGTTTGGGTTAAACTTTAGATCGATTGGAGTATGTTAAGACTACAAGGACTGTTTTGAAACTTTTTGAAATCTATTTTGGTTCGTATAAACTTATAATGGAAGGGTTTAATATATACGTTGGAGGGTCGAACATATAATTATCTAAGTTAAAGGGTTAAATTGTAATATGTTAAACTTGAAGGGTCTGAATCGTACGTTACTAAAAGAGGTGAACTTAATATGAATCTGAAACATTAAGGGGCTTAAAATACGAAATCTGAATATCTGAGGACTAAAGTGTAAAAATGGAAAACTTTCTAAATAAGAAAACCTGCCGAAAATAGAAACTTACTAAAAATGGAAGGGTTTGTAATTCTGGTTTATCCCCTCTAGGTGTGAAAGAAGAGAAGTCCTGATTCTTGCATTCTTATTCTGTTGGTCGTGCTTTGCTTTGCTTTGGAAAATAAGGTACAGATATTCTGACCTTCTCTGTAAGGTTTCCTATGATTCTTTTCCGATCTGTTAAATATTTGATTTGATACTCGGTTACGATCCTTTGCTATGACACCTTTGCTTCGACCTTGATCTCTGATTTTGGATCTATGATATGAAGACCTTTTTGATATGAGATGGAAATGTTTTAAGTAAAGTATTTTGAAAGGGTTTTTCAAGCATGATATATTGGATTTAAGAAAACAATTTTTGAAGTTCGTTTTATGAAAACTATTTGAAAGACCATTTATGAAAACTATTTTGAAGCATTGTTTTAAATGAACCTTAGGAGAAAACCTTTTGAAAAGTACTTTTGATATTAAACCTTTTGAAAATTTGACCATCTGATACTTTGACCCTTTTTGCTATGAACCTTTTGATATGAACTTTTCATATGACTTTGAGATTCACTTTTGACATGACCTTGAGATATGCTTTGATATGACGTTGAGATACATTTCTGATATATGACTTTGAGATGACCTTGAGATATGACTCTTAGTTTGATACCCGAGCCACCTTTTTGTTTCCTAGCCAGGAAGGTAACCTGGCCATGTCTGTGATGCACCACTGGCATGACTCCTGTGTGGGGGAGTGATTTCTCACGCCGTCCCCTTTTATATTATGATATGGCCATGATGACTTTGAGATTATGATTTTGAGATTGACTTTGAGTGGGGGCGTATGGATTGCAATCCTAGGCATGTATGTTTAGTGGATTTAACTATGACTTTGAGTATGACTTTGAGGTGACTGGTGCTTGTGTGCATTACACGCCTTTCACATTTCTGGGAGCTAGCTACTCCACCCCATTTGATACATGAGGCCACCCCTCATATTATCTGGTTGCCTGAGAGGTATCCCCTCTGATTGTGAGACTATGATGTTGAGATGTGACTTTGAGATTATGACTTTGAGTTTCTGGGCTCGTGGTGGATTACTGTCCTAAACCTTTACTCTTTATTTCCTTTTCCTATATTTCATTCATTATGATGTGCCTGTTCATTTCCATTTGCTTTTGTTTCCGTTTATTATATATATCTGTTCACTGGGCTTTTTAAGCTCAGCCGCACGTTTTCTTTCCGTGTGCGGCAGGTTTTAGTTGGAAGCTGGGTATGAGTGAAGAGACCTTTGGACTTAGAAGACCTTGATAGTTTTCGGAAGTAGAAGCTTTTAGAAGGATTTGCGTTGACAGACATAGTATTTAATTTTGTTTCTTATTTGTAACCTTGTAGCTTCGATATATCATTTGTAACCTTCAAATTTTTATTGTATTATTTAAGTCGTATGTTATGCTTGCCTTTGATATGTCACCATTTGCGTGACACTTCTACCCTTGTCGGGTTGGGGTGTTACATATATTATATCCGGCATATGATTGCTTTAGGTACAAATTATGATCAGACACTTACTTTGACTTTGTAAAGTCAAAGACTTGTTTGGGAGAATACTTCACATGCATTCTACTTCTTCATTGAAGTCATTTCATAACTAACACTTCTTTTGCAGCATATCATACCCTTCAATAGTATACGTAACTCGAGAAGTGAGGAGTATACATCGAGGGGGAGCATCTCATAAGCATCTCATATACTAACCGTTTGTTTTGTAGATTCATGCATCATTTACTTGATTACTCCATTTAGGGGGAGTATAAAACAAGGGGGAGCTCTTAAAAGTTCTCAAAATCGCATTCCGCTTCGCTACTCTTTTTGTTTCGACAAAAAGGGGGAGAAAGGACTAAGTTTGCATCAACTGTGAATTATCACAGTACATACATTTTTTTTTTACAAAACTTTTCTTTAAATAAACAAACTTAATATATATTTTTAAGAACTCATGCTATATTTATTCTCTTGCTCAAAAATATACTTTATGTTTTGTCATCAACAAAAAGGGGGAGATTGTTAATACAAATAGCGTCCCAAAAACGTTATTTATATTCTTTGATCTTTCATTAGTTTTGTTAATGACAAATATAAGGAATATCTTTTAGCAAATAATAAATACTAGCTTAGTCTCTTAAGTACACACTTTACACTTCACATATTAACTTAGAATTACAAGTTTAGTAACTTGTTTCCTTAAAAGGAAACTTTAATTCATAATCTATGCCATGACATCATTGTATGCATCACATACAATATCTTTGATATATCTTGGTTAGATATGCAAGCAACATAGTTGACATTTGAAGATCTTGGATGATATGGTAAGATACAACTAAGATATGGTAAGAGACAACTATTACATAGCTGTCACATCCCACGGATCCAAGTGTTATAAGGGACGGATCCCTTTTGAAGGATCCGCCGGATCCGTGGGAGCCTTTCCTTGCTTGCCTATAAATAGCAGGCTTGGTATTTGATCTTGGCATCACTCATATAGCTTAAACACATATACTCATTCAGTACATATCTTACTAACATCATTCATAGTTGCATTTCACTTTGATCTTCCATTTTGTAGAAAGGAGATCAAGCATTCAAGGATCTACAGAACCGTAATCCTTTAGTTGCATTACTGTGTGATCTTATAGTTTGTTTCACACATCATATCTATCATTTGTAATCAGTGAGTGTGGTTAGTACTTTAGTCCTTAAAGTACAAAGAGTGTAGGGAGTGGTTGTACCCGTGTAAAGAACTCGACATCTAGCTTAGTGTCGGTAAAGTAAGTAGGCGACGTCAGGTTGGTTCTACCTTGTGAAAAGAACCCGGTGTTTAGCTTAGTACCGGAAAAGGAAGTAAGCGACGTGTAAAGGTTTTCTCCGCCTAGGAAAGGAGTTTGTTTCTTAGTGAAAGATAAACTCTCGAGTAGGAAACTCGGGGAGTGGAGTAGGGCAAGGAATAGAGTTCTTGTAGCCGAACCACTATAAACAACTGTGTCGTGTGGTTTGATCTTTCCTCTCTTTATCTTTTGTTTACATTGTGTGATTATTTATTTGTGATTGTTTCCTTTGAATTAACATATAGTAACAAAGCAAATAAAACTTTAAAAACGGTAAAAACTATTCAACCCCCCTTCTAGTTTTCCACATATTAAGTAACCATATATTAGTTAATTAATATTTTTAGGTTATCATTTAATGATATCATTTAAGTTTCCACGAGTCATCGCATATTTCGAGTCACATTTTCCAAGTTTAATTCATAATCGAGTCAATAGTCATTTCTCAATAGTCCAATATCAATTATAAAGTCCAAATATCTCTTTCGGCTTGTCGAGGCCACAAGGAGACTGAGAAGTGTCGACGACACCCGACTTGGCTCAATATCAACATAGTCTCAATATTTAATTATAACAACAATGCCGCAAAATAAATCAACCACCAACAATATTTTAACGGCCAAAATAACCTACGGCTCGTTATCTACCAACTCCTCCCATATTCAACGCAACAACAACAACCAAATTTTATATTTCCAGGCCGAGACCTTGGCTCCAACCCTCGACACCATATCAAACCAAATCGACCCTAAGGCCTTCACGACATCAACTCTCAACCGCCACAATGATACCGATATATAACAACCTAAACCAAAACAGTATCTGTAACACCCCCAAAATTTCGTGATACGCACCGGAATTCAAGCTGGGTGTTACTCGATAGTAAAACAGTTATAGTAATAGAAAAAAATCTCTAATGGAGTCATTTTAAAAGATTTATCATTCGAATTTTATAAATATCAGAGTTTACAAAATGAGGTCCCAGTAGGTTTACAGTTTATTAAATAAGTTTTCGAATGATAATTAGCCTTCTATCAGTATCCGTGCATTTCCATGCCATCCTTGCTCATTATATACCTGAGATAAACATGCTAAAAGCGTCAACACAAAGGTTGGTGAGTTCATAGAGTTTATAAGTAAAACAGTTCATTTCAGTAATCAAAAGTTGAGTAAATCCGTATGTTCGTAATCAAATCAGTTTTAACACAAGTTTCAAGTTTAAGAGAATAATTGCAACGAATATAATTATGGGTAAGTAATAATTATTGCTCTAAGCTCATGACACGCAAACGTTAACAGGTTGGACATCATAGCAATTAACTATGGATGTAATTACTAAATAATAAAATGTAGTAATACTGCCCTCGAGTAGGAGTTCGACTTGGGTTTATAAAAGGATTCTAAAGACAGTTCTAATATGCTTATTGGTTGGCTCATTAGGGATTGCTTATTGGGCTTCTAACAGTCCATTCGATACAAGTTTAATAAAACGAGTTCTCTTATGGCTTTTGAAATGAGATTTTTAAAGAGTCTTTTACATGTTCATGGTCAAAAGGTTTTCTAGTAGTGTGTTAGTATAGCTTGTCACTAATGGGTTCGAATCTAAAGTTCACTATGTTTAGTGTAAGTATTTATTTTTACGGAATTAAAGCTAATGAACCTTAGGCGTTAACAGTTTATATGTATAACTTATATTGGAGAGTTTTAAGGTCTGTGGCTTCGTGACTAACTTATTTATAAAAAATGATTTGCTAACCATTTAAAAGAGATTGCGTACGAGTAGAAAGGTTATGTGATCATGTTCCCTAGCCATCCATTAAGGTGGCGGTTAATTATATACGCTTTACAAAATAAAAGAAAGCGTTTCAAATTAAAGGAAGAACTTGTACGTGTGATATATATATATATGAGATGATGAAATGAGGATTTATATACATGAGTGAAAAGAATTTTGATATGATCGTTTTTGATTATTCTAGCCATCCCAAAGGATTGGGTGGTCATGATTATGCATGTTATGAACAAAGAAAGCGTAAAAGATATTTGAAATGATGCTTATATACAATTGAAATGAACGAGAGTGATGCATGAGATGATTTCCAACAAAAAGGAAAATAGGAAAAAGATCAAACGTGACTTACCACACCTCTCGAGAAGATGATAGTGCAACTAGTTACACGACCTAGCAAAGGAATGAGACCAAGCTTTGCTTTCCTTAGGCCACGACTCGAGCTCCACCTTTCGGACCAAAGCTTCTTGTACACAGTAAGTGTAGTGAAGGACTTTGAAGTGTGAAATTTGTTTGTGAATATATGTATACGTGTAAACTGTGTTTGTAGGGAATTATATGGAGTATATACTAAGGATTTACCAAAACTTGGTTTATTCTCCTTCGACAGAATCACAGGAGCAAAAGGGAAACTTAGAGAGTTTTGAATGTGTACAAGAGTGAATGATAATGGAAGCATGATACTATTCTATATATGACAATTACTGGTTTGTTATGTGGTAATATATTATACACGTTATGTGTTTGTTGGTTGTTGTTTTTTATGGTACAAAGCCCTATACGTTCAAATAGTGATTTATGTTACACGTTATATTGCATGGGAAGTAGTTTAGGTGGCACAATTTTAAGACACAAACTATTAGTTTAAGATATAGTTTAATCCCAGTAATTACTAATGTTAAGTCCTTAAGTCATGAAACTTAAAACCGGGTAACGTAAAAATATAACGTTTATAAAAATGTCAAAGTTTATCAATATACTCCAACTAATTATATTAGACGTGTGATAAGTTTTAACGGAAAGCGTATACGTTAATAAAATCTAATAGGTTTGAGTATTTGTACAACGTAAAGAGTATAATAAAAATAAAAATAACAAAGTGACAATAGTTCATATAAAATATGACTATTGATGAATTTGAGTATTTAAATATATAGACTTATTCTAATCTTGTATTGGTCGTGAGTAAAATTCATACGATTAAACTTTTGTGATTGTTACTAAAAGTAATATAATTTAATAAAAACGTAATAATAATTGGTATTCAATATTTAAGAATAGATCTGAAATATACGAGGTGCAATCCTTGTTTGGTTACTTGGTCGCGAGATGAAATAAATATATTTTTAAAATTAATACATTAAAGACTTTAAATATTGTACTTTAGAGTTGTAAAAACAAAGTTAAGGTTTTGTGCTTTAAAGACTTGTACTCTAGGTATAAAATATTGTACTTTAGCATTTATAAGTTAGTTGTGTAAAATTATATCTATATTAAATCAGGGTTTCATGAAAACTTTAATAAATAGCAAACGTTTAGTTTAAATTTTTAATAATCGTAGTTTAACGAATTAACGTAAAGTGGTAAATAAAAGTTGAAGAATATTTACTTGAAATAAATATAAAGTATTTTTATTAGAGATGTGAGTTACGTCAAATTAGTTTGTGGTTGTGATCAGATAAACTGGTAATGTTTAATCTAAAAAAAAATTTAGACGTAGAAAATGGATAAGTGTTAGATTAATATAGTGAAAATTTACCGGTGGTTACAGTCTCACCCCCTTAACGGAATCTCGTCCCGGGATTCGATCTGTGTTAGGTGTTTAAGTGATGAGGACGAAAGGTGGTTTCATTTGTGAAAACTTTATAAGTTAGAATTTATTGTTTTACATGTGAAAACATTGTTCCGTAGGTCATATAATCCTAAGAAAAATTTATTTTGAATGAAAATTGTTATTTTATAAATATGTATTATGAGTTTATAAAATGTGTGGAACAATGAAATTTTTAAATAACGAATTTTTAATAATGAAGGTTTCGGAAGAGAACTTGATGAATGTAGAGAAAGTTTTTGAAATTTAAGTTTGTTCCTTAGTACGATGAATAGTAATTTTAAACAATTGTGAATAGTGACCCAACGGTCTTGAACAGTAAATAACGGCTATGAACAGTAAATAACGGCTAGTTTTTCTACCTATATATACTCCATTTTAATTTCATTCTTCCACCAAACATATATCTCTTATTCACTACATCCAAAATGCCGCACCTAATTACTATACTAGCAATTGTGTATGTTGTTCTTGGGGTTATCTACTTAGCGTATGTATCTGAGGAAGATTACGTATTCATGGTTTGCGTTCTAGCGGCTATTATGCCATTCCTGATCCTAGCTATTAGCGTGGACATGCTATGGGGAAAATAGTCTCGAGTTAGGGTTGCTAAAATGAGTTCTTGTTGTGTTTAATAATTGTATTGCTATGTATCAATATTCGTGGATTTTGTTGGGAATTATCACAAGAGAAGACTTAATATGAAGAACAGACTTAAATCTGCTGGGTTACGTAGTTAAGTCTGTTAGTTGTGTTTATGTAATAGTTAAGTCTGCCTATGCATTGTTAAGTCTGGTAGGCAGTATTACTTAGTTAAGTCTGGTTGACTTTATTTGTTAAGTCTGTTTATGATTTATAGTAAAGTCGGTTAGCTATAAGTTAGGAAAGGATACGTAGTTATCTTAATAGAAGATACGTATATCCTTCTACACGTTTTGTATCTAGGGTTTCCTTAATGTATAAAAGGAACCCTAAGGCATTAGTTTTTGTACGCATATGTGAAAGTTAGTTATTGAAAGTTAATAGAATACGAAGTTAGTATTGTGTTCTTCATTGTTCATTGTTAAGATTCCGCATTAGCAATTAACAATCTGTTAGAGTTTCTCAATTAGATCAATTTGAATTTATTCAAGTTGTCTAACAAGTAACAAAGGCTACTTGGATCCATAATTCGTGTCGACCTACAAGTGGTATCAGAGCCTGTAAAGAGACTCTAAGTTCGAAGAAACACAAAAACCACAAACTCAAATTCACTCCAATAAACCCTGCACAATGTCTGAGTTTGAGAAGAAGACTGATGATTTCTCAGACCATCCCAGTGATGATGAGAAATCAACCCATGAAGATGAAAAATCAGAAGCTGGCACATCCAACAACAAATCACAACAACAAACCATACCTGCCACAACCACCATATCAAACATAAAACTCCCAATCCTGAAGAAGGAAGAGTATGACATATGGGCGATGGAGATGGAGCACTATCTGGAATATATTGACAACGAGGTCTGGAAGGTCATACAGAATGGAAATTCTAAGAAGAGGGTTTCAGTTGGCAAGGATGGAGTTGTTATGGTGTTACCACCAGTATCTACTAAAGAGAAGTATGCTGTGGAAAAAGAGAGAAAGGCCAAAACTATATTTCTGATGGCTCTTCCCAAGGAGCATTTGAGAAGGTTTCATGGCATGGATGATTCCAAGGAAATTTGGGAGGCTATCAAGAAAAGATTTGGAGGGAATGCTAACTCCAAGAAGATGCAGAAGGCTGTTCTTAAACAGCAATTTGAGGCATTCAGTATATCCAGTTCAGAGGGGTTGGAAAAAGGCTATGACAGGTTTCTACATCTTTTATCACAATTGGAGGTTCATGGTTGATCCGTCCCAAAACACTTATCTTTTATTTCTCTATCACACAAGTCAACCACTTGTGAATGGTCAACCGTAATAAATGATAAAAGGCAAACAGTCTGAAAACGAATGCTCGTGTGTAGTTTGTGAAACCAGGCAAGTGATCACCCGGATCGTTTCCCAACGAGATGTGAATGGAAAACTGTGAAAAGCTTTGGATTAGAGTGATTGATGAATCAGATATTTTTGATTATGATTTAACAAGATAAAATCTATTAAATAGAAGCTATCACTATTTTTCTGAATCGTTTAATCTAAATTACTCTATATTGATTATATTTTACGCTAAAAACGCGAATCGGGAATTAAGAAAACGTGATTAATACTGAGATATATGTAAAATTAACTCTACAGGTGATCTAATATTTTTTATAACTTAAAAATGACAAAAGAAAATTATCTAAAAAAGATTTATATTTTTCTGATTTTTATATTTTTTATTATAATTTAATTACTAGTTAAACTAAATAAATAGATTAAAAATAGTAAAACTATTCTAAAAATTACGAAACTTTTTATATAAATACTAGAAGTGATTACAAAGGTGATAAAAATAAAATGGAAAAGCTAGCTTATACGGATAAGCTCTAAATAAGCTGGTAAGCTATTAAGCTTATTAATACTAAAACTGGTTCTATATATTAAATATTAAAAGGTGTAAATGTTTAACAAAAATGATTACTAGCACACTGGGTGGGTTGTTGGTTTGTGTACGAGGGGTCTGGGTTCGAAACCCAGTTTTACCCTTTTGCTAAACTTTATTATTTTTGATTTTTTTCTTTTTGCAAGTTGCTAACAAGCTAATAAAAATGACTTTTTGAACTGGACTTATTTTTGGGACAACGAAATAAGCCTGAAAACCGCTTATGAAACAAGCAGTGAGCTTTTTTTTGTTATTTTGAACTAAGTTGGTTGCTGGTATGGTGCGCTGCACCAGGGCAAAATGGGCCTGTTCGAGGGCCTTTTTAGTGGCCTTATCAAGTTCTAAAAATCGAAATGAAAAATTCTATGGTTGGACTAGCTGGTGAGGTTTGATTGTGAGGAAAAATTAGCTTAATCGGGCTTGTGGAGAGTGAGATAAAAATTCCCAAAGTTTCTAAAAACCATGAAAAGGACTGCAGTATGCAGTTTTGCTTACTGATGTGGCTGCTACTTTAGTGCACACTTTGTGCAAAGGCCTAGGCTTCGAAGGATCGACTAAGTGATCAAAATGAAGTACAAAAGTGCAAAGGAATATGGCCAAATAAGCTAGTAGCTGAATTGAGCTCGTATGAACTATTGACAGTCCAAAATTCACATAGTTGGTACAAAAGTTAATTTGCTATCTAGAGAGCTGATCAGGGTTTCAAAAGAGCTTCTTAGGACTAAGATAAGCTTATGCAAACTTGGGCTTGTGGTCAATGCACAGTGTACGGGGTGTTTGGCTATGTGACAGCTTAGAACCAAACAGTCCCTTAGGGGACTGTTTTGAGTCTTTCTAAATGAACTGAGTGTGATAAAGCTCTAAATTGATTCTAATGATACTGGAGGTTATATCAAGCTATGAAATGAACTTTTGTGACTGAAAATAAAACAGATTAAGAAGCTAGCTTATAGTTTCTATTTTTGGCTTTTATTGGTTATATTAGTGATAAGAAGAAACTAGTTATAAGACAACTAAAAACCTGAATGAAATATGATAGTATACTAATAATAAGCTGAGAATTAGGCAGATAAGCTAATGAAAAGCTTCTTAACAGTAAATTAGAAAATTAAGCTAAAAATGAGATTTTTGCTTACAATCGAATTGCACTGAGAAACCAAGGACTAGGACCAAGAACAACCTATAGGCTTCCCATGAAGCCACTAAACCATAAGCTTCCACAATTTTCAGCTTGTTCTTACAGAGTAGCTTGTTTGACTGTTCGTTGACTTTTGTTGACTTTTATTCGAATTTAAAATTAAGAGCTAAGTAACACTACATAAGCTTACATGAAGCTATGTAGAGCTTTATGTGAGCTTATGGAAAGGTTTATTGGAGTGTTAATGATACTTTAAGGGAGCTTAGAGCTTATACGATTACTATGTAAATTGGAATTAACTTATGACTGAAATGTGAATCAAAATGACTTGAAACTTAACAAGATAACTGAATTGAGCTTATATTAAAACTGAACTGAGAATTACAAGAATTGAAAGACTGGAATTGAAAATTTCAATTTAACTAAAATTAACTACTTGCCAAAATTGGCTTACAAGCCTATCTATATATACTACATGTAACTGGGATATTCATGTCGACATCCACTGATCTCATTCCCACCTTTGGATTGCTTCAATTCGATCTCAGCCCTTGATCTCACTTTTTGGCGCCAAAATCCCAAAGGGTAACTTGCAGCCGATTTTTGTGCATTAAATGCATTTGAGATGACTTGTGATGTTATAGGGGACAATTTGGAGTATAGGGATGAGATATGGTTGTTTGTGTAAAAGATGGCAGGGTGTAGGGGTGGCAGGTTGTAGCTTTGGCATGTGTCCTCCCCTGGTGCAAAACCAGGGGAAAGGGTTTTGTTGAGAGGGTGACAGGGAGGCAAGTGAGGTGTAGGGTTGAGGCAAGTGGTGAAGGTGGAGGTGGAGTGGTGTTTGTAGCAGCAGTGAGGTGGAGGAAGGTTGAAGAAGGCCAGGGTCAAACATGGGTGTTGACCCGTTTTATTTAAAAAGGGTAGGGTGGGCTTGGTTTGTTGTATGGATTGGGCTGGGTATTTTAGTTTAGGCTGGGTTTAGATAATAGGGTAGTGGGTTGGGTTTATTTGTTTATTTATTTTGGGTTAAGGGTTTAGTTTGGATCCGGATTTAGTTTGTAGCTAAAATATCACAAGGACCAAAAGTGTAACTTTCTGAAACTTGAAGGACCCAACCTGTAAATTCACAATACATATCACAAGGACCAATTATGCCATATAAGAATAGTTCAAAGGTTTATTTTTGATAAATTCCAATTTTAAAACCTTAAGGACTATTTCTGACTTTTTTCAAAGTTGAGGGACCAAAGTTGTAAATTTGTAATTTTTAACTTCAAAGGACTTTTCTAACAACTTATGAATCCCCAAGGACCTAAAATGATATTTGTACAAGTTTTAAGTGATCAGGGACTAGATTTGACAACTTTTAAAAGTTGAGGGACTGAAACTGCCAATTATGCAAACTTTGTTCGTTTTTCAACTGTTTTTAAACATTTTGCATCTGAAACATATAAAACACAATTCTGGGATAATTTCAGTATTATGATGCATTTCTGAGTGTTTTTGGATGTTTTGGCAGTTCAGATTAGGTAAAAATGATGAGTATTTAGACACTCATCAATCCCCCACACTAAACTATTGCTAGTCCCTAGCAATATTTTATGAAGATTTAATGGATTTGAAAGACTCTTTACCAAAAGCCATTACTTCTGGAGTAGCCAATTGTTTCAGTTCAAGTAAGAACTTTGGTACAATGATAACCAAATGATTTTTGAGCAAACCATAAGCTGTAAACGGATTTGATTTGTCTTTACCAGAAGCCGTTTGCTTCTGGACTAGCCAACTCTTAGATAAATTATCAATATTATCTTTGGCGAGCTGATTACCAATCATGGTTTTTCCACTGCCTTTACCACAAGCCATAACCTTGCGGGCTAGCCAACTCTTCACTTATATAAGATATGGTGAGTCGAATACCATACAATTTTGGGCAAATTGCAAGCCATCAACGGATTTGATATATCTTTACCAAGAGCCGTTTGCTCCTGGATTAGCCAATCCTTATGTGGGTTAGACATGGCGGACTGATAACCATTTTTTTGAGTTCTAAGTGAGAAAAAATTTTAAAATTTTGGCTAAAATGGGGGTACTAGATGGTACATTTGATCAAATTCGTTAGAATTCCCCCCCACACTTAGAACTGAATATTGCCCTCAATATTCAAAGAACCGGTTGTTAAACCAACACTTAGAACGTGAAAGGGAAATATTAATAGCCATTTATTTTGATATATACACATGTTTTTTTTTTTTTTTTTTTTTTTTTTTTTTTTTTTTTTTTTTTTTTTTTTAAGAAACTGAATTTACATATATACAACATGTGGGGCATCTCCCCTGCACTAGGTGGTAGAACAGAGAAAGAAAACAGAGACACGGGTGAAAACCCATGTTTTGCTAATGTTTTTGATTACCGAGTCACTAGCTTGACTCGATCCCCGCATTCATTGGTTCATGGGGAAAGTTTGAAGATCCGGGACAACCATGAATGGTATGTCCTCTCCAAAGTAGTGTTTTAAACGATGACCATTCACTTTGAAATTAGGCCCGTCAGATTGAGATAACTCAACGGTACCATATGGATAAACCTTTGTGATAGTGAATGGACCAGTCCAACGGGATTTGAGTTTGCCTGAGAAGATCTTTAATCTTGAATTGAAAAGAAGGACTCGATCACCAACGTTGAAAACGCGGTTCTTGATTTTAGAGTCATGAATCTTTTTTGTCTTTTCTTTGTAGATCAAAGAGTTCTCGTAGGCCTGATCACGCAGTTCATTTAGTTCATTCATTTGAACTTTACGGTGATCACCCGCAGTTTGGAGGTCAAAGTTAGCATGTTTCAAGGCCCAGTAGGCTTTGTGCTCTAATTCGATCGGTAGATGACATGCCTTTCCGTACACAAGTTTGTAAGGCGTACACCCAATGGGTGTTTTGTAAGCTGTACGAAAGGCCCATAATGCATCATCCAACTTATCCGACCAGGATGCACGATTTTCTCCTACAGTCCTTTCCAGGATTCTTTTAATACCCCGATTTGAAACTTCTACTTGTCCACTTGTTTGTGGGTGATACGCAGTAGAAAGACGGTGAGTTACACCATACTTTTGCATGACTTTATCAAATTTGTCATTGCAAAAATGCGTACCACGATCACTGATTATAGCACGTGGAGTTCCAAAACGGGCAAACAGAGCTTTCAGGAATTTTACAACAACTCGGGCATCATTAGTGGGTAAAGCTTTTGCTTCAACCCATTTTGACAAATAGTCAACAGCCACGAGAATGTACTTATTTCCTCGAGATGATGGAAATGGCCCCATAAAGTCAATGCCCCAGAGATCAAAGATTTCACAAACTTGAATAGCATTTTGTGGCATTTCATTTCGTTGCGAAATATTACCGTGACGCTGACAAGCTTCACAAGTTTTGATAAGATCTTGGGCATCCTTATAGATTGTGGGCCAATAAAACCCGGAATCAAACACCTTTTTGGCGGTGTAGTTTGGACTATGATGGCCCCCAGTGGGCCCAGCATGGCAAGCTTTGAGAATGTCAATAGCTTCCTGTCCGTAAACACACCGTCGGATGACTTGATCCGCACAGATTTTGAATAAGTAGGGGTCGTCCCAGAAGTAATGTTTAACATCCTTGAAGAATTTATTCTTCTATTGGGTCGACATCCCTTTCACTATGAAGTTACCCGCATGGTAATTTGCGAAGTCGGCAAACCATGGGGTAGTAGAATCTCCACGAAAAGCAACCGTACTGAGTGTCTCAAGAGGAAATGTTTCATTTATTTCTTTTTTCTCGAAAACATCTTGGTGTGGGTTCTCTAATCTGGATAGATGATCAGCGGCTAGGTTCTCAGCTCCTTTTTTATCACGTATTGTGATATCAAATTCTTGCAGGAGGAGAACCCAACGGAGTAATCTCGGCTTTGCATCTTGTTTTGCAAAGAGATATTTGAGAGCCGAGTGATCCGTATACACTACACATTTTGTCAAGATTAAATAAGGCCGAAACTTCTCAAAGGCATACACCACAGCCAACAATTCTTTTTCTGTAGTGGTGTAATGAGTTTGAGCTTCAGTCATGGTTTTACTTGCGTAGTGGATAGGCTGAAAATGTTTAGCTTTTCGTTGCCCCAGGACTGCACCGATAGCAAAATCGCTTGCATCGCACATGAGTTCAAAGGGAAAATCCCAGTCGGGGGCAACCAGAATGGGTGCTTCAGTAAGCTTTTTCTTTAATGTTTCAAAAGCTTCGATGCACTCGGGTGAGAAGATAAAAGGAGCATCCTTTTCAAGAAGATGAGTCATAGGCCGGGCAATTTTAGAAAAATCTTGTATGAATCTACGATAAAAACCGGCATGACCCAAAAAACTCCTAATACCTTTGACGGTAGTGGGATGAGGTAATTTACTAATGACATCAACTTTAGATCTGTCAACCTCAATCCCGTTCTTTGATATCTTATGGCCGAGGACAATGCCCTCTTTGACCATAAAGTGACTCTTCTCCCAATTTAGACAAAGATTGGTGTCTTCACACCGTTTCAACATGTTTTCTAAATGGGAGAGACATGTTTCGAATGAATCCCCAATGACTGAGAAGTCATCCATAAAGACCTCCATCGTTTTCCCAATCATGTCGGAAAATATGGACATCATGCACCTTTGGAATGTGCCTGGAGCATTGCATAAGCCGAAAGGCATACGTTTATAAGCAAAGGTTCCATAAGGGCATGTAAATGTGGTCTTTTCTTGATCTTGTGGATCAATGGGGATTTGAAAGTAACCCGAGAAACCATCAAGGAAACAATAGTACTCGTTTCCCGCTAATCTCTCAAGCATCTGATCCATGAAGGGCAGAGGAAAATGGTCTTTTCGGGTGGCATCATTTAACTTACGATAGTCAATGCAAACACGCCACCCAGTAACCAATCGAGTTGGAATCAACTCATTATCCTCATTTGTGACAACAGTTATGCCACCCTTTTTTGGAACGCAGTGGATGGGACTAACCCAAGGACTATCAGAGATGGGGTAAATCAATCCTGCATCAAGAAGTTTGATAACCTCCTGTTTGATAACATCGTGGATTTTGGGATTTACCCTTCGCTGGTGTTGGACTGCTGGTTTGAAGTCATCCTCCATTAATATTTTGTGAGTACAAAATTCAGGGGCGAGACCCTTTATGTCGGAGAGTTTCCAAGCAATTGCTTGCTTGTGTGACTTCAAGACCTTTATTAGAGCAGTCTTTTCCTCATCACTTAAGTCTTTAGCAATAATGACGGGTAATTTATCATCACCCTCCAAAAATGCGTACTCAAGATGAGGTGGCAAGTCTTTGAGTTCGACCTCAGGAAATTCATCGTTTTTCTCAACCGATTTAATTTCCTCATTATGAAGTTCAACGGGAGGGAGTGGAGGAGAATTGTCCTGATTTAACAATGTCTCAAGAAGAAGAATATCTCCCTCCAGATCAATCTCAGCGTCATCAATTCCTTCCAGAAATGAATCACACTCGAGATAAGCCTCGATCTCTTCCAAATTGAAATTACTTCCCTCAAACTGAGTGAGAGAAGGGGAAGAGTCGGAAATGATAGGTAGAGAAGATGTGGTGGTATCCCCACTCACAGAATTATGAGAATAACCAAGAAACTCTTGTGAGTACTCCTCTGAAACAATATCAATGACATCGATTCGGTTAACCGATTCAGGATCTTTATTTGAAGAGTACTTCGAAGTTTGATCGAGGTTAAAAGTAACAACTTCATTATCCACACGTAATGTGATTTTATGCTCAAATACATCAATGAGAGCATGTCCTGTTTTTAGGAATCCTCTCCCAAGAATGAGAGGAACCCTGGGATCAGCATCGAAATCGACAACCACAAAGTCAGCCGGAAAATGGAACTTTCCCACTTTCACAAACACATCCTCAGCAATGCCGCGAGGAAGAGATGTGGAACGATCTGCAAGCTCAAGAGTCATGCAAGTAGTAGTGAGTGCAGGAAGAGAAAGTTTTTCCCAGACTGAATAAGGCATCAGGTTAATGCTTGCACCAAGATCGGCCAAGGCATAGCATTCAACCATTCCTGGAAAGACACAAGGTAGTAAAAATCTTCCAGGATCTCCAAGCTTCACCGGAAGCTTTTTCAAGATAACTGCTGAGCAGTTCTCATTTAACGGAGTCTTTGCCATTTCAAACAGCTTTTCCTTGTTGCTTAACAAGTGTTTGATTGTGGATGCAAACTTGGGCATTAGAATGATAGCATCCGCGAAGCTTATATCAAAATGTAGTTCCTGGAAAATTTTGAAAAATTTTTCCATTTGCTGACTAGCTTTTTCGCGGAGCTTTTGCTCATGTAAACGTGATGGATAAGGAATAGAAGGTTTGGATTTAGGGTTTTCAACAGGGATTTCAAAAACAACTCCTGGTTTGGGTTTTGGTTTCTGGACAACTTGAGGTAGGACATTGTCGGCACCTCCGTTATTAATAGGAAGTTCCTTGTCCTCAGTCACCTCAGGTTCACTTTCCACTACCTTGGGGAGAGGAGAAGAAGTGGTAGTAGAAATAGTGGGTCCATCATAAGCTTTACCACTGCGTGTGGTGACAGCTTTGAGTTCACCCTTTGGGTTTGGAATGGTATTACCAGGAAGACCTCCCGAGGTAGAAGGTGGATTGATGTGATTCATGAGACTGGTAAGCATATTCTTAACTTCGCTTTGAGAATGATCAATTTTATTAGAAAGCTCATTCTTAAGCTCAGTTCCTTGCTTGTATATTGAAGTTTGAAATTCATTTCTCAATCCAGAGATCTGATTTTGTATTGCCTTCATTTTGGTCTCATTAAACTTGATGTAGTTATCAAGTTCGTTTGGGAGAGGTCCTTGATGATTCGGAGCTGAATACCCTTGATTACCCCTCTGGGGTGGGTATTGATTGTTTGGGGCAGTAAATTGATTTTGCATGTTCTGCCCTCTCTGTTGATTAGGATTACTCCTATTTAGATTGTTGGGAGGAGGAAATCCGGGTGGCCCGAATTGATTGCTAGCACGGTGGTTTGGGTCCACTTGAGGACGGTATTGATTACCTCCTTGATTGGATGTTCCGGCTAAAGCATTAATATCAAATGTATTGCCATCGGTGGCAGTACAATTATAGTAAGCGTGAGGACCACCACAAGTAACACAAACTTCTATTTTTTTGACTTCAGCAGTGTGAGAAGTTTGCGGAGCGGACTCTTTCTTTTGTGTGGAGAAAACCAAAGCTTGAATAACCTTCGTGAGTTCAGCAAGCTGAGTATCAGTACTGGACTGACTCACGGGAGATGAAGTGGAAGGACCAGCACTAGCCTGGGGATTATATGTCCTGTTTCGTGTAGTGCGGACCTTAGACTTATTTTCAATGAGAGCAATGGCTTCCTTAGTGGATTTGCTCAGAAAATTACCTCCAGCTGAGGCATTGAGAGAATCTTGGTCAGATGGGTTTAACCCACTGTAAAAAGTGTCCATCTGCATCAAATCGGTGAAACCGTGATGAGGACATTTGCGGAGCAATTCTTTGAAACGATCCCATGCTTCTCCAAATGGTTCATCAAACCTTTGAGTGAATTTCATGATTTCGTTTTTAAGATGCGTGGTTTTGGAAGGAGGAAAGAATTCATTTACGAATTTTTGAACTAAATCTTCCCATGTTTTAATTGATCGAGGGGGTTGTTTGTCAAGCCAAATCCGGGCTGCCCCATCTATAGAAAACGGGAAAAGAAGAAGTTTGATTGATTCCTCCGGGACATTTTTACATTTGATGGTGGATGTGATTTTATTGAACCATCGAACGTGATCTTGAGGATCGTCCCTCTCAAAACCATAGAATTGACGTGATGTAACAAGGTTTATCAACCCAGTTTTCAGCTCAAAATTCTCAGCCACGATGGCTGGAACAACAATGGCATCTCCATAACCCTCGGTGGGTGCCTGGAGAAGCTCATTCATAGGGCGGTCTTCTGCCATGATGATAGGGGTTTCGGGTTCAGTCCGTATCTCGGGTACGACTGATGGAGCAGAACGTCTACGACGTCTTCGAGGTATTTTTCCAAGCTCACGGAGAGGGCTTGATGACCTAGAAGAACGAGTGCGCATGCACTTTTAGCAAAAAATTTTCAATTAAATCAAGATCGAGTAAAAACACAAGTGAACTTAAACCAATAATCAACAAGCGTACGGTAGCTCTCTAAAAGATAAACGCACAGAGTGTCAGTTTATCAATTAAAGGTGAGCCGATATTCGCAAGTGATACAAAGGCAAGTTTTAAATCTTTGGTTTGGGAACTTATTATGGTCGTACCCCCAGTTAGGTAGTACTCAGTCTTGGTTCTCGATGGTAATATTTTATTATTTGTTATTTATTAAAGAAAACGGAAAATGTTTTTGGGTTTTTTTAATTTATATGATAATAATAATAATAATATATATAGAAAAGAAAAGAAAATATTTTTGTATTTTATATTGTTTTCGGGAAATAGGAACTTCTGATAGAAGGATCTCGAATCACTAATCGCTAAAATTCTTCACAATAGTCGCAGCACACCTCCCCGGCAGCGGCGCCAAAATTTGATTCGTTCCAAACCGGCTATCTTTTATTTCTCTATCACACAAGTCAACCACTTGTGAATGGTCAACCGTAATAAATGATAAAAGGCAAACAGTCTGAAAACGAATGCTCGTGTGTAGTTTGTGAAACCAGGCAAGTGATCACCCGGATCGTTTCCCAACGAGATGTGAATGGAAAACTGTGAAAAGCTTTGGATTAGAGTGATTGATGAATCAGATATTTTTGATTATGATTTAACAAGATAAAATCTATTAAATAGAAGCTATCACTATTTTTCTGAATCGTTTAATCTAAATTACTCTATATTGATTATATTTTACGCTAAAAACGCGAATCAGGAATTAAGAAAACGTGATTAATACTGAGATATATGTAAAATTAACTCTACAGGTGATCTAATATTTTTTATAACTTAAAAATGACAAAAGAAAATTATCTAAAAAAGATTTATATTTTTCTGATTTTTATATTTTTTATTATAATTTAATTACTAGTTAAACTAAATAAATAGATTAAAAATAGTAAAACTATTCTAAAAATTACGAAACTTTTTATATAAATACTAGAAGTGATTACAAAGGTGATAAAAATAAAATGGAAAAGCTAGCTTATACGGATAAGCTCTAAATAAGCTGGTAAGCTATTAAGCTTATTAATACTAAAACTGGTTCTATATATTAAATATTAAAAGGTGTAAATGTTTAACAAAAATGATTACTAGCACACTGGGTGGGTTGTTGGTTTGTGTACGAGGGGTCTGGGTTCGAAACCCAGTTTTACCCTTTTGCTAAACTTTATTATTTTTGATTTTTTCTTTTTGCAAGTTGCTAACAAGCTAATAAAAATGACTTTTTGAACTGGACTTATTTTTGGGACAACGAAATAAGCCTGAAAACCGCTTATGAAACAAGCAGTGAGCTTTTTTTTGTTATTTTGAACTAAGTTGGTTGCTGGTATGGTGCGCTGCACCAGGGCAAAATGGGCCTGTTCGAGGGCCTTTTTAGTGGCCTTATCAAGTTCTAAAAATCGAAATGAAAAATTCTATGGTTGGACTAGCTGGTGAGGTTTGATTGTGAGGAAAAAATTAGCTTAATCGGGCTTGTGGAGAGTGAGATAAAAATTCCCAAAGTTTCTAAAAACCATGAAAAGGACTGCAGTATGCAGTTTTGCTTACTGATGTGGCTGCTACTTTAGTGCACACTTTGTGCAAAGGCCTAGGCTTCGAAGGATCGACTAAGTGATCAAAATGAAGTACAAAAGTGCAAAGGAATATGGCCAAATAAGCTAGTAGCTGAATTGAGCTCGTATGAACTATTGACAGTCCAAAATTCACATAGTTGGTACAAAAGTTAATTTGCTATCTAGAGAGCTGATCAGGGTTTCAAAAGAGCTTCTTAGGACTAAGATAAGCTTATGCAAACTTGGGCTTGTGGTCAATGCACAGTGTACGGGGTGTTTGGCTATGTGACAGCTTAGAACCAAACAGTCCCTTAGGGGACTGTTTTGAGTCTTTCTAAATGAACTGAGTGTGATAAAGCTCTAAATTGATTCTAATGATACTGGAGGTTATATCAAGCTATGAAATGAACTTTTGTGACTGAAAATAAAACAGATTAAGAAGCTAGCTTATAGTTTCTATTTTTGGCTTTTATTGGTTATATTAGTGATAAGAAGAAACTAGTTATAAGACAACTAAAAACCTGAATGAAATATGATAGTATACTAATAATAAGCTGAGAATTAGGCAGATAAGCTAATGAAAAGCTTCTTAACAGTAAATTAGAAAATTAAGCTAAAAATGAGATTTTTGCTTACAATCGAATTGCACTGAGAAACCAAGGACTAGGACCAAGAACAACCTATAGGCTTCCCATGAAGCCACTAAACCATAAGCTTCCACAATTTTCAGCTTGTTCTTCCAGAGTAGCTTGTTTGACTGTTCGTTGACTTTTGTTGACTTTTATTCGAATTTAAAATTAAGAGCTAAGTAACACTACATAAGCTTACATGAAGCTATGTAGAGCTTTATGTGAGCTTATGGAAAGGTTTATTGGAGTGTTAATGATACTTTAAGGGAGCTTAGAGCTTATACGATTACTATGTAAATTGGAATTAACTTATGACTGAAATGTGAATCAAAATGACTTGAAACTTAACAAGATAACTGAATTGAGCTTATATTAAAACTGAACTGAGAATTACAAGAATTGAAAGACTGGAATTGAAAATTACAATTTAACTAAAATTAACTACTTGCCAAAATTGGCTTACAAGCCTATCTATATATACTACATGTAACTGGGATATTCATGTCGACATCCACTGATCTCATTCCCACCTTTGGATTGCTTCAATTCGATCTCAGCCCTTGATCTCACTTTTTGGCGCCAAAATCCCAAAGGGTAACTTGCAGCCGATTTTTGTGCATTAAATGCATTTGAGATGACTTGTGATGTTATAGGGGACAATTTGGAGTATAGGGATGAGATATGGTTGTTTGTGTAAAAGATGGCAGGGTGTAGGGGTGGCAGGTTGTAGCTTTGGCATGTGTCCTCCCCTGGTGCAAAACCAGGGGAAAGGGTTTTGTTGAGAGGGTGACAGGGAGGCAAGTGAGGTGTAGGGTTGAGGCAAGTGGTGAAGGTGGAGGTGGAGTGGTGTTTGTAGCAGCAGTGAGGTGGAGGAAGGTTGAAGAAGGCCAGGGTCAAACATGGGTGTTGACCCATTTTATTTAAAAAGGGTAGGGTGGGCTTGGTTTGTTGTATGGATTGGGCTGGGTATTTTAGATAATAGGGTAGTGGGTTGGGTTTATTTGTTTATTTATTTTGGGTTAAGGGTTTAGTTTGGATCCGGATTTAGTTTGTAGCTAAAATATCACAAGGACCAAAAGTGTAACTTTCTGAAACTTGAAGGACCCAACCTGTAAATTCACAATACATATCACAAGGACCAATTATGCCATATAAGAATAGTTCAAAGGTTTATTTTTGATAAATTCCAATTTTAAAACCTTAAGGACTATTTCTGACTTTTTTCAAAGTTGAGGGACCAAAGTTGTAAATTTGTAATTTTTAACTTCAAAGGACTTTTCTAACAACTTATGAATCCCCAAGGACCTAAAATGATATTTGTACAAGTTTTAAGTGATCAGGGACTAGATTTGACAACTTTTAAAAGTTGAGGGACTGAAACTGCCAATTATGCAAACTTTGTTCGTTTTTCAACTGTTTTTAAACATTTTGCATCTGAAACATATAAAACACAATTCTGGGATAATTTCAGTATTATGATGCATTTCTGAGTGTTTTTGGATGTTTTGGCAGTTCAGATTAGGTAAAAATGATGAGTATTTAGACACTCATCAATGGTGCAGCTGTGTCTGAAGAAGATGCAAACCACAAGTTTCTTAGATCTCTACCAACAGAATGGTCAAGTGTGTCAATGACCATGAGAATGAAGGAAGAAATTGACACCATGACAACTGATGACCTGTACAACAATCTTCGGGTTTTTAAACAGGAAATCCAAGGAAAAGCGTCTTCAAGTTCTACCAATGTTGCCTTTGTTTCTCAAAACAAGGGCAGCACTAACAAGGTTAAGTCTGGTGGTTCTAGTTCTGGTGGTTATGAAACTTCTTCAAGCAGAATGAGAGAAAGAGAAGTACCAGCTGGCTTTGCTGATAAAGTTGTTTATTCTCTATTTGCCAAGAATTCAGAAGAACCAGATCTTCTCAGTGATGACCTTGAGCAGATTGATGATGTTGATGTTGAGGAGATGGATATTAAGTGGCAAATTGCTATGATTGCCATTAGAATGAAAAAAGTTTTACAATCAGACTAGAGGAACATCAGGTTTGATGGGAAGACAACAGTTGGGTTCAATAAAAAGAAAATGGAGTGCTACTATTGTCACAAACCGGGGCATTTTGCTTGGGAATGCAGAGAAAAGATGACTGCTGATGGGAAAAAGAAGAAAGGTTCTGACTCTCAAGATGATGTCAAGATGGGGAAGAATCAGATGAGCATGTTGACACTGGAAGCTGGAGCTGTGAATTGGGATGAACACACAAGAGGAAGAAGCACCAAACCATGCACTTATGGCTATTGGTTCCAGTAATGAGGTATCTTTGTGCTCCAAAATATGCATTGATTTATACAATCATCTTAAAGCTTTGTGTGATGAACAATTAAATCAAATAGGTGACCAGGAAGTAAAAATTCTTGCTTATACTAAGGCTGTTAAAACTTTAGAAGCACAAATAGTCACCTATCAAAAACAACATGCCTCTTTAAATGAAAAACTCACCTTTCAGGCTAATGAAATATATGAAAAGGATGAAAAACTTAAGAGATATAGAAGAATTGGCATGAAAGCAGTAAAAGAAAGAGATGAATTGCAAAAGAGAGTAGACTCATGGAACCATTCCTCTAAAAATCTTGTTAAGCTGGTTAATGCTCAAATGAGTTCCACATGTAAAATTGGATTAGGCTATGAAATTAAATCAGACAGTGAAATTCTAAGCTATGAGGAAGAGATGGACAGATCTGTGTTCAAATGTAGAGAAGATGATTCTGCTGGTAGACTAGTTTACAATAGGTTCATTAAAACTGATGATTTTAAAGGGGTGCCACCTCCATTAAGTGGAGATTACACTCCTCTACAAAAGGAAGACCTTGATGATTCTTTGTTTGTATATGGTAAAAAGGGTCCTATATATCCTGAGACAGGCAACTCAGATGACAAATCAAGTTAATACTCTACCTGTCAAACTAATGACAGTGAAGGATCCACTAGAGATGTTTCTGAGCAGTCTGAATCAGAATCAGAGAGTGAACCTAAAGAAGTTTCTAAGTCATAATTTGTCAAACATAGTGAACCAGTTGTGACTACACCCAAACCTGATACAGATAAACCTAGTTGTGATACTCACATAAAATCTCCTAGGAAGTCTGTCAAAAGTCAAGAGTCACCAAAATCTGATAGGATGAGAAGAGAGTACAGGAAAAACTACACCTTTGGTCCTAAGAGGTGTTTTGTGTGTGGTAGTCTAAGTCATCTAATTAGAGACTGTGATTTTCATGAGAAAAGGATGAAAAGAGAAGCTGAATTTAGGAAGCAGAAAAGTGTTAATACTGGCCATTTGAATGTTAAACCAGTTTGGAATAATGCAAACAAGATTAATCATGCTAATAAGTTTGTTACTAGACCAGCACAATTTAATTCTGGTAGGCCTAATGTTAATACTGGTTGGTCATCAGTTAATTTTGTTAGACCAAATTTTAATTCTGGTAGGCCAAATGTTAGTTCTGGTAGAACAAATTTTAATTCTGTCAGGCCAAATGTTAATTATGTGCAGCCAAATGTTAATTCTGGGTGGTTTAATCATTCTGGACCCAGACAACCAGTAAATAGACCACAGGTGAACTCATATAACCAAAGAAACAATTTTTATAAACCTCATTCACCTGTGAGGAGTCCTTTTGCTAAGAATACAGCACAAACTTCAAACTCAAATGCTGAAAGGGAAAATGGGGAATCTGCTATTAAGACCCCAGCATGTTGGTCTTGGGATCCATTCAAGAATACACTTACCTACCAATCCAAGAACAACAGTGGATCAAGCTTATACAAGACTTATAAATATGTTGATCCACAGGGCAGACCCAAGCCTTCAGAGGCCTGGGTCCTTGAGAGAAACTAATTTCTCTACTTTTTGTGCAGGAACATCCACTGAAGAACGTGGAAGACAGAGGAATATTTGATAGTGGGTGCTCTGGGCACATGTCTGGTAACAAGAATCATCTGAAGGATTTTCAAGAATTCAAAGGAGGTTCTGTTACCTTTGGAGGTAGCAAGGGACAAATAACTGGTAAAGGTGGAATTATTGTAGGCAATTTAGAGTTTGACAATGTGTCTTTTGTAAAAGAACTAGGGCAATTTAACCTTTTCTCCATATCAAAAATTTGTGATAAGCAGCATAAGGTGCTTTTTACTGAATCTGAATGTTTTGTATTGACTTCGGACTTTAAGATGCCTGATGAAAGTCAGATCCTTCTTAAAGTTCCTAGACAATACAACATGTACAGCTTTGATATGAAGCAACCTAATCCTGCAAAAGGTTTTGCCTGTTTGCTTGCAAAAGCCACTTTGGATGAATCTAAATTGTGGCATAGAAGGTTAGGTCATGTTAACTTTAAGAACATAAATAAACTTGTGAAGAATAACCTAGTTAGAGGATTACCTTCCAAGACTTTTAAGAATGACCATACCAGTGTAGCTTGTAATAAGGGCAAACAGCATAGGGTTTCTTGTAAGGCTAAGTTAGATAGGTTTGTTACTGAGCCTTTGCATACCTTACATATGGATCTGTTTGGCCCTACATCTGTACAAAGTATCAACCATGCTAGCTACTGCCTTGTCATCACTGATGATTGCACTAGATTTTGCTGGGTGTTCTTTATGTCTAGGAAAGATGAAACAACACCATTAATTCAAACTTTCATTAGGCAGATAGAAAACCAACTTAATAAAAAGGTTAAGATCATTAGGTCAGACAATGGCACAGAATTCAAGAATAGGAGCATGATTGAGTTTTGTGGAAATAAAGGAATCAAGCAACAATATAGCAATGCTAGAACTCCACAGCAGAATGGAGTTGCTGAGAGAATTAACAGGACCCTGATTGAGGCAGCTAGGACTATGCTAGCACACTCACTCCTACCCACAACCTTTTTGGCTGAAGCAGTAAGCACTGCTTGCTACATTTTCAATAGGGTTAGAGTGACCAAGCCTTAGAGTAAAACACCTTATGAACTTATTTTTTGCCATAAACCAGTTGTTAGCTATATAAGGCCTTTTGGGTGCCATGTGACCATTCTTGATACATTGAGTGTGCTTGGAAAATTTGAAGGAAAGTCTGATGAAGGGTTTCTAGTTGGGTATTCACTGAATAGTAAGGCCTTTAGGGTATACAATTTAGTAACCAATAAAGTAAAGGAAAATCTTCATGTTAATTTTCTTGAGGAAAAACCCAATGTGAAGGGCCTAGGTCATAGATGAATGTTTGATATTGGTTATTTAACTGATTCTATGAACTATATACCTGTCTCTAAGGAGAATCAAGCTAACCCTGATGCAGGTTCCATAGAAGTACCTAACAATGCAGGTACACTAGTCACTTCTGATGCAAGCAATGCTGAGCAAGACAAGGAGATTGAGGAGCTTATTGTGATTCCTACCACAGAAGTCAAACATGTTGCAGCTGATGAAGGAACAAAGAAATCTTCTCCAAAGAAGAAGGAGACTGTAAAAAGGCCTCAAGCAGAAAGGAAAGAGGCTTCTCCTACACAAATTCCAGAAGATATTTCATCCTTCAGAGAAGAAATGAATGCTTTGGCTGACAAACATCTTGGGAAGAAGGCTACCAGCACTAACTTGGTTAAGTCTGGTAGTGGGATCATTAAGTCTGCTACCAGTACTAACTTAGTTAATTCTGGTAGAGATGTTGTTAATTCTGCTCAACCTGAGTCTACTCCAAATGCTGATATTGATGATTCTGAGATGCCAGAACTTGAGTTCTTTGATAATCCAAGTGAAGGCATTTTTGATGGGGCTTCTTATGATGAAGAAGGGGTAATCACTGATTTCAACAACTTACCCACAGAAGTGGATGTAAGTCCAGCTCCAACACTCAGAATTCACAGCATTTGATGCGTGGTTTTGCGACCTTACAACAGGTTTTACCTCTCGAGGGATCTCGAGAAGCTTGCAATCCCCACCAGGCAGTGTACCTGACCGATGTAGTATAGTGAAGTGGCAAGTACCGGGGGATTGATCGTTCTCTAGGGGAATAGTGTCGTTAGGATTGAAAAACTACTCCAATAGGTCTAAGGGTGAGGGAAGATTCTTTTTGTATTTTTATATTTTCTATAAAAGCAAGTAAAATCTCGGGTTTGAAAGAGTGGGCGGAATTAGTTGCTAGTCAACTAACCCAAATAACTACAAATGCAAATAAAATAAAATAACTAAAAATGAAAAGGGTCGTGGAACTTATATGGAGAGAAATGTGTTTACTTAGATTTCCTTACTCCCTAACTATCTTTTATCGGTTGATTAGTGTGTATTAATTGCGTGGATGACGGGTGTATTCCTTAATACCAATCGTGGGGTGGCGTACGTACTTCCCCAACTCTACAAGCTCCTACTTCACTCCTATGTCGAGCCGGCTAAGAAGCTCCTAACATGGGATCACTAGAATTCGCTCATGCATTAAATACAACCATATAAACCTAGTACGCATTGGTTCATGTTTCTTAAGTCGTTCAAGCAAGTTACCGTATAGGAAGTTAGCCAGTTTTCTTAAGCCTAACATCGATAAACAATCATCTAATACAATTAATAACACACTAATAACCAATAATCAATAGTTAGGTTTCATTAGATCTAAGCAAACACAAGATAAATCTAGCCTAGCATGTTAATTAAAAGACAAGAACAAGATATAATCAAACAACACATAGACATATTGATTGATTAAGTGATTACTTATCTTCAATTAAACATGGGAGATCTAAGGGTATAAAACCCTTAAAAATGGCAGAAAATTCGTCTAGGGTTTCTCCTCACAAAGTTGCACACAATGAATAAAAATTGCAAAACTATATATAGAGTTTAGTGGCTGACGGCGTCACGTTGTAGGAGGTGACGCCGTCACCTCGCCGTGGCTAGGGTTCCCGGATGGTCTTCCTGACGTCGTCCCTTTTTAATCCTCCAAAATCCGCTCTGGCCTATCAAGGGTTGACGCCGTCAGATTAGTGCTTGACGCCGTCTCTCTTAAACTTAAACCGTGATGGCCTTGATCACCTTAAAGGGTGACGCCATCAGAATTTCCATTGTAAAACTCTCTGGCGCGTCACGTGTATTTTTCATATCCACCTCTTTTGCCAAGCCATGACGCCGTCTGGAACAATTCTTGACGCCGTCAAGTGTACTTTTCCAACAACTTTGAAGACTTTGTCGTTTTCTTCACTTTTATGCTCCAAAAACGTCCAAAATGCTTCCTTTTCCAGATTTCTTCTCCAAAGTACCTAAAATGACAAAAGGAACGATTTAGGGCAATATTTGATCAAATAAATACGATTTAGGGCTTAAATGACCCCCTAAAAGCGGTACACTTTTCGCTTCATCAAATACCCTTACACTTGAGATTTGCTTGTCCTCAAGCAAATGCGCTTTTATTCTAATCAAAATACAAGTTAGGGTCATTTAACGCTAATATAAAAGTAATTACAACAAATAGTCATTCCACTTTAATCATAATAAGCACGGAGATTACAAACTAGCACCTCACAAGTAGTGTTTAGATACTCACATCTCTCAGGTGTCATAAAAGTATATCTCATAAATGAAAAAGGATAATATCTCTCACTACCTGTCATAGCAAATAGATTACCATAGGCTTGGGAAAGGATCAAAAACCTTCTCCACTAGGTGTAAGCACCTAAGATAAACTATCAAAGAGGGCTTTTAAATGGGTTATAACGTGAGGTGTAGGGATATGATAAACACGGTTTTGTTGGATAAAGGATATTTTACTGGTGGCGAGTTAAAGATCTTGATTAATTACATGTACAATATGGCATTGCTAAGCCAAGACTAGACTCGACTTAAGCTAAAAACAAAATAACAAAAACATAAAATAAACATAAAATGAAACGGGATGGTAGTCCGTATGTTTTTTCTACTTTTTTTTTTTTTTTTTTTTTTAACATACACTCTTGCCCTACCATCCAAAATAATACATCATAGGGGCGTTGCATTCCCCTTACACTTGAACTTTTACATAACTTTACAAATAACTATTCTAATGACTCGAATTAAGATAATCGACACACTTGGAGTACTTTTAAAATATTTAGCACATATGGGGGTAATAATGTTGTTCTTCCCCATTACTCCATTACACTAGTACTTTACCCATGAGTCCCAATCGTCCCAAAACAATATGTACAAGGATATGACTCGACTTAGCAACCATGTAATCAATTAGATAATTAACTTAGGGTTTAAACAAATGTTGTCACAATAATGCACTAAAAATGAGTGCATACAAGGTAGGCTAAGGCGATTTGGGTGTACATTTAAGTGGGGTGTAAACAAATTCTTCCTTTAAGTAAAATGCATAAAGGTCGAAACGAAAAGATAGGCTCTGAGGGGTGTACTAGGGGTATCGTGTACTAAAAATGAGTACAACGCAAAGGGTGTGGGAGAATTACTTGACCAATGTAGCCAAAGTAATTATAACAAAAACACAGGTGTAAAACAATGGGTTAATCCTAATGCCTCTTATCATGTAGTAAATCTAACTACACGAATGTAGTCTCACTTGTGGCCTCGGAATGGTCCTAACGCAAGTTCTAGAATCTAAGTGCTACCGGTACACACATCATAGCATAAATGCTTTTCCTACCAATTCTAGGGGCGAACCTCACATATTTGGGGGTGGAAAATTTTTTAGTGGTACGGTTTTTTGTGCTAGTCATATAACTCCTATCCATGAGACGCTCATTTAAGATCAAAGTTTCACTCCTATATGTTGTAAAAAATTTTAAATTTGGCACTAAAATTTCCATAACAGGTATTTCTCTCAGTTTTATTACACATCTACCATTAAACAAACAAAAATCAAGTGCACTTGTATTCTCTAAAGTATCGTACTTTACCCCCCCCCCCCCCCCTTACACTTAAGATGAACATTGTCCCCAATGTTCAAATAACAAGATGTAAAAGTAAATAAGGTAAAAGAATGAAATCAAATACTCCCCTGATTCGTTTGGTGGATAAAGAGGTAACATGGTTAGATCTTCTTCCAAGGTAATGTTGAAGCTTCAAGACTAATGCATCGCCTAAAGCTTGATTCCACATACATTTCCTTGTCCAAAATAACCTGTTAAACCTGAGAAAACAAACACGAAAACCTGCATAACAACGGCGGGATAAATCTATATAAGGATATAATGCTTGTGGAATGATAAGTTTGCAGATTCCTGGAGTTTATAAGTTAGAGATTTAATAAAAAAAAAATTTATGAAAACAAAACTTTCAACAATTTCAGAAAATTAAAACCTGACGCCGTCAGGTTGTAATGCCTGACGCCGTCAGAAATGATCTGACAGAATTCTCATGTTAAGTTTTCGGAAAATTTTTGAAAAAACCTATACCTTACTTCCTGGAATTCCTGCAAAACATCATTATGACTCGATACAAGCATTTTGACTCAAACAAATACTAATATGTAGGTTAATTTATTATTGTTATGATTCATGTTTATTTGTTCTAATAAACTGATTTGGATTTCCCTTACACTTATCTTTTGCAAAATACCTTTATATGTAGTTAAGACGAAGTTAAAAACAAGATAAAGCATTTTCACAATTTACTTTTGAACATGAATCAATAATAATAAAAATTAAACACACATACGGAAGCAAATAAAATCAAACAAAACAAATAAATAAACACACAAAGCAAATAAAGCTTGGGTTGCCTCCCAAGAAGCGCTTTTCTTTATTAAGGAGTCTTGTAGCTAGACTCAAAGTCCTTCTACCCTATGTAAGTAAGTTCGTCATCGAGGACGTCTTTAGGGTTAAGCTTTGATTGAAGTTTCCTATTGGTCCACTTAGTACGATATATCTTTTCAAACTTCTCTCCATCCGGGTCATATAATGTCATCTTAATATGCCATGACCCATCTCCATCTTTGGGTGGTTTGTCCCAATCCCACTTATGATCATCGTCCTCACAAGTCCACTTATTCATCCCTAGGTTAATTGGCAAAACTCCTAGGAAATCAATCATCTTCCTAAAAACTAGAGGGTCTTCAAATGGATCCAATTCGGTGTCCCTAGCCAAGAGTTGTTCTACCGCATGTGTTCGGTTCACAAAGTCCTCTTCTAGGTAAAATGGGCGTTGGGGTCCTATGAAGTCTCTATTGATCCAAGGTCCATATCTAGATGGTCTCCTATTTAATTCTAACCAATGGGGTGTTGGTTCCTCACTAGTATCATAAGCATGTTTCTTCACATCATAGACTGGCCAAGTATCACCTTCTCATACCGCTATCTTAGATTCCTTACAATCAATCATAGCACTAGCGGTCGCCAAAAATCCTCTACCTATCAACAAGGGGCATGTAGGGTCGCTAACCATATCAAGGACGTGGAAATCGGCTAAAATGGTTAGTTTTCCTATGTGTACTAACACTTCCTTGACTACTCCAACCGGGTAAGCAACACTTCCATCCGCTAAGCCTATTATCACCTCGGTTTCTTCAAGTTTTCCTAGTTTTAGAGAGGTGTAGAGCGGTAACGGAAGTAGGTTAAGGCTTGATCCAAGATCGGCTAATGTGTCATAAGCCTCCGAATTACCGATCTTGCAAGGTAGAACAAATAAGCCCGGATCATCTAACTTCTTAGGTAGCTTGTTTTGAACGAAGGCGGTCCCTTTTTCGCCTAACTTGAGCTTCTTCTCATCCAACACATCAATAACCGGACTTTCAAGGTGGAGCTCCTTGAATTCATTGTCAAGGTTTTGAGTGGGAGGTGTTTCAACTATGTTGTTGACCAATTTGGATATCATAACTTCTTGGTCATTTTGAACGACTTGGGTTTGTTTGAAACACGAGCTCATGGAATTGACCGAATAATATTGTGGACAAGAACTAGGAGACGAAACCGACGAGATGGCGTTGATGTTTAGTTTCGGGTTCTTGACTGTGTTGCTAGGGAGTGCTCCCATTTCTCGGTCATTGAGGGCTTTCAACAAAGTGTCAATCTTATTGGTCATCTCGCTTTGTTTTTGTTTGAAATCGGCTTCAAACTTGGCCAAACGAGCTTCTTGAGATGCCATAAATTGGGACATCAATCCTTCAAAGTTATTGGTACTACCATAATTGGAAGAATTGTTGTTGAAAGTACGGTTCGAGTTGGAACCGCTTGATTGGAAACAATTAGGTGGGTTGGAAGAATTGGTTTGTTGTGCGTTTTGGTTTTGTTTCCACCTAAGGTTTGGGTGATTTTTCCATGAGGGGTTGTATGAATCACCGTAGGGGTTTGGCTCGGGTTTGAAAGTGTACGACTTGTCTCCCGCTCCGTCGGTACGCGAGGATGCGTAGTCCGCAAAAGCTTGTTCGGGGAGTTCCACACAATCACGAGTGTCGTGGGGACCACTACATAGTTCACATGAAGAAGTGATTTTGTTCACTTGGCTTGAAGGTTTAGGAGCCTCGTAGGATTTCATAAGAAACTTGACTTGGTCTTCAAGTTCTATGATCCTACGGTCGGAAGTGCTTGAATTGTTCGAAGGCAAAGATATTGCCTTGACCGTTTTATTCAAATCACGGGGATCACTCCAACTTTCGTTGTCAGAAAGAGCAAGATCTTCTTGGAGAGCCCATGGTTGTTCCGCACTTAGATCACGCAGCTTACCACCAGCCGATTGGTCAATGGTTTGCCTCGTGGAGAGATTGATATGGTCATAGAAGATTTGGACTTGGAGCCAAAGTTCTATGCCATGGTGAGGGACTTTTTGGAGTAAGTCCTTGAATCGAGTCCATGCCTCGTAGAGGGTTTCGCCTTGACATTGTTGGAACATCAAGATATCATTCCTTAGCTTGGTAGTTCTTCCTGGTGGGAAAAACTGACCGAGGAAACGAGTGGTGAGATCATCCCAAGAGGTGATGGATCCTGTGGGTAGGCGCTCTAGCCATTGACTAGCTTGGTCCCGCAGAGAGAATTGAAAGAGACGCAGTCAGGTCGTCTCTCGAGTGGCAACATCAAGGTCTATGGAATCAACAATTTTGAGAAAGTCCTTGAGATGTTGATTAGGATCTTCGGAACGAAGTCCATGGAATGCGCATCCGCTTTGCACCAACCGGATGGTGTCGGATCGCAAGGGAGTGACATTGGCTTCTTGAGTGAGCTCAATGGTGTTTCGATAGCCATGGTGGCTAGGACGGGAGTAGTCTCCTAAGGTACGGGCTCTAGGAGGTGGGAGTTGTTGTGGTGGTGGGTTGTTGGGATAGAGGATATTACCACCTTCCATGATGTCGGATGGTAATGGTTACGAACAAAGAAACGAAGAAAAAAGATAGACTAAAGAAAATCTAGAAAAATAAAATAAAAATCTCACTAGAAAGGAATCTAGTGAGTAGACCTAATAAAATAAAAATTCAACCTAAACAATAACTATTCCCCGGCAGCGGCGCCAAAAACTTGATGCGTGGTTTTGCGACCTTACAACAGGTTTTACCTCTCGAGGGATCTCAAGAGGCTTGCAATCCCCACCAGGCAGTGTACCTGACCGATGTAGTATAGTGAAGTGGCAAGTACCGGGGGATTGATCGTTCTCTAGGGGAATAGTGTCGTTAGGATTGAAAAACTACTCTAATAGGTCTAAGGGTGAGGGAAGATTCTTTTTGTATTTTTATATTTTCTATAAAAGCAAATAAAATCTCGGGTTTGAAAGAGTGGGCGGAATTAGTTGCTAGTCAACTAACCCAAATAACTACAAATGCAAATAAAATAAAATAACTAAAAATGAAAAGGGTCGTGGAACTTATATGGAGAGAAATGTGTTTACTTAGATTTCCTTACTCCCTAACTATCTTTTACCGGTTGATTAGTCTGTATTAATTGCGTGGATGACGGGTGTATTCCTTAATACCAATCGTGGGGTGGCATACGTACTTCCCCAACTCTACAAGCTCCTACTTCACTCCTATGTCGAGCCGGCTAAGAAGCTCCTAACATGGGATCACTAGAATTCGCTCATGCATTAAATACAACCATATAAACCTAGTACGCATTGGTTCATGTTTCTTAAGTCGTTCAAGCAAGTTACCGTATAGGAAGTTAGCCAGTTTTCTTAAGCCTAACATCGATAAACAATCATCCAATACAATTAATAACACACTAATAACCAATAATCAATAGTTAGGTTTCATTAGATCTAAGCAAACACAAGATAAATCTAGCCTAGCATGTTAATTAAAAGACAAGAACAAGATATAATCAAACAACACATAGACATATTGATTGATTAAGTGATTACTTATCTTCAATTAAACATGGGAGATCCAAGGGTATAAAACCCTTAAAAATGGCAGAAAATTCGTCTTAGGGTTTCTCCTCACAAAGTTGCACACAATGAATAAAAATTGCAAAACTATATATAGAGTTTAGTGGCTGACGGCGTCACGTTGTAGGAGGTGACGCCGTCACCTCGCCGTGGCTAGGGTTCCCGGATGGTCTTCCTGACGCCGTCCCTTTTTAATCCTCCAAAATCCGCTCTGGCCTATCAAGGGTTGACGCCGTCAGATTAGTGCTTGACGCCGTCTCTCTTTAACTTAAACCGTGATGGCCTTGATCACCTTAAAGGGTGACGCCGTCAGACTTTCCATTGTAAAACTCTCTGGCGCGTCACGTGTATTTTTCATATCCACCTCTTTTGCCAAGCCATGACGCCGTCAGGAGCAATTCTTGACGCCGTCAAGTGTACTTTTCCAGCAACTTTGAAGACTTTGTCGTTTTCTTCACTTTTATGCTCCAAAAACGTCCAAAATGCTTCCTTTTCCAGATTTCTTCTCCAAAGTACCTAAAATGACAAAAGGAACGATTTAGGGCAATATTTGATCAAATAAATACGATTTAGGGCTTAAATGACCCCCTAAAAGCGGTACACTTTTCGCTTCATCAGCATTCATCCTAAAAGTCAAATAATTGGTGATCCTAAGTCAGCTGTTCAAACTAGAAGTAAAGTGCAAAAGCTTCTTGCATCTCATGCACTTATCAGCCTTATAAAGAAGCAGCAAAGGGTCAACCACAAGGACCAACAACATTGTCTGTTTGCTTGTTTCCTTTCTCAAAAGGAACCCACCAAGGTCTCTGAAGCACTTGAAGATGAGAGTTGGGTGGAAGCAATGCAGGAAGAGTTGTTGCAGTTCAAATTGCAAAAAGTTTGGGTTCTGGTTGATCTACCTAATGGGGCTAAAGTTATAGGCACAAAGTGGGTCTTCAGAAACAAAAGGGATGAAAGAGGAGTAGTTGTTAGGAACAAGGCAAGATTAGTAGCACAAGGGTACAAACAGGAGGAGGGAATAGACTATGATGAGGTTTTTGCTCCTGTAGCCAGAATTGAGGCTATCAGGTTATTTTTAGCCTATGCATCATATATGGGGTTCATAGTCTATCAGATGGATGTCAAGAGTGCCTTTCTATATGGCACTATAGAAGAAGAGGTTTATGTACACCAACCTCCTGGCTTTGTTGATCCTGCTCATCCCAACAAGGTGTACAAAGTCATTAAAGCATTGTATGGTCTACATCAAGCTCCCAGAGCTTGGTATGCAACACTCTCCAACTTCCTTGAAGAGCATGGGTACAAGAGAGGTGTGATAGACAAGACCTTGTTCATCAAAAGGAACAAGAAGGATACCATCTTAGTCCAAGTCTATGTGGATGATATCATTTTTGGTTCTACTAAAAGGTCTTGGTGTAAGGAGTTTGAGGCCTTAATGAAGAGAAGGTTTGAGATGAGCTCAATGGGTGAGCTTACATTTTTTCTTGGACTGCAAGTGAAGCAAAAAGAAGATGGCCTCTTCATTTCTCAAGACAAGTATGTTGCTGAGATCTTGAAGAAGTTTGACTTTACAAATGTGAAGACTGCAGTCACTCCTATAGAGAACAAGGTGCCATTGACAAAGGATGAAGATGCTGATGATGTGGATGTGCACCTCTATAGATCAATGATAGGTTCTCTAATGTATCTAACAGCCTCTAGGCCTGATATAATGTATGCTGTGTGTGCTTGTTCTCGTTTTCAGGTTACTCCCAAGACTTCACATCTTCATGATGTGAAGAGAATCTTTACGTACCTAAAGGGCAAACCCAATTTGGGCCTTTGGTATCTTAGAGAGTCATCTTTTGACCTGGAAGCCTATTCAGATAGTGACTATGCTGGAGCAAGTCTTGATAGGAAATCCACAATAGGAGGTTGTCAATTCCTTGGAAGAAGATTGATTTCCGGGCAATGCAAGAAGCAGACCATTGTGGATACATCAACAACTGAAGCTGAGTATGTAGCAGCTGCCAATTGCTGTGGACAAGTCTTGTGGATTCAGAATCAAATGTTGGATTATGGTTTGAACTTTATGAAGACTGTAATTCACATAGATAATGAGAGCACTATCTGTATAGTTAAGAACCCTGTGTACCACTCTAAAACTAAGCATATAGAAATAAGGCATCACTTCATTAGGGATTGCTTTGAAAAGAAACTAATTAGAGTGGAAAAGATACACACAGACTTAAATGTGGCTGACTTATTAACCAAAGCCTTTGATGGACCTAGGTTTAATTACTTAGTGGTTAATATTGGTATGATGAACCCATAGCTGGAATTAAGGGGAGGTTACATTTAAGGGGAGGTTAAATGTAGAGTTTGTATAATAACCAATACTTAGTAATTTTAATTCTGGTAGTCTTAGAAGTTAATTCTTGTCTTTAGAAGTTAATTCTTGTAGTAGAGTTAATTCTGGTAGTTAGTGTTTTTTATTTTAGTTGCAAAATAGTATGTTTGTGTGTTTTTCTTGGTTTTTGTACTAATTTTTCCAGGAACAACATGGATTGGTGATGCTCAGAAGCCTTGCTAATGATTTTTGTAAGTGTTTGTCTGATATTTTGGTTAAGTCTGGTGAGTCAGTGGTTAAGTCTGGTTGACCATTTTTAAGTCTGGTAGTGTAAAATGTAATTAATTTTATTACCGTTAGGTCTGGTCAGTCAAATAATGATTTTTCTGATAAAATAATACCGTTACGTATTTTTCGAGAAAGAGAAGTATATAAGGATAAAATTTAATAAATTTTTCACTTTTATTCGTTATTTGCTTCTAATTTTAAGGCCTTCGATACTCTGTTTTACACTACAAGTTCGCAAACCCTAATTAGTTCTCAACCAGCACTTAATCATTCTCTCATCTATGGCTTCTCTAAAGTTTTGTGACAAGCACAACCAGGTTGGTTTCTTGAAGAAACCAAACAAAAGTGAAGGTTTCGAGCAGATTGTGGATTTCTTGAGAGGTTCTTCCATTCGGTATGCTTTAACTCATAATCTTACAATCTATACTTCCCTAGTTAAGCAGTTTTGGGGGTCTGTTACCTCTGAAACTCTTGCTGATGGGACACCACAGTTAAGGGCAACCATAGATACACATGATTTCTTTATCACTGAAGCATCCATAAGGAGTAGTCTTCAATTGGATGATATTTCAGGGAATTATATCTTGCCTAATGATGAACTTTTGGAGGGTATGAAAACTATTGGATACCCCACTGATGGTACTTTTACTTTTTGGAAAAGCCATTTTACACCACAGTGGAAATTTTTACTTCATCATTTGCTCCATTGCCTAAGTCCCAAGAGTGGTGGATGGGATCAGTTTGGAAGCAATATTGCTTCTGCATTGGTCTGTCTTTCATTTGGAAAGACTTTTAATTTTTCAAAACTTATTTTTGATGGCATGGTAGCAAATGTCAACAGCAAACATAAATTTTTAATGTACCCTCGATTTCTGCAAATGATTTTGAATTTTGAGACTGAAAATAAAATGCAGACCTATGTGAGTGTGGCTTTTACAACTAAAATCTTTGCTAATATGAAAAGGGGTTTTTCTGGGGCACATTGGCCACTTTTTCCTGCTATGCTTTCTGGTACAACTAACATTGCAGGTACCTCTACTGCTGAACAAGTGGAGCCAACAAATGAGGATCAAACCCAGGAACAACCAAGATCCCCCACACCACAACCAAGTTCACCATCATCTCAACCCAGAGTACCTACACCTACACCACCTTCACCACCACAGCAAACCCAGGTTCCAAGTCCTACTCAGGAGGAGGAATCTACTTCCATGACTGTGGAAGATCTTCTAAAACTGGTGCCTACTTTGGTTGATAGAGTAACAGCTTTGGAGAAGGCAAATAAAGCATTGAGTGGAGCTGTTGTGACATTGGTTAGAAAGGTGAAGAAAATGGAGAAGGTGATGAAAGAAAAGGGGGTTGATTTTGATGACCAAGAGGGTAGAGATGAAAATTCTTCCAAACAGGGGAGGAATTTGGACGAAGAACAAGTGTTTAAGACTCCTACTCAAAAGGATAAATCTGCTGAGATCAGTCCAAATGCCATGGAAGCAGCAGAGACCTTAGCTCAATCTCTTAATAAGATTAAACAAGGAAAGAAAAGGAGGCTAAGAAAATTGAGAATTGAAGAAGAAATGTCTGAGGATGAAGTTCTTAAGTCTGGTGAACCAGTTAAATCTGCTGATGGAGTTAATTCTGGTGTTAATACTGGTGATGCAGTTAAGTCTGGTCAGGAAAAGTCTGCTGAGCATGTTAGTTCTGCTCATGTTGAAGAATCTGATGTGGTTAAGTCTGCTAAAAGGGAAGGAAAGCAGATATTGGTAGAAACTCTTCAACCCAAGAAATCAAAAAGGCAACAAAGAGAAGAGGAAGCAAGTTTAGCAGAAATTGCAAGAATACAAGCAGAAGACCAAGCTGAAAGGGAAAGGCTGGAAGAAATTAAAAGGCAAGATGAGTTGCTTGTAAAGAAGATGCAAGAAGCTGAGGATGATCCACTCATATCTATGATTGAGGGTGATACTGAGTTAAGAGCAAAGTATGAAGAGTTAAAAGCTGATGTGAATATGACAACTGAGGAAAGAGCAAAGTAGATGGCAGATTTTCTCAATGCTAGAAGGGTTTCAGATACTCTTGGTGATTTTATTGAAAAGGTAAAACAGACTCAGAAAAAGAAAGGTACCAAAAAGAAGCTCACAATGAAGGAAAAGATGTATGATATGAAGATGTACATGAAAAACATGATGCATTTAACCCTTGAGAAGATGAAGGGAATGTCATATGAGGAGCTTGAAGGGAGGTATCTCAGGGCATATAAAATGGATCAAGGTTATGAACCTACTGATTATGAAGACTGAATCAGAAGGAGTTTTAAGAGACAAAAGGTGACAGAGTCTGAGCCTGCTATTGAAGTTGAGAAAGTAAGTGAAAAAGCATCTGAGGTTGAGAAGGCATCCAGTGAAGTAAAAGAAGAAGTTGAAGTCAAAAAGCCAATCATAAAGTGGACAAGAAGAAAAAGTATAGCAAGAAAAAGTAAATCCAAAAAGAAAGTGCAAGGGGAAGAAGAATCAGAAGAAGAGGAGCCTTCATCTGAAGAGTTCACCATGGGATCAATTCCTGAAAGCTCAGCCAAACCAGCCAAGATTGTCAGATATCAAATCATTAAGACTGGATTGAGGGCAGCTTATCAGATAATAAGGGAGGACAACACTGATGTAGTGTATTTAAATTTTCCAGGGCTGTTAAATGATTTAAGTAGGGAAGATCTCAATGAATTGTATAAATTGGTGAATATCATACATGGAGATACAAGACCTGAGGAAGAGTTTGAAAGGGTCTTTTGGGGAGATTTAAAAGTTATGTTTGAGCCACCTTCAAGAACAGATGAAATTTGGAAGTTACCATACGAACAAGAGATTGTTAGGTGGAGATACTTTCACAGTTGTAAGGTACATTGCTTATCTTTGCAAATGGCTCATATTTATATGCTTGCAGAAGTGGAATATCCTTTACCACCTAGGGTCTGCAAAGAAATGTTAGAAAAGAAATTGCTTGCAGATGAGAAAGATGAGGTATATGAGGAGCTTTTGGATTTGATTAAGGAACAATCCTTAAAGGAACCATATTGGGGTGTTTGAAGTGTTTGAAAGAATTTTCAAGTTGATAAGTGAGACTAAAGGAACTTCTTACTTGGTGAAGGTGCTTTGCACTAACACAACAAATGGTTATCAGTCCACCATGTCTAACCCACATAAGGACTGGCTAATCCATGAGCAAACGGCTGTGGTAAAGATATTTCAAATCCGTTAATAGTTGACAATTTACCAAAAATTGTATGGTAATCAACTCACCATATCTGAGATAGTGAAGAGTTGGCTAGCCCACAAGATTATGGCTTGTGGTAAAGGCTGTGGAAAACCATAATTGGTAATCAATTCACCAAGATGAGGTCTGATTCCATCAAAGAATTGGCTAGTCCAAAAGCAAACGGCTTTTGGTAAAGACAAAACAAATCCGTTGATAGTTGATGATTTGCTAAAAATCATATGGTTATCAATGTACCATGGTCTTACACACCAAAACATTGGCTACTCCAGTAGTTAATGGCTATCTGGTAAAGAGACATCAAATCCATTAATTTTCAATGATTCACCTCTCACAGGAGTTAACACACCTGGAAGTGATGAGAATAGTATGAAACTTAAAAGAATTGATGTACAAGTAGTCATGGTTGCTGAAAAGATCAGATGGTGAAAAGTTTGTTAAAATCAATGTTGCTGCATAGAAGATCAGATATGATGTTTTGAAGAGTTAGAGATAATTCCAAGAGTTCAAGATTCAATCCTCAGAAGCTTATTCAGAAGGAACTTGAAGTTCATGAAGCATGAAGATCAAGTTAGGGGAGGATTGTTGGGAATTATCACAAGAGAAGACTTAATATGAAGAACAGACTTAAGTCTGCTGGGTTACGTAGTTAAGTCTGTTAGTTGTGTTTATGTAATAGTTAAGTCTGCCTATGCATTGTTAAGTCTGGTAGGCAGTATTACTTAGTTAAGTCTGGTTGACTTTATTAGTTAAGTCTGTTTATGATTTATAGTAAAGTCGGTTAGCTATAAGTTAGGAAAGGATACGTAGTTATCTTAATAGAAGATACGTATATCCTTCTACACGTTTTGTATCTAGGGTTTCCTTAGTGTATAAAAGGAACCCTAAGGCATTAGTTTTTGTACGCATATGTGAAAGTTAGTTATTGAAAGTTAATAGAATACGAAGTTAGTATTATGTTCTTCATTGTTCATTGTTAAGATTCCGCATTAGCAATTAAAAATCTGTTAGAGTTTCTCAATTAGATCAATTTGAATTTATTCAAGTTGTCTAACAAGTAACAAAGGCTACTTCGATCCATAATTCGTGTGGACCTACAGATTTTAATGAAAGTTTACGTTTTGTTTTTTGAATTTTAGAGATTCTCGAGTTCATACTCATGTCTTTTCAGATATAAATAAGCCCACTCGTTTATAATTCATTATGTACATAGAGAGGCGTCCCAAAAAATGTAAATAAAGGAGTATAAACTTATGGTTCGGTGATTCATAATTTCTTTATTTAAATAAAATGGCATCCCAATCTATTCAAATAAAGATATTGTAAATCAGCCTTCTTAAGAATTTCTGACTCAACATTCGTACCTGACCAATGAGTTACAAGGTATTTTAGTGAGGGTACGGAAGGAGTATTTACAGTCATCTGTTGAGATGAGGGTAAGATGATCAAGGATAGTTGACATAGTATTTAAAATAGTTTGGTGAGTATATATTTAACGTATATAGAATAAGAATTGTGCAAATCACAATGTCTTAGGAAGGTTTCGTAAATTTCAAAATGTAGAAGTAGGTACATGCTCGGGGAAATATGATTTAAGTCGGGATGCCTTAGGATAGGCATATGCAGGTATATTTATTTATATAAAGTGATGAGAAGTATGTCGTATGTATATATCAATATTCTAAAGCATACATTACCTAGAAGTCACATAATCATCTGGAGGATGGAAGGCACGGACAGCCAAAAGGCTATAAAATATTTTTGTGAAAAGCAATTATAGTTTAGGTCTCAATTAGACCCGTTTCTCTATAACTATAGCTCTGATACCAATCTGTAACACCCCAATGTCGTGATACGCAGCGGAATTCAAGCTGGGTGTTACTCGACAGTACAACAGTTATAGTAATAGAAAACGATCTCTAATGGAGTCGTTTTAAAAGATTTATCATTCGAATTTTATAAATATCAGAGTTTACAAAATGAGGTCCCAGTAGGTTTACAGTTTATTAAATAAGTTTTCGAATGATAATTAGCCTTCTATCAGTATCCGTGCATTTCCATGCCATCCTTGCTCATTATATACCTGAGATAAACATGCTAAAAGCGTCAACACAAAGGTTGGTGAGTTCATAGAGTTTATAAGTAAAACAGTTCATTTCAGTAATCAAAAGTTGAGTAAATCCGTATGTTCGTAATCAAATCAGTTTTAACACAAGTTTCAAGTTTAAGAGAATAATTGCAACGAATATAATTATGGGTAAGTAATAATTATTGCTCTAAGCTCATGACACGCAAACGTTAACAGGTTGGACATCATAGCAATTAACTATGGATGTAATTACTAAATAATAAAATGTAGTAATACTGCCCTCGAGCAGGAGTTTGCCGGACTCTTTATTAATCTCAAATAAAGTGCATTTGGCTACTTGTCCAGCAACACAAATGGGTCGTCAACTGCCAATAGATCTATTCACTATATTCGCGTTCACCCGCAAGTGATTAATGGTTCATGATAGAGGGTCTTTTAAAGGCAACAGGTAACTTAAGCAATAATAATCAGGATAACATATAGAAAGTTTACTTGTGTTCAGTATGTAATAAGTTTCAATAATATTTCATCAATCGAGTAAAACGAGTAAGATTTGTAAATAAAACGAGCATGTATCTCCCCCAAAGAGTTCAAAATAAGAAAAGAGGGGATATGACTCACCTGAGTAGTCTGGATGGAAAACAAATCAAGTATAGCGAATAAGATGCTCCGGCACGTAACCTAGGTGAATATGAATAAGGAAGTCTGAGAATTTGACGGTTTTGGCCTAATACGAATAATGGATGAAATGGTATCGGATGACGAAGTGGTTCGTGATGAGAATGAATGATATGCTTAAAATGCTTAAAGTTCAAAAATAAAACTATATAATATCATCTTACTTTTATGTTATTTAAATCATAGTTGTCGTTTCTTCAAAAGTGGTTTGGAAAACAATTGAGTTATTAGTAAAAACGTGTTTTGTATAAATATAACGTCAATGTCAAACTCGTTAAATTCATTATATAAAAATATATATGTTATTAGTTTAATATTGAATGCATCGTAAAAATATGCACGTAATGAGATGTGGATTGAAAAATATGAAATGAATATGCATAAGTTTATTTTATAGTTTTGATCCTTGAATTATTCTCACTTTTACTATTTCTACCCCAACGAGGTTTAACTTACAAAAATAGTCCTAAATAAAACATGTATTTCATTTTTAGTTCAAAAACATTTTAGGACCTTGTGCTTATGTTTTGGTCAATTTGTACCCTAAAGTTATAAAGTAGTAGTTTGGGATCTTAAGTATTTGAAAGTTACATTTTTAATCCTAACCGAATGAGATTTGCAAAATCAGTCCTTGGCTTATAAAATATTTACACATTCAGTCCAACTAATTCAAAAAAAATGACTTTTTATGACTTAGAGTTACTATTTATTCCATTTCTACCCTCAACTTACTGTTTTAACAGTTTCAACCATATCTTTCAAAATGATAGTTTTAGTCCCTATAGGTGAGTATTGTTTGCAAATTAGGTCCAAATTCCACAAAACTTATATTTTCTGAATTCTGAAAGTTGCTATAACCTTATTAAGCTTATTTGAACTTACGTCAACTTCTTATTCAACTTAATAGCTTATTTTGGCTTAATGGGCTTTTTAAAGAAAACGTTTAAGGCCCGTTAAGAGATAATAGTCCGTTGGGTTAAAAAGTATTTTGGGCTTCGACTTGGGTTTATAAAAGGATTCTAAAGACAGTTCTAATGTGCTTATTGGTTGGCTTATTAGGGATTTCTTATTGGGCTTCTAACAGTCCATTCGATACAAGTTTAATAAAACGAGTTCTCTTATGGCTTTTGAAATGAGATTTTTAAAGAGTCTTTTACGTGTTCATGGTCAAAAGGTTTTCTAGTAGTGTGTTAGTATAGCTTGTCACTAAGGGGTTCGAATCTAAAGTTCACTATGTTTAGTGTAAGTATTTGTTTTTACGGAATTAAAGCTAATGAACCTTAGGCGTTAACAGTTTATATTTGTAACTTATATTGGAGAGTTTTAAGATCTGTGGCTTCGTGACTAACTTATGTATAAAGAATGATTTGCTAACCATTTAAAAGAGATTGCGTACGAGTAGAAAGGTTATGTGATCATGTTCCCTAGCCATCCATTCAGGTGGCGGTTAATTATATACGCTTTACAAAATAAAAGAAAGCGTTTCAAATAAAAGGAAGAACTTGTACGTGTGATATATATATATATATATATATATATATATATATATATATATATATATATATATATATATATATATATATATATATATATATATATATATATATATGAGGGGAAGGGTTATTTTCAGAACCAAGAAAAGGTCGAGAACTGCGAGAACCAGCATCAACTAATTAGATTTTTTTGAATACTTATTTTTATTATTTAATTCAAAAGGGTATAACAGTAAAATTACATTTTTTTAATTTCTTTTTGTTTTTTTTAAATATAAAAACGTTTTTTTTAGTTCCTAAATTTTAGGAAACTTTTTTTTTTTTTTTTTTTTTTTTTTTTTTTTATGAAATAATTTTTATTTTCAGTATGTATGATTTCAAAAGTAAGGTGCATATGTGTTTTTTTCTTTTTATATAATGTAAATTTACATATATTTTTAATGTTCAATTGCTTAAACCTTTAATGTGGTTTGGTCACAAATATTTTAAAAATGTGTTGATATAATAGAATACATGTGCAAATACGGTACATAAACATTAACATCATATGATATACAAATAGATACATGTGCAAATGCGACAAATCTATTATTCTAGCCACTAGATACAAGTATATAAACATTTACATCATGTGATATACAAATACGGTATAAAATGTCTTTGCATGTGTGCACTGATAATCTTTAACAGAATTCGATTTTATTTTGATGTATGCACATGTATTTCTCCTCATTAGTTGCTCTTGCCTTTCTTGGACATATGCGTTCGTTCCGTCCATATGCACTTGTATGCACATGTGTATCATCTGCGTTATCTTTCTCAAACACATAAAAAAACAAAAGACCTGTGAAATCAAAACACAACATTTTGTTAAACCAGTAAATACTAATTAGAGAAACTAAAAGAAGAAAACTACAAAGTCAATAAATTAATAAACCTTGATAAACCATTTAAACATAACTAAACCTTGTAGAATCTTGAGATCGAAAGTAAACAATGATAAAAATACATGTGCATAATTTTCTAAACTGACCACTTTATAAAAATACATATGCATATTAACCGAATTACATGTGTTTATTAACCAAAATGCAGTTTCTTTTTCCATACAAGAAGAACGAAAACGATATTTTATTCATCTAGGCATACCGAATAATATTCACTCTACGGAATACATCTTTTGTTCTTTTTATTCATCTAGGCATACAATATATTTATAAGCAATATACACTTACCAACACATGTGCATCGTATGAGTGAACTTTCTTGCTCATGCATATGCTAAAATACATAGATAAACAAGAAGAGGTATAGTACACCTTTCAAGGATTTGATAAGGGTCAACAACAAGCTTAAGTTTTCCATCCATCCAAATAGAGTACCGAGCATTCGGGAAAAGCCTATGTAACAGAAGCTTTGGAACCTGTCATAAATGACACAAGTTTAGATCACTTACTAATAGTCAACCTTTCTTATAAGACAATGTCTTTGGTTATAAGCATCTAAAATAAAACAGATATATTACCTTCCCGTTTCGCCTAGGGTCGGTGTATGGCAGGTTGTAGATAACAACAATTCTCCACACGCCTACCTTCATACTAGCATCCAAATAACTTGATTTCCTCATAAACTTTTCTGTTTCTTCATCGATAAACATGAAAAAGCATACATTCCTCTTTGAGGTTTCGCTAATGTTCGTTGGTTGGTTAATCAGATCATACGCTCCTGTAAAACTCAAGATCATTAGAAACACCCATGATTCAAAACTGTATGTATATATCAGACAGATATAAAGTGATACCAAATATTGCAGATGCAACCACAATACCACGACACTGATCCATATGAAAAAGATCTGAATCATTAATATCGAATCCTGACTTGCGACCAGGCCTATCTCCTCTCACAAAGCTTTTAGTGTAATTATGCAAAAAATAGAAAACAGATTAGTGAATATAAGAATGAATCAAAATGAATGACTCGTTTAGAAAGCAATCATACCCACAATGCACGGACATTGACTCTTTTATATCATAAGAATCATATATTTGTTTTAAAGATGGAAATCCACCAAAAACCGACCCTCCGAATTCACTTTTAATGAAACTCTCGTCATGGATGTAAGTTAGATTATGGAGCACAGGTGAATAAGATGGCGCTTTTGGCATTAAAGCTATAGCATCTTCCACGGGTAGGTAACACACAGGACACGCTGAAACATCACAAAAAGATTGGTGGCGGCTTGGTTTTGAGAAGATAGGGTGGGTGGTTTTTAGGTTAAAAGAGGGTGAGAGATAAATTTGAGAGAAATAAATGGCAGGGAAGTTATCTAGAGAACCATACAAAATTACTTAAAAGCCCTTTCACCTTTTTTAAAATGTGACATGAAGTTTCAGTTTATTACTTTTGTGCCATCATTATTTATAACCATTGATCAAAAATTTAATGGCTGAGATCGGTTCTCGCAGTTCTCGACCTTTTTTTGGTTCTGAAAATAACTCTACACTATATATGAGATGATGAAATGAGGATTTATATACATGAGAGAAAAGAATTTCGATATGATCGTTTTTGATTATTCTATCCATCCCAAAGGATTGGGTGGTCATGATTATGCGTGTTATGAATAAAGAAAGCGTAAAAGATATTTGAAATGATGCTTATATACGATTGAAATGAACGAGAGTGATGCATGAGATGATTTCCAACAAAATGGAAAATAGGAAAAAGATCAAACGTGACTTACCACACCTCTCGAGGTGGGGAGAACTTCGTGTTATGGACTGGTGATCGAGAAGATGATAGTGCAACTAGTTACACGACCTAGCAAAGGAATGAGACCAAGCTTTGCTTTCCTTAGGCCACGACTCGAGCTCCACCTTTCGGACCAAAGCTTTTTGTACACAGTAAGTGTAGTGAAGGACTTTGAAGTGTGAAATTTGTTTGTCAATATATGTATACGTGTAAACTGTGTTTGTAGGGAATTATATTGTAACACCCCCAAAGTCTAGTTTAGCGGAAGCATACATATCACTGGGGTGCTACTTAATTGGTATCACAACACAAGGAATAAAGAACGGTTTTAATTCAACCGTTTAAATTATATTTCATATTCAAAATGATTTGTTTACAACGTTCCAAAATGGTGCGAAAATATAAGCCCATAAAAGTATTTAAGTGGTCCCAATTTTATCAGAGTCTTCTATGACCATGCCATGCCCTGCCAAAAGTCTTCGCCACTAAATAATCACCTTAAACCTGAAAATACATGCTAAAATGGGTCAACACTAGGTTGGTGAGTTCATATGTTTGATTAAAACAAATTATGTTACACAGAATATCATCCAGTTTAGTATTAAAGTCTGGTTAATCAGTACGCTCGCCATGACCAGTACTCCTGGTAATGTAACCGTTTCGCCCGGTCAATGTAACCGGTACGCCCGGTATTGCTCAGTACGCCTGGACTATGAACATGTCATAAAGTATTCAAGTAAACCATTCTTATACATATCTGACCAGTACCCCTGGTCTATGTATATATCATGTATTCAAATAGGGCATCTAAGTAAACAGTTTTATACATATCTGACCAGTACCCCTGGTCTATGTATATATCATGTATCCAAATAGGGCATTCAAGTACAGTCTTGCATATAACGCCAATCCCATTTCAAGTAAAAACAATCAATTCTAGTTTTCATATACCAAATAAACAGTCATTGAATTTAGTTTAAAACAAGCATGTATTCTCCCCCAAAACAGTTATACAACAAGTAAAAGTAGGGGCCATGAACTCACCTTTAACGGTCTGAACGTAAAATATAACGTTTATAAAAATGTCAAAGTTTATCAATATACTCCACTTAATTATATTAGACGTGTGATAAGTTTAACGGAAAGCGTATACGTTAATAAAATCTAATAGGTTTGAGTATTTGTACGACGTAAAGAGTATAATAAAAATAAAAATAACAAAGTGACAATAGTTCATATAAAATATGACTATTGATGAATTTGAGTATTTAAATATATAGACTTATTCTAATCTTGTATTGGTCGTGAGTAAAAGTCATACGATTGAACTTTTGTGATCGTTACTAAAAGTAATATAATTTAATGAAAACGTAATAATAATTGGTATTCAATATTTAAGAATAGATCTAAAATGTACGAGGTGCAATCCTTGTTTGGTTACTTGGTCGCGAGATGAAATAAATATATTTTTAAAATTAATGCATTAAAGACTTTAAATATTGTACTTTAGAGTTGTAAAAACAAAGTTAAGGTTTTGTGCTTTAAAGACTTGTACTCTAGGTATAAAATGTTGTACTTTAGCATTTATAAGTTAGTTGTGTAAAATTATATCTATATTAAATCAGGGTTTCATGAAAACTTTAATAAATAGCAAACGTTTAGTTTAAATGTTTAATAATCGTAGTTTAACGAATTAACGTAAAGTGGTAAATAAAAGTTGAGAATGTTTACTTGAAATAAATATAAAGTATTTTTATTAGAGATGTGAGTTATGTCAAATTAGTTTATGGTTGTGATTAGATAAATTGGTAATATTTAATCTAAAAAAAAAAATTAGACGTAGAAAATGGATAAGTGTTAGATTAATATAGTGAAAATTTACCGGTGGTTACAGTATCCAATCCAATCTTTCAAATCAATAACTCGGTGCAATATGAGGGTTTTACCAAACCCTAAGTTCGAATGAAATAGCCACAATATAACTCATTTATAACAACATAAGCCAAACCAATATCAACCTCCAAATTTCAATTAAATAACTGGGTGCATCGAGGGTTTTACCAAACCCTAATCCGAAAATAAACAACCACAACACAACAATAAAAATGACACACAAGACCACAAGACTCGACTCGACCTCACAATAAACCTTGACCTGACAACAGTCGACTCAAACACAAAAAGAAAGTGATACCAAACATTCTTAGTTATTTTTAGTTAAGAAAAGCATGAAACCCGTTTGTTTTTACCACCCATCCGAATCAAAATAGTAAAAATCAACTCGATATACTCGAGTGGTTTCACATCGTGTCACAACCACGGGTGACACGGTGTTACCTACCTTTAACACTCTCGGAGATACGTAGATCTTGGTCGGAAAAGTTTTAGGTGGAGCGTAGTGATGGTGGGGAGGGGTTTTTGAGTGCGTGAGGTGAAGAAATGGAATAAGGGATGCAAGAGATGAAGTTTGGTGGTGGCGGTGTAAGAAGAGGAGAGGCGGTGGTAATTTCTGGTGGTCGCCGGATTGTTTGGTCGGAGAAGGAGATAGGGTGGGAGAGAATATGGGGCGGCTGTGGGGTGAAATGAGAGTGTAATACCCTAGTGAGGGTATAATGTTAGTTTATATAGTCATAGGACTGGATTTGAATGCATATTGTCCCCCAGGGACTGAATTTGTAACTTGGGCGTGGGGTGGGAAGTGGCATTCAACTAAACTTCCTATAAAACGTATTCGGGATAGATTTGAGTACCGGGACATCTTCCCGAGTGATTTTAATGTTTTCCACTGATTTTAGAATAATTTTTCCAATCAAATCGACTATAAATACGTCTATGTTCAGTTAACACGTCAAAATAATCAATATTTCTCGTATTTATTAGGTCTAACTGTACCGACTCACTGAGTACCTAACTGGGTACACAAGGCATTACTCATCACATCAATAAAAGTTCATAATATATTACCAAAAATCGGGATAAAATACCCAACACATTCCAACAGTGATTGCAAGTGATGAAATGCTTATTTTAAAAACGTAATGTGGTAATTAAAAATGTTCCCGAAATTTACCAGTTGTCACAGAAAGTTTGTGCCTCTTGAATCGAGTCTCCTGTTTTTTCAATTTTCCCACGCAAATCATCACACTTTTCACCAATCTTCATGATAAAACCCTCATTCTCAGTCTCTTCTTGTAGAAACAGAAATTTTAAGCAATCTTGCAACTCATCAGACCCACATGCCTCTTTTAGTTGCTCAAAGTTGGGAGTGGAAACCATTTTTTTCTCACACTTTTTAGATGACATCTATGGGATATAAGTGAGGATGCTAAAGGCATTTACACTACTTATACAGCCAAAACACAGAAGTACAAACAGTAAGACTAACCAAACTGGAACAGTATCTGCTTGGGTTATATTTCCCATGAAAGATTTTGTGAAAAAAATATCTGGTGCAATAATATTAAAAAAATAATAATAAAATAAAATAAAATAAAATAAAAAAAGGCTTTAAAAACAATATAAGGGATAAAAAATAAATCCAACATGAACTGTTTCACATAAACTCATACCCTCCAGACCACATATACAGAATCACAAGGTACAGATAACAACAATGAACCAACAAAAGACAACTAATACCAAAAATACTAAAAAAACACTTTGCAATTGCACTTGCTAGCTACTGATGTTGTTACCTACATTATTACACAAAAGTAATGGATCAAAACAACCTATGTTACACCACGCTAAAAATTAACAAAACATCTACATTGACTGCAATCCTTACCAACATGTATGTAAAACAACACAACCAATCCAATAACATGATAACTTATATTTTCATTCATACTACCATAAACATACAACTGCTTACAGCTAAGTGGGAACTTCCATAAACCAAAAATACATACCATACAGTACCTAAAGGATCCTAATACAACTACAGGCAAATCTAATATTTTTACACAACAAAGTTACACAAAAGACTACTACACTTCACAAGATTCAGGCATACAAAAGACACTAAGACCAACAACCTTATTTCAATTTGCTAAGTTTCTTCATAATCCTGGATTTCTCACCAGCACGTAAAGCAGCAGTATAACTCCTCTGAATCAACTAACCTATTTCAGCAAAATCCTCTTGCTCCGCGGCCTTCAAATCTGCCAAACACTCATCCAAAAGACGGTCACTCCCAAACTTCTTCAACTCAAGAATAATTCCATGCATGTGTTCAATCCAAGCCTTGACCTCTTCAATCCTTTCGTTGTAATCCTTTTCATCACATCTATACGCCTTCTTCTCTCGTGAAAAAACAGTATGGAGAACCCTCTCAATTCGCCTGTCACCAATTTGTTGTGCAACCTTTAAACATTTAGGAAACCTAGGAGCCATGCCGTTTGAATCAGATTAGCTTTTGACCATGACGAATTGTTGTGAGAGTATATGTAATTTGGAATGAGAAAACCCTAGCTTTTCTATCCGTTTATCCCCAAATTATATATATGATTAATCCCCATAGAGAAGTTGTCTAACACTGTAAGTCTCTAAACTAAAAAACAGTTACAAATAAAAAGTGACAAAGCCCAATAACGCAAAACAAACTTTCAGCCCAAATGCAAAAAAAAAAAAAAAAAAAAAAAAAACACTTTCAGCCCAAATGATACCAAACAAAATAACCAAAACCCAAGAAAAATTACAAATAATAATAATAATAATAATAATAATAATAATAATAATAATAATAATAATAATAATAATAATAATAATAATAATAATAATTAAAAAAAAAAAAAAATAATAATAATAATAATAATAATAATAATAATAATAATAATAATAATAATAATAATAATAATAATAATAATAAGTAACTATACATTCTCTTAAAAAAAATACACACACCTATAAAAACAAAAAATAAAAACGAAAACACAAAACATACGAAAAACGCTCACATAACATAACAAAAAACGACAAACATTCAAAACCGATAAAAAAAAGTGGCATTACCCCATCAAAAAAACTTTTCATATGACGACGCCTAAATGTTCCACTTTATTTGAAAAAAAAAATCGCACCGCCTAAAAAAAAGAGAAGAAAAAACGACGCCAAAAAACCGGCCCGCCCGCAACGCGGTGGACCGGCGCCATTCTCGTTATCAATGATACTATATGTTTAACTTACTAATGGATCGTATTTGGCCATTGATTATTGTAGCCCATGTTGTACGTGTACTAGGGCTTCCATGCATTGTGTATCACTCTTCATATTTGTCATAGATCTAATAAACCAATATTGGCCATTCATTTTTTTATTTTTTTTTTAAAAAAATTAAAAAAATAAAAAAAAATAAACCAACAAACTTTCACCTTTTTTTGAAAAATTAAATATCTCGCAAACCATTAATCGTTACGGGAAAAAAATCGTACCATCACGACGAGAATTAAATTATCTTTCTCTAGATATGCACTTCTATATACTTTCAATGAATTTTTTTTTTTCAAAATTTTCGCCCAGAAAAATCACATGTGATTTGATTTTTACAAATCATATGTGATTTTTTTGTGCGGAAATTTTGAAAAAAAAAAAGTTCGTCGAAGTATATAAAAGTGCATATCTAAAGATATATAATTTAATTCTCGTCGCGATGGTGTATTTTTTGTAGCTTGAAGATTTACCGTTTGCAAGATATATTGTGTTAAAAAAAAGGTGAAAATAGTTTTTTTATTAATTTTGATAAAAAAAAATGGATGACTAAGATTGAATTATTGGATCTATAACAAATATGAAATTTATATTGATCTCAACTCATAGTTTCAAACTTTTCAGTAGTTTTGCAACACAACAAAGTAGTTAAAAACAAATCAGTTAATTATATCAACAATACAAAACACAATGGACCAAATACCAAAGTGCATTAAAATATTACTGATTCATTAAAATAATACTCCCTCCGTCCCATATTAAGTGTCTATAATGGAATCTTGGGATGTCCCAAATTAAGTGTCCAGGGAATATTTCAACCAATGAGAAGAGACTTTAGTGAGTAATAGTGATATTTGATTGGTGGAGAGTGTAGTTAGTGGAATTTCCTAAAACTTTGTGCATTTGAAAAGTGGACACTTAATATGGGACGGAGGGAGTAATAAACTGGCGACTATTAGTACCCATTCTACTTAGCCCAATTACAAGGTAAGCCCAGTCCGTTTCTTTTTCGCTGTCTATAACTACTTCCCATAACGTATCTATTCGGATATGCATAATCTTTCTGGCCAACCTACCAACCGACTTTCAGTGTAGGTTTTCCAGATCTGACCATTTTTTCTGTTGTGATTTTGATTGTGCGTTAATATTTTAGTTGCATCTGCTATTGTTTATGTTGCATCTTCTTTTTTTAGGTAGCTTCTTCGTTTTTGTTTTACATATACTGCTTTCGATCAGACCATTTACATCAAACCAATAATGATGTTCAAAGGTTTGTGGGATTTGGTTGTTTTAATTTTTTTTTCCGCGAATTAACTTTTGTTTTTGGGTTTTTACATTGAATGGCTCAAAGTCGGAAATGGTTGGGTGGATTATTAGTTGGGCTAATAAAGATTCAGGTTCACATAATAACTTTAAGCAATTTAAATATATATTTTGGTTTGGTGCTTTCGTTTGATGCTAGAAAATTTGGTTAAGGTTTTTTGATATGTTATTGGTGAGGATTTCATTGGGATGTGATGAAATTTGAATTGTGACTAACGTGTTTTTGTTTGAACTTTAGGGTAATCAGATATTTTGATCATTTGAAGTCAAACCTTTTTAGTTGTTGACCGATTCTATTTACCTTGGTCATGACCGGGAGATGTGCCCTTTCAACAGGTATACATGGATGGGAGCTGAAACACATTGGTTTAGAGGCTAGTTGTTCTTTGATATTTTTTTTTCAAAGAACCAATTACCTTGGTCAGCACCAATGTGCCATTTGCAGTGTTTTATATATTTTTTTTCATATACATGGATGGGATGCGTAATAAAAATGTTGTTGTTGTTCAGTTTATTTCTAAAACGTTTGGAATTGTTACTGAATGCGTCGTTGTTTATGTACACTGTCACAGGGGGATCGGATTTGTTGGAATGTACAATACCAGCGTCTACAACAGGTAAACAATATTCCTGTTTTTCGGTTGATGCGCTTTGCTGCAATTTTTTGCCCGATTAGAGAATCTAGAGTAATGGTGCATCCTCTTATAAAATATGTTGCTGTTTATGTAGATTATACCTCCAAATCCTCTCGAGGTTTTCCTTTTAATGCACCTCAGCGAAGGCCTGATGCAAGACAGTCGTCAGAGTGTGTAACAGGTTACCCTCTTTAATGTTTCTCACTAATTGTTGTATGTTTTGCATACCTTTGTTGGTTATAAATGTTTGAGTCTTTTTTGTTGAGGGCCTCCGAGACAGGAATGCAGTTAGAGTTGGAAAGTTCAATGACCAAGTTGTTCTTTTTCTATAACGGGTCAAATAAGAAAAATATACTATAATTAGTTTAAAAGTTCAATGGGCAAGTTGATCGAGGTAATTGTTAATTGTTGTTTTGTATTTGTAACTAAGTTAACGAAAAAACTTTTGTTGCAGTTGCTGAATACTTTGTAATTTGTTGCAGTAACGACACGCCACTCAGTATTGCTCGACTTTGAAGCGGGGAACGATATGTCCAAGTGTATCTGCGGACGTTCATGGTCAATTGACAGTACCTGTTGTTATTGGTGGCGACTCTTATTCATGTGAAATGCCCTTTTCACAGCCTTTTCGTGCCGGTGTTGCTGCTGCAGTTGGTTCCCGAGGTTACTGTTGCGTACATTCTTTTTTGTTTTCAAAAGATAACACAATATTGCTTCTGACACATTTAATAAACGTTTTAGAAAATGTTGCAGGGACAGTTCGTGGTCTGGTAACGGGGACTTCCAATCACAGACCGCTTTGCGTTCTTTTGAAGGTACTTTGTAGTATATGCGTTGGCTGTTGTTAGTCAACATGTTACTCTTTACGTAGGCCGTTCCTTTAATACTGGAGGATCAGATTTTGTATTCTATTTTGTTTTCAAAAGATAAGATAATGTTGTTTCTGACACATTTAATAAACGTTTTACAAAATGTGGCGGGGGCAGTTCGTGGTCCGGTAACGCTGGACTTCCAATCACACACCACCTTGCGTTATTTTGAAGGTACTTTGTAGTATATATATTTTTAATTGTGTAGATTTACATGCGTTCGCTGTTGTTACTCAACATCTTATTCTTTATGTAGGCCGTTCCTTTAATACTAGAGGATCAGATTTTGTGCATTCTACAAACACAACATCCACAACAGGTAAGCATCTATTGAGCGGCATATTTTACAGCACAGGTTGGCCATGTAAATGTTCACCCGAAGATTTTCCTTCCAGTACCCAATCAGTAAGTTTTACGTAGACAATGCTATATTTTTCATTAACTAATCTGTATGCCAAAGCCCCGGGCGTGCTCGGCCATAATATCAATTAAACATTTTTTGTGTGCGAACAATTGCTTACTGTCATGCAACTCCCACTCGCCTCTTTTCACTTGGTTGTTTCAATTTTGCAGCCACAATTGACAGGGGCTGTTTGGATGTCAAGTCAAAAAATAAGCAACTGATAATGTTTTTTATCCAAGGTTCGTTCTATATTAGTAATTATAGTAATTATTTCAGTCACAAAATTCTATGATAATATTGCTAACATAATTTACTTACGTTCTTTGCAGGAGGAAGAGGAATTATATTCTCAACAGTTTTGTTGACACGCGAGCATTTTGTGAAGTAGCGGTACAAGCAAAAGTAGCAAGTTAACCTGCAGCAGACGTCCTACGAATGTGTTACTACAGTTTTGAATCAATGTTACAGGTAATAATTCTTGCTACATGCTTTCGATTATATTCAGCAGGCTCTTTATAGGTTTTACGTCACCTTAGCCTGGTACCTATCCTGTTGCTACCTAATATTTTATGTTTATACACCGTGCAGGCGCGAGAAAGTCTATTCCGGATTCTATGCCCTGTGCAGGCGCAAACGAGCCTGGCTGTATAAACTCTTGACAACGAGAAGTCTACAGCACAAATACTAAACGTAGATGAGCACATGCTTTATGATATGACACAAGAACCTATGACCGGTATGTGCTGTGTTATTTTAATTTTTTTTGTTTTCTTGAAGTAAAAAATACTATAAGTTTTGTGGTTTGTGATGTCATCAAAGTTTTATGTTCTTGCAGAAAAACTGAAAGACCGGGGACTGCTAAAGCTGAAATTTTTTATGCTGGCGAAGGGAAACTGCTTAAAAAGGAGAATAACCAACAGGAAGAAGTCTTCGACCAGTTTCGTCCAATATTGACCTCAAGTAAAATAACATAAAAAAGAAACACACTGCACGGCATTCTTGGATCTTCTTTTAGGCTGGAGATGAAGGAGACACACAGTCAAAAGATAAATAGCAGCACTGCAAAGTTACAACGATATAGTCACATAAATGAATGTTGAAGCTAAGAAGTTTTATTGGTTGTGGTTTGTACTCATTTTTCCATCATAAAGAAAATGAAAGAATACACAATATTGACACATTATTAACATACTCCACTTAATTGACATAATATTCAAACAACACACAGATCTAATCAAAATTAGCGCAAAAAAAAACCCGCCGCAACGCGGCGGGCACTTTCACCTTGTTAAGAACATGTTTCACCTCCTTGATGCAACAAATAAATAAATAAATAAATAATACAACCGCAATGAGAGAAACTGTTACTCGGTATAATTTTTTTAACCCTCTCAAACAATTAAAAACAATGACAATGTATAAGAAGTTAAAAAAGGCAAAAACTAAGAGTGCTCGGTGCAATGGAGCTATGACATGCTATAAGGTTCTTTTGGTACCAATTGCACCCCTGGTGCCATAGCCATGTTATACGTCTCATAGCTATCTCCATAACAATATGTTATGCGGTTTATTTATTTATTATTATTATTTTTGAGTGAGAGAAGTATTTTTGGTGATGTGTGATAGAAGTTTTATTGAGCAAGGTGTTTATGTTATAGTTGTGTTACATGATATATACTGAGGTGGCGTGTCCTATAAAATGTATAAAGCACCATTGCACCTAGCCCTCTAACATAAAAAAGGCTTAAACCATCAGTCATGTGAGGCCATGCATATGTGGTGTTAGAAAGGATTCATGTGGTTGCGTTTGGCACCCGCATGTTTGCAGCCGGTGTCACGTTATCATTAACTATATCGACCGTTTAATGGCGTGATTACCGAAAATTTAGAAGTACAAGGAAAATTTTCAGATTTTACCCACTTATTTATAGAGTAATCACTAAGTTGAAAATTAGAGAACTAATAGCGTTATAGCGTCAACTTTTTCCATTGTGAAACAATCAATTTATATTCCAAGCAAGGATATCCATTGTGAAAAATCACTAAGTTACCTACTTACTTCTTTTTTACTACCCACGGAACACAAAAAATACTTACGGAGTATATCTTTAACGTTTTTGCACCAGTGGATCACTGTATTATCCAGAAATATTCATTTGGATCATTGTATTATATTTTTCTATCAACGGAATTGTATCAAGATTTGTATACGTTTGGGTTACAATACTATCAAGAATATTCATTTACGTCATCTTGCTATTTTATCTATTCATTACGGCCATTAAACTTTTATAATATAATTTTTAGACTATTAAACTCTTAATTGTTTAAGGTTAAAGCGAACCAAATCACTTGAAATGTTGCGTTTTATGTTTTCTTGCGTGTGTTCCTTTTTAACAAATGAACTAACATGAAAAATGCTTATTTGTGTTTAGTTCATTCAATTTTAACTGCAAAAATGAACATTTTGATAAACGGAATTTTTTTTAGCTTCTTGTTTGTTCTTAAGAAAATGATGATGATAAATATCGTTAATTCAGACGAAAAACAAGCATGAGTTGAGATCAATATAGATCTCATAATTGTCATAAATCAAAAGAATCAATCTTAGTAATCCATTTTTCATCTATATTAATAAAAAATCATTTTCACATTTCTTTTTAAAACAATATATCTTGCAAACGATAAATCTTCAAGCTACAAAAAATACACTATCGCGACAAGAATTAAATTATCTATCTATAGATATGCATTTCTCTATACTTTCGACCATTTTTTTTTTAATTTTCGCCCAGAAAAATCACATTTGATTTGTAAAAATGACATGTGATTCGTAAAAATCAAATCACATGTGATTTTGCAAATCACGTGTGATTTTTCTGGGCGGAAATTTTGAAAAAAAAAAATTCGTCGAAAGTATATAATAATTCATATCTATAGAAAGATAATTTAATTCTCGTCGCGTTGGTATGATTTTTTTCGCGTAATGATTAACGGTTTGCGAGATATTTAATTTTTAAAAAAATGCTGAAAGTTTATATTTTGTTTTGATCAAAAAAATAAATAGTTATGATTGGTTTATTGGATCTATGACAAATATAATATCAATATTGAACTTTTGCCTAAACAAGCATAAGTGAACCAACATGAAGGAACAAGTTATTTAAATTTTTTTGATGACATGAAAATAAGATTTTAAAAAGTTTAATAACTCAAATGAAACGAAGAAAATAGTATAATGAATTAAATAAGTATTTTTGAATAGTACAATAACCGAAAGTGGCAAACCGTAAACCCTTTAGTACAATGACTTTCAAAAATATAAAAATAATACAATAACATAATAGAAATGAAAATATGACAATGTTAGTTTTATGGACATAAATTAGTAGATGTTTGTTAGGATCGAACTCGAGATCACGGGATTGCACACTTTACGTATAAGAATTAAAGAGTAATAATTAAATATAAAATGTTGTATTTAATTATTTATTACACAAATATGTAATGACCGTTAGTATTTAACGGATAATGACTAACGACCGTTAACTAATAAAAGGAAAGAATTATAGAGTAAATAATTGGAAAGTCGAGAAGGTTCCGGATCCCTCTTTGGGATGCTTGGCCGATCGGTGGGGGATTGGACTTACCCAATCCTACACCAACTTTAAGAACAAGACACGAGGAAATCAAAACTGTCACCATAACTTTATCCCTCCGATAATGCCCTTTTCGACGAACTTATCATCGTAGGATTAGTCGCGAGACACTTGGTACAAATTTCAAATAATCCTAATGAAGGATAGACGATACACCTCAAACTTCTGACAATTCCTTTAAGATATTTTCTTTCCAATCAGATATACACATGTTCTACCATCTTCAGAACAATGGACCATTAAGAAAGCTATCCAAGCTCTATAGGGCGTGCTCAGCGCTACATAATCAACTTTGAACTGTTTGGAGTAATCTTTTGACATTGACAGATCTCACCTTCGGCAATAGCCATCACCCAAATACAAAGACTGCACTCTTTAAGGCACCCTATGGTCGAAGTACCAATTACCTATTGACAGGCCGAAATCGGAAAGTCCAATTCACTGGTCTAGAACTCAATTGTGAAACAACAAAGGAAATTGTACAAGTCAAGAATCAGTCACAAGCGACAAGAGAACGATAGGAAAGTTAGGTTGGTGCATGACGCAAATCACTGGGATTAGGTAATCCCTAGGCAACAAACCATTAGGATTCGAGTTGGAGAATGGGCTATGTTGAAAGCCTTGCCTTGGAAAGGCATGACACAATTTTGGAAACACAGGAAATGGAGACCTAGGTATATTGGACCATTTAAGATTCTATCTAGAATCGGCTGACTGGCATACAGACTTGAGCTTCCGTCAGAGCGCAAAGTACATAACTCATATCACATTTCAATCCTCAAAGAAGTGCCTTCCAAAGGAATCACTCGTAACAAATTTCATTTCATCCCATTAAAAGAATTCCTATCACGAAAGTTCGCTGGGATCCTCGATGAGAACCTGAGTCTACTTGGGAGCGGGAAGACCAGGTGCGACTCACATACCCACATCTTTTCACCAAATCCACTCCAGAGAACAACATTAACTGAATTCAGGGTGGAAGAATGTGATAAATCGTAATTTCAGGTCATTTTCCAAACCTCGATAATTTACTATTTACCAATCACTATTCATGGTTATCATTCATCATTAAGTAAACTAGGTTTACAGGTATTCAAATGCGCGTAACCAGTATGGTTTAGCTGCGTATTCATGCATCATCAGTAAGAACACTTCATATAGACTAGAGTAGTCTACACATCATCAGTAACATCACCATCAATTTAAATATCGTCCTTGTGGCATTTATTCGTACAAGCTATGCATAAATAGTAACCGGTTTAGCGATCATTTGCATTTTTAACTATTCATGAGCCGTGCTTAGAATTTCTATCTCTTTTCATGTTAATAGTGGTTTAATATTCCATTATAATCTCCTATTATTCAAAAATTTCTATAATTCCCATTCTCTGTTTCATTTCACGATTTCGTCAAATTTTAGTAATAACTTGCGTTTAACGTACAATTAATTCAACCGACACTAGACTATGTCCAGTCTACACTTTTTATACAATTTTGGTTCCTTACAATTCTATTTTAAAAGTCACTGTTCACTTTTTCCATTTTACATAAACCTTGCACCTTTTACGTTTTACGTATTCTAAACCTTCGTTTTTAGGTTTCAATTATAATTATACCCTCCGATGAACTCACCACTCATCTAAAATAATAAACTAGGTCATGATAACAAGTTGTTATATTTATAGAAGTTTTATATTTTTACATTAACCGGTATTACATTATGCGTCTTAAAAACCTTACGTTTGAGTACAAGGAGCAACATACACTACATAATACACCCAATAACCAAATTAATACATAAAAATTCACCACTATCACCCCTTAGGGCTAGGTGGCCGGTTCTACATATCCAAGACACCAAGTGTCTTGGTTATTTTGCATGTAAGGACACATGTATACTGATATCGCGTCAAACGCGTCACAAGTCAAAACCTCTCACGAAGAAAAGTCAACTCGCGACGATTTAACGCAACAATCGATTGTAATATACCGGATAAGTAAATACTCGGCTCGTAGTCCCAACGATGCGTGAATCGAGGATATCGTATGAGGTTTGGTATTAAAATGCTTGAAATAACGAGGTTTACTTTGGTTTTTAATATCTAATAAAACAAAATTAAGAAACGCGAACGGTAAACTAATAACGAGCATAAACGTAACAATCTATAAAAATAAACTCTACGGCTGCAAATTTAATTTTCCTAAGTCCTAAATGTCAAAAGAAAATTTTGAAAAAAAGAATTATATTTTTTTTGACTTTTAAATAATTAAATACGAATTTAAAACTATTTAAAAGAAAATAATTGATTAAAAATACTAAATGAAAAGAGAAAAATCTGAAAATTTTACTGAAATTATTTTAACATACACTAAAGCTAGGAAAAATAAAAAGGATGTCCCAGCTTATTGGAATAAGCTGATACGAGCTGAAATAGGTAAATAAGCTAAAGGGATCACAAACTACTTAAAAGAATTATTGTGTAAGGTGTTAACAACAAAAGACCCTAGGGCAATTGGTGAGGCTGAGTTGTGTTGTGGCTTTGGGATGCCAGAGACCAGGGTTCGAACCCTGCTCTTGGCATTTTTGTAAACTACTATTTTTTTTATTTTATTTTATTTTTTATTTTTTGGTTTTCTTTTTACAACTTGAATAAGCACTAGATAAATAAGCAATATTAACAAAGCAACTATTTATGACAAGCTGAAATAAGCTCAGAAATCTGATCAGTGGACAAAAGATGGAAACAAGCTAAGACTAGAACAAAAAGGGTTGAAAAGCTATAGCTAGAACAAAAGGGTCTAATAAGCTAATTCTAACTTAAGTAAAACTGTTATAAAATAAAATTACAAAGGCAACTATTTTTAAAAACACAAACAAGCTAAGAAATAAGCCACAAGGCTGATAAATGGACAAAAAATGGAAACAAGCTAAGGTTGAAAGGTATGGACTGAAAATGATATAATAAGCTAATTCAAAACCTAATAAGCTATGGGAACCTAAAAGCTACCCTAACAAGCTATTCTAAACAAAAATAAGCTAACTTAAACAAACAGATAAGCACTTAAACTAGAATAAGCAGTCCAAGGCTGCTGAGCTGCTCATGGGTGCAGGGCAATCCTCACCACTGAGGTGGATTTTGAGCTTAATTATAAGCTCAAATAAGCTAATAACTGAGATTAAATTTTTGGAAAAGATAACTACCCCTAGCAAACTACTTGAATACTGAAAATAAGGATCAAATCATAACAATTAAGTGTTCAATTCTAACTTGGAAATCTAATGCAGATGGCTGAGAAGGTCTGTAGTGTGCAGGTTATAGCAGAAGTGCATCAAACCTGTTCGGACTTAATCAAATACTCCACGTGGGCTTAGTGGACTAAATGGAACTCAAAAACACCAAAAATAAGGGGTGCACAAACTTAAATCTACAAGAAGCTTATAAGATCAGTTCAAGCTTCTATAAATATACCTATCCATACTAACCTATGAAAATCTGCAAATAGCTTTATAACTCCTAAAAACAATTAAAACAGGTTAAATTAAGCATGTTTAAACTCCAACCAAAAGCAAATGAACAGTGAACCTAGGTTTTACCAGTTTTGACCCTGTTTGACCACTAAACCAAACAGTCCTTAATGGACTGTTTTAACTTGTGAGCAATGGAAAAGCACATTTAAACTAGAAACTTCAAAGGCTGATGAATACAAGACCATAATGAGAAAAAAAAAAAAAAAAAAAAAAAGCAATCACAACGGAAAATGATGCAAAGAGAATAAGCAAATGAGCACTGGGAATAAGCAATAAGCAGTTGACCAAAAAAAAGATGAAAACAAGAAGACTTAAATTTTCATTAACTAATATTGAATTACAATACAGGAATTAAAGAAAAATAAATGACAATAAGCTAAAAACGAAAAAATACCTAAATTAAGCTAAGTAAAACCTGCCCAAAAAAATTGAGCTACTAACTATATTTATACTAAAATAATTCTAGGGTTTTCTTCTTCTATTTCTCTCTTCCCTTGTGCTTTCTGAGCATCAATCAGGACCATTGGATTAATCTAAAGCAATCTCAGCCCTTGAATTATTTTGGCGCCCATTTTGTCCCACGGATTCCCAGGGTGGAGGAGGGGGTGAGAGAGGGAAAGGTAGGGTGGCTGGTAGGTGTTTGGGGAATGGGTGAAGGAGACAAAGTTGTCTCAAGAAGTACAGGTGAGGATAAGGTATGGGAGTTGGACTTTTGGCGGGTTTTTTTTTGTGAAAGAAGAAAAGAGAAGAAGAGTTGACTGGGGTCAACTATCTTAGTTTAGAAAAAGGGCCGGATGGGTTGGGTTTTGTTAATAGTTAGGATAAATGGGATTAAACCATAAGGACCAAAGTTGTAAATCATGGAACTTCAAGGGCCAAATCTTTATAATCTTTCAAAGTTGAACAAGGGACCAATATTGCCAATTAAAAATAATCCAAGGGCCATTTTGGGATTTTCCGAGCTTGAATTTAATCCGAATAAATATTTGTCTTTTCCGGCTTCGGTTTTCGGCTCTTTTCCATATCACGCTCGGTTTTGTCCATATTTGCCACGTTTTCAATCCTTTTTGTACCTGAAACACATAAAACACAATCCAAGGATATTTGTAACAACATATGGTTTATTTGGGTGTTTTTGGTCGTTTTTGTGGGGTTTTTCTAGCATAAAATGATGAGTAAAAGGCAACTCATCAATCCCCCACACTAAGCAATTCCTAGTCCCTAGCAATCCGATCATATGAAGTAATGAAAGGATCAAAAGAATACCAAGTATACCCCGTTTCGTTTTTTTATTAGATGCAAGATATTTAAACTAAAACAAAAATAGACAAAAATGCTTGATTTCCAAAAATGGTATCATGGAACGGGATTCACACAAAATGGGTGTCTCCAGGGAATTGAAATCGTCATCCTCTTTTTTATACTCCCAACTAAGCTTAAACTCAATGTGCAAATGCTTTTGTAAAATGCTAACACTACTTATACTAATAATCTATGTAAGCCGAAACTTAACTTTTCACTCCCACAATTTATTCAAGTTAGGTGACTGTGCTTATTTTCAAAATTTTGACCGCAAAAATCGACATTTTTATAAGATTTTGACTAATACTAGCTGAAAGATAGATTTAAAATTTACAACAAGCAAGTTTCAAAACTTTATTCAACACATCAAAACTTATTGCATTTTGCAATATCATTCCATTTTTGCATTTTGCAATATCATTCCATTTATTTTATTTTATTTTTTCTTTTCATTTTTTCATCATTTTTTTTTTACTTGTGCAACATAAACTAACGTAGTTTCACGGGAACCAAGACCTTACACCTTTCGGAATAAAGGATCCAAGGGCCGTTACAACGGAGAGTTCCAAGACTTTAAACATTCCTGAAATGAGGATCCAAGGGTGTTAGACCAAGACCTCACACATTCCTGAATTAGAGGTCCAAGGGCCGGTGTAAGTGGGTAGCCAAGACCTAAACGCCTTCCGGAAATAAGGATCCAAGGGCCGATCTTGAACCGCAGCTTATAGCACATACATTTATTACTTAACTTTTACATTACTATGACATATGCTTGTTCCGAAGTTTAAATAAATCTTTGAACTAGTATTTTTCAAAATCGTATGAAAAAATGATTTTGTGTGTTCAAATGTTTGAAAATAAGCACTAATTAAGTCAGATTAGGAGCTACTGGGAGGAAAAGCCATAGATTACTTATATAAGCTCTAAAGAGAACCAACTACTCTACGCTTAGCATTTTCATTTGCACAAATCGTAAAACCTTAGTCTAAACGTTAAGGAAGCAGCCAGATCAACACTCTGGCAGAGTCGGGATTCCCTTTGTTCTAACCTAATCAAGACTAAACATAACACTATTTCTTATTTAAAAACGAAAAATTTTTAAAATTTTGGTCAAAAACGGGGGTACTAGGGCACTAGAAGGTACATATGTGACAAAATTCGCCAGAATTCCCCCCCACACTTAGAATTGAATATTGCCCTCAATATTCAAAGTACCGGCTATTATGCCGACACTTAGAACGTAAAAAGGTAATACTAATAGCCAAGTGTGGAACAGAAATCTCTATTTTCACAAACAGGATTAAAAAGATATCCCTAGATAAACGTTAGCAAAAAGATCGGATATTGGGCGGCTGGATTGAAAACAGGCGCATCAATCATCACGATCTAAGGGAAACCTGCAAACAAGAGCAAACAACACACAAAACAAAGCACAGTAGAGGAATCCCCCCACACTTAGTATCAGAAAATAGAAAGAAGTCAGAAACATGGGTTGTCACCCATGTGGTGCTAATGTTTTTGTTAACTGAGTCACTAGCTTGACTCGACCCCGAATTCATTGGTTCTTGGGGAAGCATGTGGAAGAGAAAATCTCCATCGGACTTTCATTCAAGATGTTTGGATAAACATTGAAGTACTTGAAAGTTCCACTCCGATGAGATACACCCGGCTCAAAAGAATGATAAATGGAGATGCCGGGGTCAAAAACTTTGTCTTCACTCCCGAACGAGTGAATAAAAGGACAATCTACTGTATAGGAGAAGAAAGGTAGAAAAACTCGAACGACATATGTGAAATCAATATAATGGCGATCCTCAAAGGGCAATGTCACATATGTCGGAGAAAGAATGTCCTTTTGAATCTCGGGATTAAAGATTGAGGTCATTTCATCAAGTTTAGGAATAATAGATTCATTGACCTCATCGTTCTCTAACTCTTCATCAAAAAGAGGATTTACGTTGCTAGAAAAGTACTCGTCATCAAATTCAAAAAGAGAGTTTGAATAGACTTCGATACTTTCATCTAGAATGTCCTCATCAGAAAGTGATTCGTCATCACTAGAGGAAAAATCATCGTTTGAATTGAAAAGAGGGTTAGAGAAAATCCCGGAAAAATCATCCTCAATGTCAAGAGGATCACAAATAGACAAATCACATTCATTGTCCGATATATCCTCAGACTCACTTGGGATTGGGATAAGGTTCTCAGCACTAGACTTTATGAATTTGTCTGATTCCTTTTCAGGAATAGTGCTAATATGCTCATCCCCCATTATGAGAGAGTCCTCGGAGTCCAAAGTTGGAAAGAATGATGTGATTGCAATAGACTGAGGGAGTTGAGAAATGATATCGTTCAAAGGAATAGCACTCTCCTCGTCGTCTTCCTCATCATCGTCATCGAGAATGGCAGCCTTGAGAAATATGGAACACCTTTGCGCTGCTCGTTCTATGGCTAGTAATTCTTCCATAGATTTTTCATGACGATCTTCTTGGGGAGGTTTATTAACCAAATCCTTAACTTCTTTCAGTAAACCAAGAACATGGAGAAGTTCTTGAGGAAGTAGCTGAGGTTGTGTTTGAGTCATTTGGTATTGTGGAGGTTGGTCATGATAAGAATAATCATAATTGTTACAAGGGCCATGCTCATAGACAAGCGGGCTCCTCGTTTGACAATCGGAGTTATAATGCGGACCTCCACAGTATTCACAACAGTAAAACTGATGTGACTGACTCAGTGAATCATATGGATATTGGTCATAACCAAAATTTTGATCGTTACACGAAACCTGCTCATAGACAAGCGTGTTCCTTGTTTGACAATCAAAACTTTGGTGTGGACCTCCACAATATTCACAAGAATATGTTTCCATCTCATGGTGTGGGGGTTGGTTACAGAAATTGGTTGTTTCATTGTAGGGATTTTGGTCATAGACAAACCCGTTTCCTGAATTTACAATGCTACAACCGAGGCAATTTCCACCATTCAGAGGTCCCCCACACCATTCACAACCGTAATGGTAAGATGAAGACATAAAAAAGAATTAAACGGATAGAGGGTGAGATAAAGAATTAAACGAATAGAAGGGATACGAAGAATATTTTTGGATTTTTAGGGACATTATGAAGAACACAAAGGGAAAAAGGAAAATAAATTTGAAAATGAAAATCTTTTTGGGTTTTTTATAAGAAAATATTTACGAAGAAAACGATAACTTCACGAGGAAGGGTCTTCAAGTCACTAATCGTCAAACCGTAACGATATTGTCGCAATACACCTCCCCGGCAGCGGCGCCATTTTGATATCGCGTCAAACGCGTCACAAGTCAAAACCTCTCACGAAGAAAAGTCAACTCGCGACGATTTAACGCAACAATCGATTGTAATATACCGGATAAGTAAATACCCGGGTCGTAGTCCCAACGAGGCGTGAATCGAGGATATCGTATGAGGTTTGGTATTAAAATGCTTGAAATAACGAGGTTTACTTTGGTTTTTAATATCTAATAAAACAAAATTAAGAAACGCGAACGGTAAACTAATAACGAGCATAAACGTAACAATCTATAAAAATAAACTCTACGGCTGCAAATTTAATTTTCCTAAGTCCTAAATGTCAAAAGAAAATTTTGAAAAAAAGAATTATATTTTTTTTGACTTTTAAATAATTAAATACAAATTTAAAACTATTTAAAAGAAAATAATTGATTAAAAATACTAAATGAAAAGAGAAAAATCTGAAAATTTTACTGAAATTATTTTAACATACACTAAAGCTAGGAAAAATAAAAAGGATGTCCCAGCTTATTGGAATAAGCTGATACGAGCTGAAATAGGTAAATAAGCTAAAGGGATCACAAACTACTAAAAAGGATTATTGTGTAAGGTGTTAACAACAAAAGACCCTAGGGCAATTGGTGAGGCTGAGTTGTGTTGTGGCTTTGGGATGCCAGAGACCAAGGTTCAAACCCTGCTCTTGGCACTTTTGTAAACTACTATTTTTTTTATTTTATTTTATTTTTTATTTTTTGGTTTTCTTTCTACAACTTGAATAAGCACTAGATAAATAAGCAATATTAACAAAGCAACTATTTATGACAAGCTGAAATAAGCTCAGAAATCTGATCAGTGGACAAAAGATGGAAACAAGCTAAGACTAGAACAAAAAGGGTTGAAAAGCTATAGCTAGAACAAAAGGGTCTAATAAGCTAATTCTAACTTAAGTAAAACTGTTATAAAATAAAATTACAAGGGCAACTATTTTTAAAAACACAAACAAGCTAAGAAATAAGCCACAAGGCTGATAAATGGACAAAAAATGGAAACAAGCTAAGGTTGAAAGGTATGGACTGAAAATGATATAATAAGCTAATTCAAAACCTAATAAGCTATGGGAACCTAAAAGCTACCCTAACAAGCTATTCTAAACAAAAATAAGCTAACTTAAACAAACAGATAAGCACTTAAACTAGAATAAGCAGTCCAAGGCTACTGAGCTGCTCATGGGTGCAGGGCAATCCTCACCACTGAGGTGGATTTTGAGCTTAATTATAAGCTCAAATAAGCTAATAACTGAGATTAAATTTTTGGAAAAGATAACTACACCTAGCAAACTACTTGAATACTGAAAATAAGGATCAAATCATAACAGTTAAGTGTTCAATTCTAACTTGGAAATCTAATGCAGATGGCTGAGAAGGTCTGTAGTGTGCAGGTTATAGCAGAAGTGCATCAAACCTGTTGGGACTTAATCAACTACTGAACATGGGCTTAGTGGACTAAATGGAACTCAAAAACACCAAAAATAAGGGGTGCACAAACTTAAATCTACAAGAAGCCTATAAGATCAGTTCAGGCTTCTATAAATCTATCTATCCATACTAACCTATGAAAATCTGCAAATAGCTTTATAACTCCTAAAAACAATTAAAACAGGTTAAATTAAGCATGTTTAAACTCCAACCAAAAGCAAATGAACAGTGAACCTAGGTTTTACCAGTTTTGACCCTGTTTGACCACTAAACCAAACAGTCCTTAATGGACTGTTTTAACTTGTGAGCAATGGAAAAGCACATTTAAACTAGAAACTTCAAAGGCTGATGAATACAAGACCATAATGAGAAAAAAATAAGCAATCACAACTGAAAATGATGCAAAGAGAATAAGTAAATAAGCACTGGGAATAAGCAATAAGCAGTTGAATAAGCAGTTGACCAAAAAAAGATGAAAACAAGAAGACTTAAATTTTCATTAACTAATATTGAATTACAATACAGGAATTAAAGAAAAATAAATGACAATAAGCTAAAAACGAAAAAAATACCTAAATTAAGCTAAGTAAAACCTGCCCAAAAAAATTGAGCTACTAACTATATTTATACTAAAATAATTCTAGGGTTTTCTTCTTCTATTTCTCTCTTCCCTTGTGCTTTCTGAGAATCAATCAGGACCATTGGATTAATCTAGAGCAATCTCAGCCCTTGAATTATTTTGGCGCCCATTTTGTCCCACGGATTGCCAGCGTGGAGGAGGGGGTGAGAGAGGGAAAGGTAGGGTGGCTGGTAGGTGTTTGGGGAATGGGTGAAGGAGACAAAGTTGTCTCAAGAAGTACAGGTGAGGATAAGGTATGGGAGTTGGAGTTTTGGCGGGTTTTTTTTGTGAAAGAAGAAAAGAGAAGAAGAGTTGACTGGGGTCAACTATCTTAGTTTAGAAAAAGGGCCGGATGGGTTGGGTTTTGTTAATAGTTAGGATAAATGGGATTAAACCATAAGGACCAAAGTTGTAAATCATGGAACTTCAAGGGCCAAATCTGTTAATCTTTCAAAGTTGAACAAGGGACCAATATTGCCAATTAAAAATAATCCAAGGGCCATTTTGGGATTTTCCAAGCTTGAATTTAATCCAAATAAATATTTGTCTTTTCCGGCTTCGGTTTTCGGCTCTTTTCCATATCACGCTCGGTTTTGTCCATATTTGCCTCGTTTTCAATCCTTTTTGTACCTGAAACACATAAAACACAATCCAAGGATATTTGTAACAATATATGGTCTATTTGGGTGTTTTTGGTCGTTTTTTTGGGGTTTTTCGGGCATAAAATGATGAGTAAAAGGCCACTCATCAATCCCCCACACTAAGCAATTGCTAGTCCCTAGCAATCCGATCATATGAAGTAATGAAAGGATCAAAAGAATACCAAGTATACCCGAATACAAAGACTACACTCTTTAAGGCACCCTATGGTCGAAGTACCAATTACCTATTGACAGGCCGAAATCGGAAAGTCCAATTCACTGGTCTAGAACTCAATTGTGAAACAACAAAGGAAATTGTACAAGTCAAGAATCAGTCACAAGCGACAAGAGAATGATAGGAAAGTTAGGTTGGTGCATGACGCAAATCACTGGGATTAGGTAATCCCTAGGCAACAAACCATTAGGATTCGAGTTGGAGAACAGGCTATGTTGAAAGCCTTGCCTTGGAAAGGCATGACACAATTTTGGAAACACAGGAAATGGAGACCTAGGTATATTGGACCATTTAAGATTCTATCTAGAATCGGCTGACTGGCATACAGACTTGAGCTTCCGTCAGAGCTAAGCAAAGTACATAACTCATATCACATTTCAATCCTCAAAGAAGTGCCTTCCAAAGGAATCACTCGTAACAAATTTCATTTCATCCCATTAAAAGAATTCCTATCGTGAAAGTTTGCTGGGATCCTCGATGAGAACCTGAGTTTACTTGGGAGCGGGAAGACCAGGTGCGACTCACATACCCACATCTTTTCACCAAATCCACTCCAGAAAACAACATTAACTGAATTCAGGGACTGAATTCCTTTTAGGGTGGAAGAACGTGATAAATCGTAATTTCAGGTCATTTTCCAAACCTCGACAATTTACTATTTACCAATCACTATTCATGGTTATCATTCATCATTAAGTAAACTAGGTTTACAGGTATTCAAATGCGCGTAACCAGTATGGTTTAGTTGTGTATTCATGCATCATCAGTAAGAACACTTCATATAGACTTGAGTAGTCTACACATCATCAGTAACATCACCATCAATTTAAATATCGTCCTTGTGGCATTTATTCGTACAAGCTATGCATAAATAGTAACCGGTTTAGCGATCATTTCCGTTTTTAACTATTCATGAGCCGTGCTTAGAATTTCTATCTCTTTTCATGTTAATAGTGGTTTAATATTCCATTATAATCTCCTATTATTCAAAAATTTCTATAATTCCCATTCTCTGTTTCATTTCACGATTTCGTCAAATTTTGGTAATAACTCGCGTTTAACGTACAATTAATTCAACCGACACTAGACTATGTCCAGTCTACACTTTTTATACAATTTTGGTTCCTTACAATTCTATTTTAAAAGTCACTGTTCACTTTTTCCATTTTACGTAAACCTTGCACCTTTTACGTTTTACGTATTCTAAACCTTCGTTTTTAGGTTTCAATTATAATTATACCCTCCGATGAACTCACCACTCATCTAAAATAATAAACTAGGTCATGATAACAAGTTGTTATATTTTTAGAAGTTTTATATTTTTACATTAACCGGTATTGCATTATGCGTCTTAAAAACCTTACGTTTGAGTACCGGGAGCAACCTACACTACATAATACACCCAATAACCAAATTAATACATAAAAATTCACCACTATCACCCCTTAGGGCTAGGTGGCCGGTTCTACATATCCAAGACACCAAGTGTCTTGGTTATTTTGCATGTAAGGACACATGTATACCACTAGTGATCTTGTAGTATAAATAGGCAATCCTTACCCATAGTTTCTATCACCCATAGCTATCATACACCAAAAATTCTGCCCTCCCTTCCTCTTGTTGCTGCTGTCGTGATTTTGCAAGGCCAAGGAGACTCTTGGTGATTGATTTTCCTAGCTACATTAGTGTTGATTTGAAGATCTTAGCATACAAGTTTGTTCCTAACCTTTTCTTTCCTTCAATTTACTTAACTATAGTATTACTAGAGTAGATTAGAGAAACTTGAGCATGTACCTTTGGAGATTGATCAAATATTCATAGGAATCTTGGAGTTAGATAGGAGACTAAGCTTGAAAGAAGTAGATAATGCAAGAGTTGGTAGTTACACTTTTGATTGTTGAATCTAGTTTCATTTTAAAGTTTTCATAAAAGACCACATATGTTTTCTCTAAAAACCATTTTTGTTTCCTGGAAATATTAGCATTTGATCCATTTAAAGAGGTTTATGATTGGTAGTACCACAAAATGTAGCAAAACCTAGCTTATAAACCCTAGAAAATCATGATATTGAAAAGATGAATCTGTCCAAAATAATATCAGTTGGAAAACGACTCACCCATATTACCTCAGTAAGATCTAGACTAAAATAAAAATATGTAGTTATAGATCTATGCCTTTTGGTCATTTCCATAAGTGGTGATTCCCGTGATGATACCCGATGATTGAGATATGAATTTTATGGTGAAACTAGGTCAGAACTGTACACTGTTTGGATTTAGGGCATAAGTTGAGTTTTAATCCATAACTTTTTGAAAACTAAATATGTGGACTATAGTAGACAAGTAGATCTATCATCTACAACTGAGTTTACCTTGATAGGACTTGTAGATTTCAAGATATGGCCATTTTGGTGAGACACAAAACTGAGACAGTTTGGCCCTCAGAACTGACTTGCAAAGAAAATTTGTAAAGAGTGTGAATACCTAGATATTATTGAGTAAGCTTATTTTTCCAGTAAAGTAGGGACATATAGGAAGCTAGGGATATAAAGAACGTGATTTTTTGACTTACGGTTTGGGAGATATGATTTTTTGATCATGAGCTAGTCATAAAAATCCCATCAGATTTTGAGATAAAAGTTATGAAAAGGTTAATAACATATGAATTTGGACCCTCAAGTTTTAATTTGAACCACCAAATATAATTTGGACCTTTAGTCATAATTTGAACCTTTTGACTAAGAATTGAACCCTTGGACTTATTTTTGACCCTTATGACTCATTTTGGACTTAAAGTCAAAACATGGTTTAAAACTTGAAATTGGGTAATAAGTATATTTCATATTTGTAATCATTTTAAAGGGCAAATCCAACCTTAAAAATTATTTAAACATTAATAAATCAAGCACAATTGAGATTACAACTTACATAGCATATAGAGATAAATGTATCATTTTCTTTAAAACTAAGACACGCGTATATATATATATATATATATATATATATATATATATATATATATTGTAGGGTTATTTTCAGAACCAAAAAAAGGTACAGAACTGCGAGAACCAATCTCAGCCATTAAATATTTGATCAATGGCTATAAATGGATGTGGCAGTTTTGTAATTAAGTGAAAGATCAAGTATTTTTAATTTAAGAGTTAAAGGGCATTTATGGTATTTTACATATGCCATAGAAAACTGGAAAAATCCTAAAATCAAGGAGAGGCCGGTTTAAATTATACGTATCTTCCTCACAAAAGTTATCACGTATTTAATTTTTCAAACCCTAATTTCAACCGCCCCCTAATTCTCATAAAAATGAAGATCCATGATGATATCACACTTCTATTAACACGGCGCAACCGATCTTTTATGTATATATACCAGAAGCAGTTTTGGAGCAGGTTCGTTGAAAGAAAAAGAAGCAGATTTGGAACGACAGAAGCAGATTTAAAGATGACGTTGCTGCTGTGGTTGGTCTATTTAATGAATCGATTATATGCAAGTTATACGGTAATGTTTTTTTTTATTCTCGTACTGATTCGCATTTAATATGGTGAAAGATTGTGGGCTGCTGATGTTGATTATATATTCGATTGATTATTTTATTGATCGAATTAAGTGGGGTCGATGGTTTAAATTATTTGTGGATCTGTACTGATTATTATAATCGAGTGTGGGACTGAGTAATAGTCAATTGTTGCTGCGATGATTGTCGTGTGGTGAAAGTGTTTGAATTGGTGTGTGATTTGATTGGCTGTTTGATCCTTACCTCATCATGCTGCTACTGTTGACTTTTAATTAATGGGTAGGATTGATTTAATTAATAGTATACTCGGTACTGTTTGTTAATTATCACATGGATACTTGGCTTGTGATTGGTCAATTGAATGGTAAGTGTTTATAGATATAAAGATACGATGCACATGTGTTGGAGTTTGAATGTATTCACAGTACATATGTATTTTATTGTTACCAAGGCTTAAACTTAATGGAGTGCATATGTGTTTTTATAGTTTTTGGTGAATTTGTTGACTTCTGTGCATATGTGTTTTTATAGTTTTGGAGTTAAATATATTGAAAGTGCATATATGTTTTTAGTTATGATATAAAGATTTTTTGTGTTTAGTTCTATTTTAAGTGTGCACTTGTGTTTCGTGGTTACAGGTACGAGTATGATGAGCAAATATGAAGAGTGCACATGTGTTTTGTACATACTATCTAGCGATAAGATAGTTAAGCTAAAGATTTAAAGATTAAAGACACAAGTGCAGCCGCAGATACAAGTGCACATATACATACAAAGAAATACAAAGTGTCCAACGAGGGAAAATACATGTGCATATATGACAACATTTTTGCTTTTCAAAATTTGTATTTGAAGTGTATTATCACATGATTTTAAATTTTGTATATAATGTTTTTGTTTTAAATTCTAAACAATACATGTAAAATACTTTTTGTTTGCCATTCCATGCACTACAAACACACGTAAATTTACATTATCTAAAAAAACACATATGCACCTTACCAAAATACACGTAAATTGAACACTACAAATACGTAAACATACATTATATTAAAAAACACATGTGCACCTTACTTTTGAAATCATACATACTGAAAATAAAAATTATTTCAAAAAAAAAAAAAAAAAAAAAAAAAAAAAAAAAAAAAAAATCTAAATTAGAACTAAAAAACGTTTTTTTATTAAAAAAAAAGAAAAAAGAAATTAAAAAATGTAATTTTACTATTATGCCCTTTTGAATTAAATAATAAAAATAAATATTCAAAAAAATCTGATTGGTTGATGCTGGTTCTCGCAGTTCTGTACCTTTATTTGGTTCTGAAAAGAACCCTTCCCTATATATATATATATATATATATATATATATAGGTTGATGCTGGTTCTCGCAGTTCTGTACCTTTATTTGGTTCTGAAAAGAACCCTTCCCTATATATATATATATATATATATATATATAGGGGGACTTTCATTTCAGAACCATTTTATCTGCGAGAACTGACAGAACCACCAAAAACATACATGCACGCCTTTTAAAATAAAATAAAAATACACGCAAATCATCAATAATCGTAAGTATCCACCTATGTTCTTCAATATCATCATGAACTCATCCTCTTTTTTCACAAAAACCTTACACACGGCCGCAATATTGTCGTTGCACGCCTTATAAAAACATACATGCACACCTTCAAAGAAAAATTTTGTATTTCCAATTTCTTATCAAATTCTTTAGAACAACCATGTTTTTTTTAAAACATATATGTTGTTTTTAGAACATATGTGCGAAAATACAATTATTGAAGGTGTGCATGTATGTTTTTGGTGGTTCTGTCAGTTCTCGCAGATAAGATGGCTCTGAAATGAAAGTCCCACTATATATATATATATATATATATATATATATATATATATATATATATATATATATATATATATATATATATATATATATATATATATATATATATATATATATATATATATATGTATAGGCTGCTTGTAGGCGTCTCGCGGTTACTTCATCATTATCTCACTTGGTTGTGCACTTCGTTTTCGGTGAGTTTTCATAGCCCCGACTTTTACATTGTTTATACATAATTTTTAAATTCTCTGGAGAGAATACATTGCACCATTTTTACATACGGACAAAAGTATCAAAATTCTGTTACATTGCTTAAGTTACATCATTGCCTGTTTAAAGTCCCCTATTTGGAATCATGAACCGTTAATTGTGAGCAAGCGAGAGTGAGTGAATAGATCTATTGAGGGTGACTCCTCCGTCCGGGTTGGTCGCTCCAACTTGTCAAACGGACGCATTTCATTTTAATCATATTAGAGTGTTTGGCAAACACTCAGATGGGGCATTTCATTTCAGTCTAGCTTCGGGGTCATGTGCTTAAGAGCTAATGTATTATTTTTATGTGGCATTGTTTTGTCATACACCTTATGCTTGTGGTTTCTGTACAAACATTTCATTTACATAAACCTATGAACTCACCAACATTATTGTTGACCATTTTTAGCAATGTATTTTCAGGTAATTAAGGCATGAGCATCATGGTCTGCTTTTGGACATTTCATAGAGTCGCGATGACGACGCGTCTCACTTGGATTTATATGCACTTTAAACTATCGTTTGATTGTAACCAACATATTTCCTCAAACATGAACCATCTTTTGGGACCTAGCTTTTGTAAACTCTGAATGTTTTATGAAATCAAACGATGTATTTTAAAACGACACTTTAGGTCGTTCAATATAACTGCAACTGTGATGCTATGGCAGTCACGCCCCAGGTATTCCATTCCGCTGCAAATCAAGTATTTGGGGGTGTGACACCGAAACACGTAAAAAATGAATAATTGTTATGTGTTTATTTATACATGTCGAATTCTAGGGTTTGTAAAATTCGAAACCCTAATTTTAGGGAGGGCCGATTGCCCAAATTTAATTAAAAAAAAAAAAAAAAAAAAAATCTGAAACACTGTTCACCCAAATTAGAAACCCTAGGATTGCATTATATAATTACGTGTTTATTGTATGCGATCTTGTGACAATGTGAATAATTATTATGTTCAATCCATGAAAACGTGCATGTTTGGCATGGATTATTGTCGTTTTATTTAATTGTTAATTATACACATGTTTATTTATTGATAAATCTTGAATTGGGGAAGACCTCAATATAATTAATGAATCAATTACGTGCTATGTGGTATATATTTAATTATGGCTTACGCAATCGATTCGTCGATGCATGTGGATCTACTTGCTTTTCAAGAGATAGAGTTAAATATATACATTATATACCTAGAATTGAATATTAATAGGTTTTATCGAATAAAGTTTGCATGTGGCTTCATGTTTTACACATATTAATTGTTATGTTATGTGTGTTTATTTAGTTGTGTTATTTATTATTTTTATTACATTTTTTTTTTTTTTTTTTTTAGACATGTTTATAAACAAAAAGGGTTATTTTTGAATAGAAAAATAATACGGACTAAATAATGGTGAAACAATGAATTGTTTTAGAATAGTTAAATTTTTAATAGTTTAATTGAGTGATGAGTTTTGTACCAATAGTAAGAACGGCTCACCCAATTGTGACAAACTATAAGAGGGGTATTGATGAACTCAAATAAGTACATTTTATTACTATCATTTATCCTATTAATTTGACTTGTTTTACTATATTATGTATGAGGATTGATACTTAATCGTTTACTTTTGTAATTCTCAGGTAAAAACAAGCATTTGGTGAAACTTAGCAATTTTGGACTGATTATGGAGCAAAACATGCATAAAGTGAAAAGTCTACTGAAATGGACAAGATCAAGTCAATTCTGCTCAAGATGCGCCGCATCTCAGTCACGACATGCGCCGCATCACTATCAAGATCTCACCAGATACGATCCAAGATACAAGAGGACATGCGCCGCATCCAAAGATAAAGATACGCCGCATCTTCTGGCGGTGTACGAATATTCCTGAATATTATAATCTTGGACCCCACGCGAAGTTAAGTACATGCGCCGCATCTACTTAGTAGATGCGCCGCATCTTCCCTCAGACAGAAACTATAAATACCCCGTAGACCAGACGAATTAAAGAGTTCCGAAAGTTTTAACCTAAGACCGAAGACCAGAAACTAAGGACGAATTCAGTCAAGGAGGCAGCACAAGACACACCCAAATCAAAGATACAAGAGCTGTAAGAAGGTGCTGCATGTGTTTAATTCATTAAGTAGTTTTGTTTTATTGTGTTAGCAAACTTTAATTCATCAGGATTGGTGGCTTGTGTAATGTGACAACGAAAGATTGCACTCCCTTTAATACTTGCTTTCCCATCAATTAAAGTTTATATGTTGATGTCTTTGGTTACTACTTATTAGTGCATTGATCACCTCTGTGTTTATTAGTGGCTTGCGGGCATTTGACTGCGGAAAATAATGTGGCTCCCACGGTTATTACTAAATTGATCACTTAGGAATAACTTTTAGACATAAGTCATCATTAAGGGTTTACTCGCCGATAAGCTTAGGACCAACGAGAAAGGGTTAACTACATACACTTCATATAAAGCTATCAATAAAACAAGTGACAATCTACTTAATCATAAGGACAGCCCTCTTATTGTCTCTAGTATTTATCTGTGTACGTGTGTGCTACTTGCTGATTCGTGCCTATTGGTTTATTTTATTATTTAATTGCAAACAAAACCGTGCCAGTCTCTCAGGCTGAAACCCCCTTGCGTTAGGATATTAAAATACTGATTAGATTAACGAGATAATACGTTCCACTCTTAGTGATCGACACTCTACTTACCATTATCTTCATACTGACCGGGTACACTGCTCGTTAAGTGTGTGTGTTATTGATAAGTCGGCTAAATATAAATTTAAAACTTGAGTAGGCATTAAAACTGCTAAACCGCAACGACACATCACACGCATCAAGTTTTTGGCGCCGTTGCCGGGGAGTGAATTGTTATTATCTGTTAATTTGATTAGTATTTTAATTAGGTTTTTCTTTTTATTAGATTAATTGCATCATTGTATTATTTTGCATATTTGTTGTATTGTGTGTTAATTGTTTTCTTTTATTTTTGTGTGTTTATTTTTGTTTGTGTGTTTAATTTTTTGTTTTTCGTATTTTTCTGTTCTGCTATCGTTGTACTGTGCTAAATCAAACGATACGGCGCATCTGATCTCTCAGATACGGCGTATTGCGTTTAATTTTTAAAAATACAACGCGTTTAATTAATTCGATACGACGCATCTTTTCCCCAAGATACAGCGTATCTGTTTTTAATACGAAATTTTTTTTAAAAGCGATAAAGTAATACGACGCATCTGCTTTAGCAGATACGGCGTATCTGTTTTTGATAAAAAAAAAAAAAAAAAAAAAAAAAAAAATTTCTAAACGTTAACGCCATACGACGCATCTGCTTTAGCAGATACGGCGTATCTATTATTCTAATTAAAAACAGTTTGCGAATTATTAAACAGATACGGCGTATCGATCTCTATCGATACGGCGCATTTTACTGAATCAAAAATCTCGTATTTTTAAACGTAACGAAAATACGGCGCATTAACTTTCGTTAATACGACGCATTGAATTTTAAATAAATATAGATTTTTGATTAATTAATTCGATACGGCGCATTCATAAATTCAAAGCGGCGTATCTATTTTCTGAATAAAGTCTGATTAAATTTTAACGATTATAAGATACGGCGTATCCAACTTTTTGGATACGGCGCATCGTCTGCAGATATTAGTAACTTTAATTTTTCGTATTCCGTTTTCATTATTAATTGTCTGATATATTACTTTCTCGAGCATACCCTACTGATATTTTTGTGTTGATTTCAGGAAGTGCATGACCAGGAGTTCTACGAAGAACTTGATTCAACCTTTCGAAGATCCTGAACGAGCCCTACATTCGCTTAAAAGGCTTTTCAACACAAGAAGCTTTGATCTTTCAAGTTCACTCGAGCTTGATTACTTTTCTGAAGAGAAAGAGGAAGTTGAAACAGAAACAATGGGCGAAAACACTACTATGGAGGAATACATGAACAGTACCCGTGCTGATTACACTTCAGGAGTTGCTAGACCAAAGTTTGATGATAAGTCAAAATTTGAGTTGAAGGGTCAGTTTCTCAAAGAGCTCAGAGAGAATGCTTTCAGTGGGACGGAACATGAGGATGCTAATGAGCATGTTGAAAAGGTCCTGGAGATTGCAGATTTGTTTACTTCAGAAGGAGTCAATGCCGATCAACTCATGCTAAGAATCTTTCCAATCTCGCTAAAAGGAGCTGCTAACAAGTGGCTAAGGAATGAACCTGCTAGTTCAATCACTACATGGGGAGATTTGAAGAGCAAATTCCTGAAGAGATATTGTCCACCTGCTAAGACTGCTAAAAAGATGGAGGCTATCAATAGTTTCAAGCAAGTGCCTGATGAAACCCTTTATCAAGCTTGGGAACGATTTAAAGATTTATTGATAAAATGTCCTCAACACTATCTAACCCCTATGCAGGAGATAATATTGTTTTATCAAGGACTGGACGTGCCTACCAGACAGATTTTGGATGCTAAGGGAGCTGTACCTCAAATGAGTGCAACTAATGCTAGGAAAGCAATCCAAGAAGCCGCCGATCATTCTCAAAAATGGCACGATGGGACCTCTACTAGATCTAAGAGCAGCACTAATTTTGACGGGATTGCTGCTATTCAAGCTCAATTGGATAAAATTAGTAGAGAAATGAAGAAGCGTGATGAAAGAGCGTATGCTGCCCAAGTTGGATGTGAAAAGTGTGAAGGACCTCACTACACTAAAGATTGCCCGAACAAGAATGAAAGTGAGACGTTTGAAGAAGCATATTACACCCAATTTGGACAACCATTCCGACCTTCAGGAAGATTTAGGGAAGCTAGTCCGGGATTCTATCAAAAGAACAACTTCAATCCCGCTTATCAAGAGAGGAGGCAGACTTTAGACGATACTTTAAAGCAAATTATGGCCGATGCTGCTAAAAGACATGAAGAGAATACTGCTATGATCAAAGAAATCCGAGCTTCAACGGACACTACTACAAGAAATCAAGGAGCTTCGATCAAAGCATTGGAACAACAAATTGGTCAAATGAGCAAGGTTCTTCAAGAAAGGGCATATGGAAGTTTACCGAGCTCAACTGAAACCAACCCAAGAGATCATGTCAAGGCCATAAGCACCACTGAAGAAGTCACTCCTAATATACCTAGAAGATCGATGAATGGTGATGATGGTGCAAGACCCAAATTTTTCTTTAATTCTTCAATCAGCTTAAGGAGACTACTAAAAGAAAAGACAAATATTGAAGAGGAGATCAAGGCAACAATGAAAGAAGAGAGCCCTGCAACCGACTCAAATGCCTTGCCTCATAAAGAAAGAGACCCAGGAAGTTTTACTCTACCTTGTTCTATTAATAATATATCTTTCAATAATGTGTTAGCTGACTTAGGAGCTAGTGTTAGTGTTATGCCTCTTAAGACATTCGCTACCCTAGGACTAGGAAAATTAGCACCAACTAAGTTACTTATTGAATTGGCTGATAAAACGGTAAAACGACCTGAAGGGATTGCTAATAATGTACTAGTTAAGATTGAGCAGTTTATTTTTCCCGTAGACTTTGTTATACTAGACATGCCTGAGGATGTTAAGATTCCTTTAATCCTCGGAAGACCTTTCTTGTCTACTGCCCATGCTAAGATTGATGTGTTTAAGAGAAAAATCTCATTAAGGGTAGGGAATAATAAACTTGTCTATAAGTGCTAAAATCCGGTTAAGAGCATAATTAGAGGTGTTTATGTGCTAGGATTAAGAAAGCGTATGGACCTCGATCTTGAAGCTAGACTTATGGGAGAAACATTGATTCAAAACAACTCAACTAGTCCTAATCATGAGAACTTTGAGGAATTCATTGACCTTAATGTACCTAACGAACTTAGACGTGATGTTGTTAATGATTCTGATGATGAGTGGTATGATTGTGTGGTAATTAATAAGCGTAGGAGAATAGTTGAGAAAACGAATTTGAACAATGATGTGTTTATTGAACTACCACCCCACCTTGCTTATTTATGCCTATATGATAATAAGAATTTCCCGTCTATCATTTTGTCATCTCTGCCCGAAAGGGACAGGACTTTGTTTATACAGATATTAAAGAAGAACGGCGTGGAAATTAAGGACGAGCAAGGAGTGTTCAATATTACTGAATTGGCGATGAAGGAGCGCGATGTTTCCGACTCCTTCAATGATCGATATTAAAGAGCTGAACGTGAGTCTAACTTGAAGACTCTGGAATAAAGACAAGTGCTTACCGGGAGACAACCCGGATTTATCTTTTATTATTCTGTTTGTGTCGAGTCAGTCAGGCCCGCATGAGGATACGGCGCATCTCAATTCTGAGATGCGACGCATCTCCTGCAATGGTCATATCTTATTTTATTTTTCTGCATTTTTTATTTTCGACTTTAAAACTATTTATCAGTTTATTTTAATGCGGCGCATCCCTGGTTAAGGATGCGGCGCATCTTTATTCTGATCCGTATTTATTCCAGGCTCGATACGGCGTATCTTCTTCAATAAGATACGGCGCATCGACTGACCTGATGATTTTTCAGTTTTAAATTTTTAAGTTTTATTTTTCCTAACTACTAATGTATTATGCAAGTTTGAACCTTTCTTATCTTAGGTGTGTTTTAAAGCTTTGGTGGTATTATAGTTTCCTGGATTTCCTGTGGATACATCAAGTATGAAGCTTTAAACGTTCTAATCCACAAGAAGTTGATTTTTGCTCTTATACTAATGGAGGATCATACCGAGCAAATCTCAGGGGAGTTTTTCTGTTCTAATTCTTTTATTTTCCAGTTTTTAACCTTTTATACAAACAACGAGGACGTTGTTTAACTTAAGTGGGGGGATTGGAGAATTAGAACACTTAACATTTACTTGTCCTAAACTTTTTTCAAAAATTATGCTTAAACTGTGCTTAATATATCAAACTTAAAAATTTTTAGCATGTTTTTGTTTAAGATCTAAGTTGCATAGCTGCACACATGACGTTATTTTCAAAAATTGTGATTTTTCAAAATTCACAAATCTATGAGTGTGCCGGTGACTTGTAAACTTTAGAACTTGGCTTGTATACTATTCGAGACCACCATAATGAGTATTATTTATATAATTGGAATGACTTGTCTAAATTGGTAAAATTCTAGGATTACACCCAAATAGCCTATTATTTGTTATGTGTTATTAACTAACTACACTGGTTAGTTAACCCCCGTATAAACCCTTTTGTTACTCTCATTTTTAGAGTAAGATACCCCTAGAAAAACACTCAGAGCCATTCCTTTCGTTTCTTACACCTATGTTTAAAATGTTTCGTTACACCCTTACACCTTAGCCTACCCTGTAGATTAGAATCCGTGGTTGGTTAATTGCTATAGGCAAAGTGTGTTTCCTTACATTACCTGTGTTCGCGTGCGTAATTCATTATCTTTGGTTAGGTCGGGAAATTGCACAATGCAATTGGAGTGAAAGTAAATATTGTATATCTTTGAGTTTATTTTTCGTGTGTTTACTACTTTCGCTATTACCGTTATTTCTGAAGTATGAAAAGTATGAAAAAATTATCCGGAAAGAAAGTTATAGTGATGTGGTGAAATTTTACACATCTATGTTTATGTTTACCTTTAAAAAAAAAAAAAAAAAAAAAAAAAAAGAGAAAAGAAAAAGAAAAAGAGTTGGATGTTTATTTTAAGCCAACGATGTAAAGTTATGTAAGTGGTTCATATGGCCACTATTTGTTGTACTATATCTATGGATTGAATGGGAATTGGCAGTTATGGGAACGCCAATTAAGGTTTATTCTTTGATTAAGATTTTGTTGAGTATAATTCGTGTCTACCTAAAGCGTGTGTTTCAAGTGTTAAAGCGTGAGTTATTCAATGATATGAGTCTTATTCATGGGATGGTTGGGATAGTGATTAACCACACTTAGGATTTTAATTTATTTGTTTTGTTTATTTTTTATTTTTACACCAATTTATATCCCAAATGTTATCCATACCCTGTATTATTCTTTATCCAACCAAACCTTTGATTTATTGAGATTAGGGATTTGAGCAATCTTAAGTATCGTAGTCGTGGATTCGGCTATGTATTTATGATTTTGTCGCCCTTTTTGATATATTATTATTGGTGAAGTTTGGACCTATCTTTAGCCTATTCGAGTTAAGGATTTGAGCAATTGCAAGTATCGTGTTCGTGGATTCGATCATGTATTTGTGATTTTGTCGCCTTTTCTGGAATTTGAGATCGATAGTGAAAGAGAATAATTAACCCTTAAGCCTAAAAACCCTTTTTACCGCTTTAGACTTGTTATTCCTTGGCTTTAGTGGAGGAGATGTGTATACTTGCCAAGCTTATGATAGAATATTCGTCACGACTGGACAGTTAAACGATTAGATTTGCTTTTATCAACTTATTTTATTATACTTCTAATTCGTTAAGTGTTTAGTTGTGTGATTATGAAATAAACGAATACATGCTTAAATATAAAAATAAATCCTAACATCTTTTAGGATACATTTTCATAAAAGAAATTCTAAGGTTTACTTGGGGACAAGTAAAGTTCAAGTGGGGGGATATTTGATGAACTCAAATAAGTACATTTTATTACTATCATTTATCCTATTAATTTGACTTGTTTTACTATATTATGTATGAGGATTGATACTTAATCGTTTACTTTTGTAATTCTCAGGTAAAAACAAGCATTTGGTGAAACTTAGCGATTTTGGACTAATTATGGAGCAAAACATGCATAAAGTGAAGAGTCTACTGAAATGGACAAGATCAAGTCAATTCTGCTCAAGATGCGCCGCATCTCAGTCACGACATGCGCCGCATCACTATCAAGATCTCACCAGATACGATCCAAGATACAAGAGGACATGCGCCGCATCCAAAGATAAAGATACGCCGCATCTTCTGGCGGTGTACGAATATTCCTGAATATTATAATCTTGGACCCCACGCGAAGTTAAGTACATGCGCCGCATCTACTTAGTAGATGCGCCGCATCTTCCCTCAGACAGAAACTATAAATACCCCGTAGACCAGACGAATTAAAGAGTTCCGAAAGTTTTAACCTAAGACCGAAGACCAGAAACTAAGGACGAATTCAGTCAAGGAGGCAGCACAAGACACACCCAAATCAAAGATACAAGAGCTGTAAGAAGGTGCTGCATGTGTTTAATTCATTAAGTAGTTTTGTTTTATTGTGTTAGCAAACTTTAATTCATCAGGATTGGTGGCTTGTGTAATGTGACAACGAAAGATTGCACTCCCTTTAATACTTGCTTTCCCATCAATTAAAGTTTATATGTTGATGTCTTTGGTTACTACTTATTAGTGCATTGATTACCTCTGTGTTTATTAGTGGCTTGCGGGCATTTGACTGCGGAAAATAATGTGGCTCCCACGGTTATTACTAAATTGATCACTTAGGAATAACTTTTAGACATAAGTCATCATTAAGGGTTTACTCGCCGATAAGCTTAGGACCAACGAGAAAGGGTTAACTACATACACTTCATATAAAGCTATCAATAAAACAAGTGACAATCTACTTAATCATAAGGACAGCCCTCTTATTGTCTCTAGTATTTATCTGTGTACGTGTGTGCTACTTGCTGATTCGTGCCTATTGGTTTATTTTATTATTTAATTGCAAACAAAACCGTGCCAGTCTCTCAGGCTGAAACCCCCTTGCGTTAGGATATTAAAATACTGATTAGATTAACGAGATAATACGTTCCACTCTTAGTGATCGACACTCTACTTACCATTATCTTCATACTGACCGGGTACACTGCTCGTTAAGTGTGTGTGTTATTGATAAGTCGGCTAAATATAAATTTAAAACTTGAGTAGGCATTAAAACTGCTAAACCGCAACGACACATCACGCGCATCAGGTATAAGGAGGATTGACATTAAATTGTCAAACAGAAAGAAACGGGTTTTTAATTGGCTTTTAAAGCTGACCTTAGTTTCTCCGCTCCTTTGTGCGTCAAATTGGAGCTACCTAGTACGACTATTTTTATGGTACAAAATCATCTTAAGGGTGAATTAGCTTTAATTCCATGCGCCACCTTGTGGTAATTATCCGAAACACTAAGTCTTGCGACTTATGCAAAAGTACGATATAATGAATGATAATTAAAGGTAAATTCTTTAATTGGTGAACCCAATACATCAATCAAAACTTTGATAATTTAATCTTATTGAATAGGCTGATAAATTTTTTTTTTATTATTATTTTTTTTAAACCTATGTTATGAAGTTGTATGCATGCTTCTTCATACATATTTTGATATACACATCAAAACTAGTACCCTTAAAATTAAGTTAATGCCATCTAATTAAAAGAACACTTGAAGTTGTGATTTACGTCATGTGAGAGCTTGTACTAGATTGCAATGGAAAGGTAAATTTCATACTTTCATTACTAGCAGATCAACTGATGTAATCGAACTATGTTAATTTGCATTTTTTTAAATTAGACGACTTAATTGAGTTGTAAGTGAGGGCTTGGACTCAAGACATTAGATGGGGATAAAACATGCTTACATTACAATATTGTTTGGCAATGTAAATCCCATATAGATCTGGGAATTGGAAATTGTTTGCCAATTATTGTTCGACAGATTACCTTATTTTATACTTTCATTGCTAGCAGATCAACTGATGTAATGGAACTATGTTAATTTGGATCCTAGCTTTAAGAAAATTCTATGGTTTATATGAATATTAACCAATGGGTATTTAATTTTCTTAAAGATTGTATTATCGAAAATACTAAAATTGAATTTTGTAAATTATTTTAAATGTATTAATGCAACATTAAATCGTAAACGTAGGATATTCTTTTATTAGTAAATTGATCTACACCCGTAGGGGTTTTTGGCTAGAGTCAACTTTACTAAAAGAATAAACCTAGTCTCCTTTCTATGAGAGAAGCGTGAGACTTAATCCTATTCTTTTTCATGAATGAGAAAGGTATGATAGGAAAATTAGAATTGTCCAAATTCTAAGAAATAACTCATAGCAAACTTTAATAGTTAAGAAAATTGCACATTTTCCGAGTTATTAAATTAGAAGCTAGACTAATTACCGCAAAATTGGTAAAAGGCAAACTAGCATAATTTATCTAGTTGTTGTGCTTTGACCATTTAAAGGTGCTACATACCATTGTGTGGATGGTAGACATATTAAGAAAGAAATTGCATGCCCAATTTTCAAGTTAATTGCATTGATGGATAGTCCATCATCTACATACTAGAATACACTCTTTTTAATACCTAAGTCATTGTTACGAATGGGTCTTCTCAAAGGTGTAAGAAAGTAAATAGCACACTATTTACTTTTACTGGTTATGAAACACTTACAATGTTGTTAAATCCAGTGGGAGCATTGTGTTGTAATTACTGAATAATTGAATAATGAATTAATTGTTAATTATACACATGTTTATTTATTGATAAATCTTGAATTGGGGAAGACCTCAATATAATTAATGAATCAATTACGTGCTATGTGGTATATATTTAATTATGGCTTACGCAATCGATTCGTCGATGCATGTGGATCTACTTGCTTTTCAAGAGAGAGCCTTAGTTAAATATATACATTATATACCTAGAATTGATTATTAATAGGTTTTATCGAATAAAGTTTGCATGTGGCTACATGTTTTACACATATTAATTGTTATGTTATGTGTGTTTATTTAGTTGTGTTATTTATTTTTTTTATTACTTGTTTTTGTTTATTTTTGTTAGACATGTTTATAAACAAAAAGAGTAATTTTTGAATAGAAAAATAATATGGACTAAATAATGGTGAAACAATGAATTGTTTTAGAATAGTTAAATTTTTAATAGTTTAATTGAGTGATGAGTTTTTATACCAATAGTAAGTACGGCTCACCCAATTGTGACACTATAAGAGGGGTATAAGGAGGATTGACATTAAATTGTCAAACAGAAAGAAACGGGTTTTTAATTGGCTTTTAAAGCTGACCTTAGTTTCTCCGCTCCTTTGTGCGTCAAATTGGAGCTACCTAGTACGACTATTTTTATGGTACAAAATCATCTTAAGGGTAAATTAGCTTTAATTCCATGCGCCACTTTGTGGTAATTATCCGAAACACTAAGTCTTGCGACTTATGCAAAAGTACGATATAATGGATGATAATTAAAGGTAAATTCTTTGATTGGTGAACCCAATACATCAATCAAAACTTTGATAATTTAATCTTATTGAATTGGTTGATAAAAGGTTTTTTTATTTTTTTATTTTTATTTTTATGTTTTTTTTTTTTTATTTTTTTTTAACCTATGTTATGAAGTTGTATGCATGCTTCTTCATATATATTTTGATATACACATCAAAACTAGTACCCTTAAAATTAAGTTAATGCCATCTAATTAAAAGAACACTTGAAGTTGTGATTTACGTCATGTGAGAGCTTGGACTAGATTGCAATGGAAAGGTAAATTTTATACTTTCATTACTAGCAGATCAACTGATGTAATGGAACTATGTTAATTTGCAGTTTTTTAAATTAGACGACTTAATTGAGTTGTAAGTGAGGGCTTGGACTCAAGACATTAGATGGGGATAAAACATGCTTACATTGCAATATTGTTTGGCAATGTAAATCCATATAGATCTGGGAATTGGAAATTGTTTGCCAATTATTGTTCGACAGATTACCTTATTTTATACTTCATTACTAGCAGATCAACTGATGTAATGGAACTATGTTAATTTGGATCCTAGCTTTAAGAAAATTCTATGATTTATTTGAATATTAACCAATGGGTATGTAATTTTCTTAAATATTGTATTATCGAAAATACAAAAATTGAATTTTGTAAATTATTTTAAATGTATTAATGCAACATTAAACCGTAAACGTAGGATATTCTTTTATTAGTAAATTGATCTACACCCGTAGGGGTTTTTGGCTAAAGTCAACTTTACTAAAAGAATAAACCTAGTCTCCTTTCTATGAGAGAAGCGTGAGACTTAATCCTATTCTTTTCATGAATGAGAAAGGTATGATAGGAAAATTAGAATTGTCTAAATTCTAAGAAATAACTCATAGCAAACTTTAATAGTTAAGAAAATTGCACATTTTCGGAGTTATTAAATTAGAAGCTAGACTGATTAGCGCAAAATTGGTAAAAGGCAAACTAGCATAATTTATCTAGTTGTTGTGCTTTGACCATTTAAAGGTGCTACATACCATTGTGTGGATGGTAGACATATTAAGGAAGAAATTGCATGCCCAATTTTCAAGTTAATTGCATTGATGGATAGTCCATCATCTACATACTAGAATACACTCTTTTTAATACCTAAGTAATTGTTACGAATGGGTCTTCTCAAAGGTGTAGGAAAGTAAATAGCACACTATTTGCTTTTACTGGTTATGAAACGCTTACAATGTTGTCAAATCCAGTGGGAGCATTGTGTTGTAATTACTGAATAATTGAATAATGAATTATTGTAATGATCTGTAATTTAGTGGGAGCTACAAGTTTTGTCATCTTGGTAGTAACCCAGATTATCTCTAGAATGTCTTGAGATAATTACTTCCCATTTGTAGACACTTGTGTTTTTAAGGATAGTCATGTACGTTTTCTTACTAGACAATGTGGTTCTATATCAACTAATTATGTTAATATCTATGACACAATCATATTGATCACATAAACAAACGAGTGACGTGTTTTTTATCTGATACATGATGTTGTTCCATGCACAAGTGGGAGAAATCTTTATTGTGTGCAAGGTACAACACATAAGAATATGATTTAAAGGATTCTCTTGATTGCAAGGTAAGAGACTAACGTTCTAATGTGACTTATTCACATCTAATCCAAGAAACACTTGGTGTTGCAATTTACGTTATGTGAGAGCTTAGCTAGATTGCAACAACAAGGTAAATATCCATGTTACGTGAGACCGTATCTGAAAAATTTGTAGTTTCTAAATTAGATGCCTATTAGAACAAGTGTCAATATGATAAAAAACTACTTCAAACTAAATATTTATGTATTATTGAAATGACATAAATAAATGAAGTAATCTAATACTATTTCAATTTGAATATTTATGTAATTTTGGAATGACATAAAATAAGTGAAGTAATAAATTAACTTAAAATTACTATTGAAACCAAGAGATGGTGTTCATAATTACTTTAGTTAAACATGTTTATGTTTCATTGTAAAGATATAAACTTGAAGTCTTTTAATTGGTACAAGACTTATAATAAAGTAAGACGTTAACTTGTTATGTTTTTTAATTAAGACATATACAAGAAGTCATTGAGTTGATCAATGATTTATAACGTATAGTGGGATTATAACAGTTTATGTCTTCTTGTTGAGATATGGACATGAAGTGACTTGGTCAAAAAGTACTTATGTTATATAGCATGCAATTGGCTTGGAAATTCTATTATACCATTAAGTTGACTTAGTTGGTGAATAGATAAGCCAAACGAAATATATTTATCTTACATATTGTAAGATTGTCTTACAATATTAATTCTAATGAAATACCAGATTATGGTATGTTCAGTTAGGAAAATCAAACTCTTGTTGTAGTGTTTGATTCTAGATAACTATATCTTCTTTTCTTCCAAAAGTTATCAAGGTTAGAAAATTGAGTATGGATTGAAATACTAAATCAGACTCCTGGAAGATTAATAAGACACCATTGTTTTATGAAATGTGATGAATCACATTAAGTCTTAAAATGAAGTTCTGAATTTGTTAAACTACTTATGAGTAGGTTATTAACAAACTAAATGTCAGGAACTGTCAATATATATTTGTAATGTCCCAAAAAGAGAACATTGTATTGTTGCTTTATTTGCTAAGTATTTATAGATAGTCTATAAATTACAAAAAGCAAGTGGGAGTTTTTATCTTGAAAAGATAAAATTACAAGATACATAATCTTCTAAAACACACTAGTGAAAATGATGATGAGGCTAAACATGTTAATGATAGACCTCAAGATGATGGAATTCTCATTCATAGATCCGCAAGGATATCTCAGATATTTGATTAATATGCTAAGGATTATATTATGATGCATTACCAAATATTGAATTGGGTAAATTACTCGTACTATGAATATTAAAGATGTTGTCCATAAAGATAATCAATTTTTGAAAAATTGGTTTATCTTAATTCTTAATAGTTAGACTAGAGAATGAAGATGAGTTTCTTCAAAGATAAGGTAACCTTAGTGGTTTAAATCTTTGTGTAGAAATCATATGGACAATATTGTACACATATTTTAATGCATATCTTATGACAAGATTATTAATCATACTTAAGCAATTAACTATGATTGAATATTCTTTTTTAAGCACATTAAATATACGAAGATGGTAATTGTCATACTTATTTTCATGAATATGAAATTTGACAATGGATTATAAAACTCTTTCTTGTATAATTACTTAAGCGAGAACGGTAAGTAATTAAGAGTTTTATAAATTCATATAATCTTTGAAAGTGTACAAAATGCAAGAATTCAAGTATGGATAAATGCATGCATCTAGGAGATGAGTCTTAGGTTTAAATATCAAATCCAAGTTTTGATTTATAATTTAAAATAAGATAACTCCTAAGTATTCCTGAAAGCTAGTGGGAGTATTATGTTTACTTTCTTAAATCATATATGTTGGATAACATATAGGAAGTAACATTTCATATAAGTTAAATGTTAAGTCTTAACTTGGAATGAAACTTCACTTGAAAGATTTAGGAAATAAAACATATAACCTTGGAATGTGTGTTTATTATTATAAACATATGCGGTAAATAAATCTAATAGAACATGATATATTATTTAGAATGTCTAAATGGATACATATCTTTTAAATAAGATAGAACATGAATGAAATCTAAGTTTGACTCAGATTTTTCATGTACATCATGTTATTGTTGTATCATGCTTGAATGAAAGATGATTTGACAACATTGATATCTAATTAAAAGTTATTAGATAACTAGTGTAATGAATATTCTAATGGAATATATTTGGATATAGAATTACATCTTCAGCCTGGAACAGCTTCCAGATTCTATAGATGAACAATTTGTCAATTGTTGTGAAAATTGTCATAGAAACTTGAAAGTTTCAAAGGCATCAAAAATTACACAATAAATATTCAAGTTTACAAAATTTTAAAGAGCATATTGTTGTTTGTTTACAATGATGCTGGTTTAATTGAGATGACATTCAATACTAGTCATGGTAGGATTTCATCCTTGGCCACGAGAACTAGTTGTGCTCACTAAGAGCATACTTGCATTATACATTAAAAGAATAAGAATATTTTAGACTTTAAAAATGTTTAAAAGTTTGATAATCATAAATTGGTGATTGAGGTTGCCACACACTTTATGAAATATTATGTGGCAATATCAAATTATTTGAATGTACACATACAATAACTTCACCAGTTGAACTTTTGAAATAAATATTCTCAAAATTATGATAGATCAAAGTTGGTTGATTTATGTCTTGTCAACAAGTATGATTGTCATAGCTTGAGACATAATTCATCAACTAGAATTTTCATGCATTGATCTATTTAGTATTTGGATAAAGGATGTTAAGTGTTTATTATTTGTAATGAATTTAAGTACTTGGTACGTTTATTTTCATTAATAATAAATTGTGTCATATATTTGCATGTTTAATCCATGAATAATTTAGTTATTCTAAATCGTCCGTTGTCAATTAATGATATGAGAATATCATTAAATTAAGACAAATGTGAGTTTTGGTATAATATACATGAAAGTATATTGATGCGTTGACATACAAAATTCACATGATATTCAATGAATTGAATACATGACTTATCTCAAACTACATGATGTTATTTTATGGATATTGTTATTAAGTAAATCATGAATAGTTATCCTCAGGCTTGAGATACCAGATAACTGTTATGAATGTAGTGCATTCTGTGAAACAATTTAACGCTACACGTAACTGGTAGTCATAAGGATTGTTTTCGGAAGTGTTACAAAATTCATGGGTTATGCTTGTAGTCAAGATAGAATTTGTTCCTTCAAATTTATTTTGAAATTTAATATTGTTGGGCCCTTCGTAGGGTTGACAAGATGTTTGCATGGCCACGCCCAAGATCTCCCTTGAATATGTTCAAAAGATTTGGTAATCTTGCTCAATCACAAACAACGAGAAACAGAATAGTTGAATAAAGAATGACTTAGATCCATATCTTTATTTAACGTGGTATTAGTAACAAAAGGATAATAATAATTATGAATCATTAAAAGGTTTTTCCAGGAGACCTTACTCGAGATCGTACTAGAGGCATCGGCGTGTTGCTAGACGCCAACCGATGTGATCACACTATTAAAATATGTCCAAGTGGGAGCTGTTAGTTTTATGGACATAAATTAGTAGATGTGTGTTAGGATCGAACTCGAGATCACGGGATTGCACACTTTACGTATGAGAATTAAAGAGTAATAATTAAATATAAAATGTTGTATTTAATTATTTATTACACAAATATGTAACGACCGTTAGTATTTAACGGATAATGACTAACGACCGTTAACTAATAAAAGGAAAGAATTATAGAGTAAATAATTCAAGGGTCATTGGTTTTACAACTCTTGTACACACAATTATCCCTAAAATTGTTTTCTTGTTTTCTTTTCTTTGGTCGATCAAAGCTAACACCCTCTTAGGGTTTGATCGATTTTTTCATACAAAACAAAGTGTTTGGTTTTGATTTGTGTTCTTTAACTAGCATTACTTTAATCCGTTATAGTACGTGTGTACAAGAACGTGGTACAATCACACTATTGATTGTATCTTGGATTGAATTACAAAATTGTAAGGGGTAATTCTTTAATCCAATTATAAACCCTAATTAGGGTTCTTGGTGATTCAATTGAAGATTGATTCTTGTTGGCTAGAATTAAAAGGTACGCATACTATTTATGTTTGGCTAATTAGTTTACATATTATATGATTCTATACGCTTCCGCATTTGTTCTTTGATGTTTATTGTCTTTAATTATGATTAGTCATGTATTAAAATTCCTACGGACAATGATAAAAAATTAAAAAGAACATGTTTGAAGAGTATGATTATTCGCTAGTGCAATAACCCTGTATTTTTGTTCCACGCTTTATTCTCTACAATTTTTTTTTACCTCAATTGATCTTTCATTTACTACTCAAGAAGAAAATAGAACTAATTATATATCAGCGCGAACTCTTCATATTCCAAAACTGGAAAACATTATTGCTCAAGGTGAAGTCCTACAACATCATGTGGCCTTATCATGCGAAATTCAGGTATTAGGAGGAAAAACCTTCTCCAGGAAATTGTAGAAACGTTTTGAATAAAACGTAGGATCAGCAACAGATATTGACTTGGGATCATGTCGCATGGATTTATA